>QRDG01000232.1:0-333004 GCA_012064385.1 Puccinellia tenuiflora | reverse complement strand
CACTCACTGGGTGACTCGACTAAAGGACTCATGTTCACAGAAGCCGGCTTTATTTCATTTGATCACAATAATTTGATTACATCTAGGCATGGCTCACTGGGCTCATTGCCTTTCAACTCATGAATCTATTACAGCTTAAGTATAATAAGGACGTAACTAAGCTATGTTCCAAGGCCTCTTTGCCTCTGCATAAGGATCTAGAGTATGAGCTGTGTCAGCTCCTTTGCCTACACTTGCCGGCTCTCGCACATCCATTAGATAGTACGATCCGTTGTTCAGATTCTTGCTTATGACGAACGGTCCTTCCCATGGTGGAGATAACTTGTGCATCCCTTCCTTATTCTGGACTAGACGAAGCACTAAGTCTCCTTCCTGGAAAGTCCGGGTCTTGACTCTGCGTGCGTGGTATCGCCGCAGGTCTTGCTGATAAACTGCTGATCTCTCAAGGGCTAACTCCCTTGCTTCCTCAAGTGCATCGACCGAGTCCTGGCGGGCGAGTTCGTTTTCTGTCTCAACGTAATTGGCGACTCGTGGCGAATCATGCAACAAGTCGCTTGGCAAGACAGCTTCAGCTCCATACACCATGAAGAAAGGTGTGAAGCCAGTGGATCTGTTAGGAGTCGTCCTGATGCTCCAAAGTACTGCTGGTAACTCCTCAACCCAAGACCCGGCGGCTCTTAGCAAAGGGACTCGGAGCCGAGGCTTAATTCCCTTCAGCAACTCCTGATTTGCCCTCTCTGCTTGTCCATTGGACTGTGGATGTGCCACTGAGGCTAGGTCGAGTCTGATGTTGTTCTCACCACAAAACTTGGCCATCTCTCCAACTGATAAGTTGGTACCATTGTCTGTAATGATGCTGTGAGGATACCCAAAACGTGTTGCTATCTTTTTGAAGAATCTCACTGCTGATGCACCGTCGACTCTGCTGACGGGTTCCACTTCCACCCACTTGGTGAATTTGTCAACTGCTACTAACAGATGGGTCTTCTGACAAGGCGACTTTGAGAAAGGGCCCACCATGTCGAGTCCCCAAACTGCAAATGGCCAAGTGATGGGGATGGTTCTGAGTTCTTGAGCTGGCACGTGGTCTTGCCTTGCGTACCTTTGACATCCATCACAGACTCGAACTATCCTTTCTGCATCCAAATGTGCTGTCAACCAAAAGAACCCGTGTCTGAAAGCTTTTGACACCAAGGATCTAGTGGATGCATGATGACCACAATCTCCTGCGTGAATCTCTTGCAGTATTTGCTTGCCCTCCTCTGGAGACACACATCTCTGGTAGACTCCAGTAACGCTTCTTCTGTATAACTCGCCGTCAATGACTGTGTAGGACTTGCATCGTCTGATGAGTTGCTTTCGCTTGACTTCATCCTTTGGGAGTTCACCCCGCAGGAGATATGCTAGGTAGGGCTCTGTCCATGTTGGGATTGCTCGTACTGCTGCAACAAGTGCCGACTCTGGGTCTGGAAAAGCTAACTCCTTCTCTGAGGGCAACTTGACTGAAGGATGATGGAGTTCATCCAAGAACACATTTGGTGGTACTTTCTCTCGACGAGAGCCGAGTCGTGATAACGCATCAGCAGCCTCGTTCTTGCGCCTGTCAATATGCTCCACTTGATAACCAGAAAAGAACCCGGCTATCTGTTCTACTACTCTTCTATAAGCCGCCATGTTTGCATCCTTTTGAGTCCCAAGTTCCAGATACTTGCTGAGCTACGAGATCCGAGTCTCCAAAGCACCTGATACGCTTGATGTTCATCTCCTTGGCCAATCGCAGGCCATGTAGCAAAGCCTCATACTCTGCCATGTTGTTGGTGCAATCAAAGTGTAACTGAAGGACATATGCTAACTTATCTCCTTTAGGTGAGGTTAACACCACGCCAGCTCCTGAGCCCTCTAGCTGTCTGGACCCATCAAAGTGCATTGTCCAATACTTGGTGCAAGGGGTGCTTGGTGAAGATGTAAAGTCTGTCCAATCATTGACAAAATCAACCAAAGCTTGAGATTTGATCGCTGTCCTTGGCTCATATGTAATGTGATAGGGACCCAACTCGATTGCCCACTTGGCGACCCGCCCCGTTGCCTCTCTATTGCGTATAATATCTGCCAGCGGTGCTGAACTCACCACCTTAATTGGATGCTCTTGGAAATAATGCTTGAGTTTCCTACTTGCAAGAAAAACTCCATAAACTAGTTTCTGCCATTGAGGGTACCTTTGCTTTGACTCTGTGAGGACTTCACTGATGTAGTAGACAGGTCTTTGCACTGGGTACTCCTTTCCTTCCTCTGCACGCTCCACAACTACTACTGCACTGACAACTCTCTCGTTGGCAGCTACGTATAATAGCATGGGCTCCTTATCTGTAGGAGCTGCAAGCACTGGTGCTGTTGATAAAGTTTTCTTCAACTCCTCAAAGGCACGGTCAGCCTCTTCATCCCATAGGAATTTATCTGACTTCTTCAGGAGTCGGTAGAGAGGACCCGCCTTCTCCCCGAGTCTGGAAATAAACCTGCTCAGAGCTGCCACACATCCAGTGAGCTTTTGAACGTCCTTCAGACAAGTCGGCTTCTGCAAGTTATGGATAGACTTGATTTTCTCTGGATTTGCCTCAATGCCTCTCTCTGAAATGATGAAGCCTAGGAGTTTGCCAGCAGGGACTCCAAAAACACATTTGGTCGGGTTGAGCTTCATCTTATACTTGCGCAGGTTCTCAAACGTTTCTGTCAGGTCTGCTATCAGAGAGTCGGCTTTCTGAGACTTGACAACTACATCATCCACATAGGCATGAATATTCCTTCCAATCTGTTTCTTGAAACAATTCTGAATACACCTCTGATATGTAGCTCCTGCATTCTTGAGTCCAAAGGGCATTGTCGTGTAACAAAATGCTCCAAAGGGCGTGATGAAGGACGTCTTCAGCTCATCCTCTATGTTGAGTCTGATCTGATGGTACCCTGAATATGCATCCAAGAAACAAAGCAACTCTGACCCCGCTGTGGAGTCGATGATCTGGTCTATGCGAGGTAGTGCAAACGGGTCCTTAGGGCAATGCTTGTTCAGGCCCGTGAAGTCAATGCACATCCTCAACTCTCCTGTCTTCTTTGGTACCAACACTGGGTTGGCCACCCACTCTGGGTGAAAGACCTCCTTGATGAACTCGGCTGCGAGGAGCCGAGCCACCTCTTCTCCTATGGCTTTCCTCCTGTCATCATGAAACTTGCGCAGACCCTGCTTAACTGGTCTTGCATTAGGATTAACGTGTAAGCTGTGCTCGGCGAGTTCTCTCGGGACTCCTGGCATGTTAGATGGCTTCCATGCAAAGACGTCCCGGTTTCTCACGGATGAACTCGACGAGCGCGCTTTCCTATTTATCAGAGAGGTGTGCCCCAATGGTGAACTGCTTGGAAGAATCACCAGGGGTAAAGTCGACTTGCTTTGTGTCCTGAGCTGACTTGAATTTCATCTTCTCCTCTGTGGCCGGCTTCTTAAGGACCGAGTTGTCCTCCGGGTCCACGTTTGCCTTGTAAAACTTCAGCTCCTCTTGAGCACAAGCTGTCTCAGCCATAGCTGCATCACCTAACTCACACTCCAATGCCATCTGTCTGCTGCCATTAACTGTAATGACTCCAGCTGGACCTGGCATCTTGAGCTTCAAGTACACATAACATGGTCTGGCCATAAACTTAAAATATGCAGGTCGACCAAAAAGAGCATGATATGGGCTCTTAAGGTCCACTACCTCAAAGGGCATAATCTCTGAACGAAAATTCTCCACTGTGCCAAAAGCAACCTCAAGATAGATCTTACCGATAGGTTTAGCCGACTTCCCCGGTACTATCCCATGGAACACTGTCTCTGTTGGAATTAGCTGTCTATCTTGCAGCTGCATCCTCTTGAATGTGTCATAATATAAGATGTTGATACTGCTTCCACCATCCATAAGCACTTTGTTCAATGTATAGCCCCCAACTTGAGGTGCCACTACCAAGGCTAGCTGCCCTGGCTCGTCGACTCTTGCTGGATGATCTGCCCGACTCCATGTGATGGTTTGCTCTGACCACCTGAGCCACTGTGGAAGGGCCGGCTCTACTGCATTAACTGCTCTAACTTTCAACTTCTTAGAACGCTTGGACGTACTAGTTGTGAAGACATGGTAACTGCCATGACTCGGGTTTGGCTGCCGAGTTGTGACATAGTATTGCCCATTGCCATCATGAAGCTGCTTCGGGTTCTGCTGGAACCCGCCCTGCTGATTACCTCCTCCTTGAGGTTGGTTTGGGTTGTTGCCGGCTCCTCCACCGTTATTGCCGGGTCCTCCGGCTCCATTGTTTCCTCTATATCCACCATTGTTGTTACCTCCTCCTGGCCCTTGGAACCTGGCGCGCTGCAAATCTACGCACTGTCCCATGGAATTCTCAAGACCTCTTCTGTGCTTGGAGTACGGCCTTGGTATCCACCAGAATTGTTGTCCTTGCGTCTGACCCCAGTGTTTGTGTTGGCCACTAGGTCAGAGTTGTCTCCATACGGCCTCTTGCCACCACCTTGATTCTGGTTCTGATTCTGACCATTGCCACCTTGTCCTTTAGTCCCTTCCTCCTGATCCTTTGTTTTGTCTGTGGCAGCGTGCTTATTAGCACCTGCCATGATCTCACCAATCGTAAGGGGAATACCTTGATTCAGGCTCTCCTTCATACGACCTAGCTTCCAACTCAAGGGATTATAACTGCAATTTCTCTCCATCGCCATTAACACTGAAACTGGTGGGAGTCCTTGTGAGGAGTTAATGATCTCTGAGACTCGCTTCATCCAGTGCCTTGCTGACTCGCCCTTCCTCTGGACACACCGCTCCAGGTCCTCGATGGTGCTGAGTTTCTTGCATGTGCCTTGGAAATTCTGAATAAAAGCCGCCTTCAATTGCTCCCAAGAGTTGATTGACCTCGGAGGCAAGTTACGCATCCAAACCTTGGCTGCTCCCTCCATCATAAGATACATGAACTTGGCACACAGATTACCTGTGGCATTGCGAATACTCATCGCCATCTCGTATGTACCCAACCAAGAGGTCGGGTCCATGTTAGGCTCATAGTTTGGAACCTTGCGCGGCTCCTTGAAACTGCTGGGAAAGGACTCGGACCTGATGGCATCAGACAAACACTCTGGTCCTGTTAATGCTGGGGAAGCACCAGGGGAAGTCACCTCCTCGTGCACCCGGGTTGGCTGAGGCGGGTTGTGTGCACCCACTAACGCTCTGTCCCTCTCTGCCTCCCGAGCTCTTGCTGCTTCTCTCTCTCGTCGTTGCCTTGCTTCATCAACCACTAGCTGAGCTTGTGAAGCGGTTGGTATGTTTGCACGATTCCTCACTAGTTCACGACGCCTTGCACTCGTAGAGTTGGCCGGGTTGGACTCACCGTGCCGACTCCTCGTGCCTGAGTTGAAAGGTGTTGAATGTAACCTACTTGCATCTGGAAAAGTTGGATACAGAGCCTGCTGAGTCAAGGCTGTCTTCAGCAGCTCAATAGCATCACGAGTCTCCTGACCCGCTGGTCCCTCTGGTACCACAATATTCTCCAATCTCAGAGTCGCCGCATGAACGTTGTCCATAGGATTAGAATAATGTCCCTCTGGAGTATGAAATCTGTTTGGCTGTGACCCTAAACCACCAGATGCTCCTCCTCCGACTCCTCCTTCAGGTGGTGGTCCGTTGGTACGGCTGCCTCCCGGTCCTTCTGGGGGTGGTGGTGGTGGTGGTGGTGGTGCTCCTCCGGCTCCTCCTGCGGCGCCTCCTGCTGCCGATGAGCCTCCTAGTCCGGCTCCTCTGCCTGGACCATTGGGTGTGGTGAATAAATTGGTTGGATTGATGTGGACTCCATCATGCAAGCGACTCCTGGCTCGGCGATGCTGAATTGAAGTAAGCTCCTCGCGGCGCCTCCGCACGACCTGAGCTTCATCTTGGACTCGGGCCTGCTCTGCAGCTAGTCTACGGTTTGCCTCTGTGATATCAGCTAGTTGCTTCTCCAACGCAGCACGAGCGTTGGTTAACTCGGCCGCCCTCTCTGCGGCATTACTTGCATTGATCTCCTTTGTCAATAGAGTCGGATCAAACTGATTCCCGGTGTTTCCAGACATGTAAACTCCCACAACACGAGCGCGTACTGGCGACTCCTCGTAATCCTCTTCCTCTATCCCATACCCAAGCCGATCTTCAAACAAGGGTAGGATGGACTCTGAATCTGCATCATAGTCTGAATCTGTCTCTTGAAGCATCTCTGGCTCCTCAGCTAGGGGTTCCTCAGACTCGGCGATGATGCCGACCTCTGAAGTTCCGACCGACTCCTCGCCGTCGGACTCGACGATAACAGTTGGCTCTGGTACCGACTCCGCCGAGTTCGCGCGTAGACCCGACGTGCAAACCATCCCGACGAACACGTTGATTCCTCCAAAGACAAGCTGATAACCCTCGTCGACTTCGTTCATCTCCGAGGTCCAGCCTGAGTCATCGATCTCTGTTTCTCCATGCTCATCAGTGTAGACCCGCCCGATGGCGAGTTTCTCCATAGCTCGACGAGAAGCTCCAACGATCTCAACTCCTTTTGTCACCGTAAGCCCCACGGTGGGCGCCAACTGTCGTGGGGTTGTCACGGCAAGTTCTTCCTCAGGGAAGATAAGTTTCGGGGCCATTGATGACTGAAGTACGTTGGAACGGTTAGTCTCGCCAAGGAACAAGGATTTACCCAGGTTCGGCCCCTCTGATTCGAGGTAAAGACCTACTTCCTGCTTCTTTGTCATTGCTCTTGATTGTATCTCGATTACAAGGACCCGGCTCCCACAACTTAGGAGCCGGCGACTTCTCTCTGGTGGCTAGGGTTTCTCTCTACCGATTCAAGACTTGTCTCTCTTGGTTCAAGCTTAGCTTACTACGATCCAGGACCCTGCTTATAAAGGCTGCCGGGTCTCTGGAATTACAGGCTACACCGAGTCATACTAGAACACGGAGTCCTACTCTACGTCTTGGTCTTCCAAGTTTAGGCTCCGGGTTGTACTTGGACTCCATCTTTGGACGTGTCCCCTTCTTCACACGGGCCCTGGCCGGCTTGTCTCCAGCCCAGCCCATGTGACTTGTCTCGTGACTCGGCGTTGGCCTTCTTGGTCTTGGCGGGTCTACTTTCCGGGTCCATGGGCCTACCTGTAAAGTATCCCCCCATCAATTAGCTTCATGAATTAACAACCACAAAACACCACACAGTTTCAAGCTTTTAACTATATTTCTTTACTAATCAATTCCACTCAAATAACCAGCAAGTTTAAGCATTTATCTTAATATCTCAAAACAAATGAGAAGCATCAAGTATCCACACAATGATCTACAAGACTTTGCAGGCTTTCATTTCATTCCAATATCACATGGATAGCATTTTGTCACTTTGACAATTCAAACAATTTATCAATAACAACTCTCCAACAAGTATAAGTGAAGAATAAGAGAGTTTAACATCAACAACTAGCAGCTCGAAACAAGATAAAAAGCTAAAAGCGAGAGCTTACTAGAAAACAAACAGTAGCTAAGAATACTCAACAAGATATAAGCGAAGCAAAGGAGTATTAAAATGAAAAAGTGGAGCGTGTCTCTCTCCCACACAAATAAAGCTAGGATCCAACAAGGATATGACTAGGAAACAAACAAAACTGAAAGCAAAAGATGCTCCAAGCATAGCACATAATATGTAAAGTGATAAAAACTTAGTTTAACAAAGACGACCTCATGATATTCGATGAAGAGGAGGGGATGCCTCGGGCATCCCCATGCTTAGACGCTTGATGGTTCATGATATTCAGAGGGGGTGCCATGGGGGCATCCCCAAGCTTGAACTCTGATCCAAACTTAAAAACTCCCTTCACACAAAACTTCTCATAAACCGAATAGAGGGTTAGTGCTTGATACGTGTGAAACATATCTATAATTTTTGATTGATCCATGCTAGTTTTGTTATGTTGTCACATGTTTCTACTATCATATTACATCATTTTTATGCATTTTGTTGGACTAACCTATTGACAAGATGCCTACTGGCAGTTTCCTGTTTTTGTTGTTTTTGTATTACACAAAGTCCACCACAGCAAATATCGTCGGATTGCGCTGAAAATTTACGGAGAATTTTTATTCGACGGAAGGCACCAGGAGACCAAAGGGAGACCTGGGGGGCCACCCACAGGCCAGGGGCAGCCTGCTGCTGCGGCCCCACCTAGACTCGTGGGTGGGGCCCGCCCCTGCCCTCTGGGCACCCTCTCGGCCCCCTCCGACGCCTATAAAATCACATTAAACCTAAAAACATCGAGGCGGCCATTATTTTCCAGAGAAGTCACCCCGACGCGCCATCACCGTAAACCCTAGTTTGAGGGTCATTCTGAAGCTGATCCCGGGACCCTGCTGGAGGGGAGATCGATCCCGGAGGGCTCTTCATCGACATGCCTTCCTTCGGGATGATTTGTGAGTAGTTCCACCTTGGACTACGGGTCCATGGCAGTAGCTAGATGGTAGTCTCCCTCTCTTGTGCTTCATGACTTATGATCTTGTGAGCTGCATAACATGATCAAGATCGAATATTGTAATGATATGTGATGTGTTTGCTGGGATCCGATAGATTATGAAGTTATGCTTAGATTGTGCATGATTCTTATATGTTGATTTATTGTTCTTGCATGCTCTCCAATGTGCGTAGTTACTTTGGCCACGTGATTGTGTGTATCTCCAAGAGGGAGTATTTATGCTAGATAGTGGGTTCATGCCCCCTTTTGTTCCTGGGCATGAGTGACAAAAACGTCTAAGGGCGAGGGTGTGCTGTTGCTACTAAGGATAAAATAGCAGTGTTAATGTCTCTTTTGATATTGGTATTGCTTACTTCATGCGCTTTAGTTAATGCAAATGTGTGTTGCTTGCAACTTAATACCGTTGGGTGACAGGCTGGATAGCGATCCCACGGTGTACTTTTTAGACAAAGATGCAGTTGGACTCAACGGTCTTTGTTCATTGTCGTGATGCCTACATAAATATTGTCATGTTCTCTTTGTCATAGCTAGATTAAGTTTGTGTTATAATCTTGTCAATTGCCTAGCTGTAATTTGTTTACCCATCATATGAGTGTTTTATTTACTTGAGAGACTCCACTAGTGAACCCATGGCCCCCGGTCCATCTTTTTACATTGATTGCAAAATTTATTCATCACTTTTAATCATCATTACTCCACTGGTCTATTTTTATATTTTCATCTATTTCACTATACAATTAACCGCTTTGTTTTCTGCAAGACCGGAAAGATTGACAACCTTTCCGCCGTTGGGGGCAAAGTATTTGGTTGAGTGTGTGCAGGTCCACGTCTTTTGAAGATTAAGCGCCAGAGATCTTCAACATTCACTTTGTTGTTGATTTCAAATTCCTACTGGTTCGATAAACCTCGTTCGTTAAAGAGGGAAAACTGCTACTTGCTACATCCACGCCTTCGCTTGGGGCACAACCCAACTCTATCATCAACACCATCAAGCAGTTTTTTGGCATCGTTGCCGGGAATCGAAGAAACATTCAGTCCCGTCAACTACGCCATCAACAAGCTTTCTGGCGCCGTTGCCGGGGATTGCATTAAAGCTACATAAGAAGATTTGTCCCCGCCAACTCTGCCAGTGCTTGTCAATATCCATTATCAGTGCTCATAAATTAAAATGCACATGTGTTCAACTCAAGTCAAGTTGCAAACAACTTCATTGGGCATTAGCTACTGTTTACTAAGCCTCAATGTGGTACTTTTCCTCTAAAGTATCACATTTGACGATAGTAAAAGAGACAAATACAAATAAAAGCAGAATCTGTAAAAAACTGAACAATCTGCAAAGATTGAATTTTTCGAGACACTTCTGTAGCTCAAATCAGAAAACTCAAAACTAACGAAAGATAGAAAAAAGTATCAGGATTGCTTTCAAAAAATATCAGAAAAATAAAAATAAAGGGATTTTCTGGATTTTCGAACAGTGAAGGACAAAAATCTGTTTCTGGACAGCAAAACAATACCTCGCACTTTCAGTGCATTAGAGGCTAAACTTGGCACAAAAATCCAAAACAAAAAGATACAATGAAGTTGCTACAGAGGCAACAACTCCATGACTCAAGAAAAAAAACAAACTGAAAGTAAAAGATGGGTTGCCTCACAACAAGCATTTTTCTTTAACGTCTTTTAGCTAGGCGCAATGATTTCAATGATGCTCTAATAAGAATAAGAGTTGACAAAAGAGAGCATCAAGAAACAAATACAAAACATATTTAAGTCTAACCCACTTCCTATGCATAGGAATCTTGTAAGAAAATAAATCATTGAAGCATAAAGCTAATAGCATAGGAAGGCAAAGCAAATGCAACATTAAAACCTTCGACATAAAGAGGGGAAACTTCATAAGATGAAAATTTATATAACCACGCTTCCCTCTCTCGTAATAACTTTTAGTAGAATCATAAGAAAACTCAATAACATAACCATCACATAAAGCATTTTTCTCATGATTCACACGCATAAAAGTATTATTATTACTCTCCACATAAGCAAAATCCTTCTTATTAGTATTAGTGGGAGTAACACAATCATAATCATCATTGTAATCATCATAAATAGGAGGCATATCATAATCATAATAAACTTTTTCCTCAATAGTAGGTGGACTGAAAATATCACATTCATCATAATAATCATCATATATAGGAGGCATAGTATCATCAAAGCAAATTTCCTCCTTCGAGCTTGGGGGACCAAAAAGATCAAATTTATCAAAACCAGCTTCCCCAAGCATAGAATTTTCCATAGCATTAGCAATAATGGTTTCCAAAGAATTCATGCTAATAACATTGTGATTGCGGATATTGATAAGTATTGGCAGAGTTGGGTGATGCCCCAAGCGAAGGCGGAATTGTAGATAGTAGCAGTTTTCCCTCGTTTAACGAACCGAGGTTTATCGAACCAGTAGGACCTTGAAAACAACAACGAGTTGAATGTTGAAGATCTCTGGCGCTTAACCTTCAACAGACGTGGACCTGCACACACTCAACCAAAATACTTTGCCCCCAACGGCGGAGAGTTTGTCGATCTCTCCGGTCTCGCAGAACACAAAGCGGTTAATTGTATGATGAAATGGAATAAATGCAAAAGTGACCAGAGGAGTAATGATGATTAAAAGCAAGTAAATGAGGTTGTAAACAATGTAAAAATATGGACCGGGGGCCATGGGTTCACTAGTGGAGTCTCTCAAGTAAATAAAATATGCATGTGATGGGTGAACGAATTACAGCTAGGCAATTGACAAGATCATGACACAAACCCAATTTTGCTATGACAAAAAGGACATGATAATATTTATGGAGGCATCACGACAAGGAACAAAGACCGTTGAGTCCAACTGCGTCTTTGTCTAATAAGTCCACCGTGGGATCGCTATCCAGCCTGTCACCCAACGGTATTAAGTTGCAAGCAATAGACAAATGCATTAAGTAAAGCGCATGATGTAAGCAACACTAATATCAAATGAGACACTAGCACCGCTGTTTTACCCTTAGTAGCAACAGCACACCCTCGCACTTAGACGTTTCTGTAACTCGTGCCCAGGAACAAAAGGGGGCATGAACCCACTATCTAGCATAACTACCCTCTCTTGGAGATACACACAATCACTTGGCCAAAGTAACTACGCACATCGGAGAGAATGCAAGAACATAAATAACTCATATAAGAATCATGCACAATCTGAACATAACTTCATAATCCATCGGATCCCAGCAAACACATCACATAGCATTACAATAATCGATCTTGATCATGTTAGGCAGCTCACAGGATCATAAGACATGAAGCACAAGAGTGAGATACTACCAACTAGCTACTGCCATGGACCCGTAGTCCAAGGTGCGACTACTCACACATCATCCCGGAGGAAGGCATGGCGATGAAGAGCCCTCCGGGATCGATCTCCCCTCCGACAGAGTGCCGGGATCAGCTTCAGATGGGACCCCGAACTAGGGTTCGAGATGACGGCGCGTCGGGGTCGAGTTTCTGGAAAATAATGGCCGCCCCCACGTTTTTAGGGTTTTAGGAAATTTATAGGCGTCGGAGGGCCGCGAGGTGAGACCCCACGAGCAGGGGCAGGCCCCACCCGTGGGTCCACTTTGACGCGCGGCAGGGGGCGCACCTGCCCCCTGGGCCTCCCCTCCGGCTCTCCTTCGGACTGGGACTTCGTCTTGGTGTATAAAAAATCCTCAAAAATTTCGAGCGCGTTCCGAGAATATTTCCAGAAGTAAATTTCTGAAACAAAAAGACAGCAAAAATAGGGAACTGACACTGGGCATCTTGTCAATAGGTTAGTCCGACAAAATGCTTAAAATGATATAAATGATAGTAAAAACATGTGACAATATCATAAAACTAGCATGGATCACTCAAAAATTATAGATACATCGGAAACGTATCAGCATCCCCAAGCTTAACTCCTACTCGTCCTCGAGTAGGTAAGTGATAACAAATAATTTTTTATGAGACATGCAACCAATACAAACTTGATCAAGATAGTAATGCAAATCAAAGGATGTGAATGAAGAGATACTAAACAATTGTCTATAATTGATAGCAAGAAAGAAATGAATAAACAAGTTGAATCATTCAAGCAAAACCTTTCATAAATAGTATGTCAAAGACATGAAAACAATGTGATCAACATATTTGTCTAATTCACAAGGATAATAATTCCATAACAAAAGTGTTTGAGAATCAACACAAAGGAAGATGTAAGAATTAGCAAAAAGCTTCAACTTCCAACGGTTTATCTTATAGATAATGTCAATATAAAGATTCATGTTTAATCATGGCAATGAAATATGCTCAACGATACCCAGGGTCAATGCTAGATGTTTGCTTTTGTGGAGATAGAAGGAAGAGGAAAACTGACTCAACATTAAAAGTAAAAGAAAGGCCCTTCGCAGAGGGAAGCAGGGATTAGTCATGTGCTAGAGCTTTTTGTCTTTATGAATACAGAAGTAAAATGATTTTGAGCCATGCATGCTTTCGTCAATGACTTCACAACAGAGAAGCTATCTAGTCCCTCATGACAAGTAAGGTTTTTAGACTTGTGAGAGCAGCTGGTTCTTAGAAGAGCGAGTACGCTCCTCTTTCTCCTTGTTTTCACCACTGTCCAATGTTTGGGCTGATTTTTCAGTTTTGCATTGCGCAGAGGAGAATTGTGAGTTGTATTTATATTTTTTGCTTAAGCTGCTCTCGGGTTGATTCAAGTGAAGACGTAATCCATCGACACCGGGTGAAAGGGGGGAAATGACCCTGCTCGTCACAAGTTATATCTAGCTCTCTACTGCTCCCTCCTGATCTAAACAGAGGCACAAAAAGAAGTATTTTGAATTTTTAAAGATAGCACATGACAAATTTACTTGGAATGGTTGGAAATACCATGCATAGGTAGATATGGTGGACACAACTGGCGAGAAATCTTGGCTTTGGGGATTGGATGCACGAGTGAACCATACACTCAGTACGAATTTTTGGGCTTAGCAAAGAAGGTATTTGAAGCAAACATCTAATAATAACCGGTAACAGAACAACATAAGACATTTACCAGTCATAAGCATAAAAACTCTACACCGTCTCCCTTGTTGACCAAACAATTCTTTTGATGGAAAGATTAGCACTATGAACTAACAACTATGAAAAAACACACAATTTCAAGCTTTCAACCATATTTCTTTACTAATCAATTCCACCTAAATAACCAACAAGTTTAAGCATTCAACTTAACATCTCAAAACAATTGATAAGCATCTAGTATCCACACCATGATCTACAAAACTATGCATGCTTTCATTTTATTCTATCATCACACAAATAGCATTTTGTCGCATTGACAATTCAAGCAATTTTTCAGCAACAACTCTCCAACAAGTATAAGTGAAGAACAAGAGAGTTTAACATAACAACTAGCAGCTCTAAACAAGATAAAAGCTAAAAGCGAGAGCTTACTAGAAAACAGACAGTAGCTAAGAATACTCAACAAGATATAAGCGAAGCAAAGGAGTATTCAAACAAAAAAGTGGAGCGTGCCTCTCTCCCACACAAATAAAGCTAGGATCCAATCAACGATATGACCAGCAAACAAACAAAACTGAAAGTAAAAAGACGCTCCAAGCATAGCACATAATATGTAAAGTGATAAAAACGAAGTTCAACGAAGACGACCTTATGATAGTCGATGAAGATGAGGGGATGCCTTAGGCATCCCCAAGCTTTGACTCTTGATAATTCTTGATATTCAGAGGGGGTGCCATGGGGGCATCCCCAAGCTTGAGCTCCGATCCATCCTCGATTTCTTCATATTCCTCTCCTTTGGAACTTAAAAACTCCCTTCACAAAAAACTTCTCATAAACTGATTAGAGGGTTAGTGCTCATAAATTAAAACGCACATGTGTTCAACTTAGGACAAATTACAAACCAACTCCATTAGACATTAGCTACAGTTTACTAAGCCTCAATGTGGTACTCTACCCCTAGAGTATCACATATGACGATGGTAAAGAGACAAATGCAAAATAAAAGCAGAATCTGTCAAAATCTGAACAGTCTGTAAAGATTGAATTTTTCAAAGCACTTCTGCAACTCAAATCAGAAAACTAAAAACTAACGAAAGATAGATAAAAGCATCAGTCTTGCTGTCAACAATTATCAGAAAAATATAAAATTCTGGCGATTTTAGGATTTTCGTGCAACAGGCGCACAGAATCTGTTTTTGGACAGCAACGCAATACCTCGCACTTTCAATGCATTAGAGGCTAAACTTGGCACAAAAAACCAAAATAAAAAGATAAAATGAAGTTTCTACATAGTTAATAACTTCATGACTCAAGAAAAGCAAAAAGAAAACTGAAAATAAAAGATGGGTTGCCTCTCAACAAGCGCTTCTCTTTAACGCCTTTTAGCTAGGCGCAATGCCAAATATCAAGTTTTTTCGGGATCAAAGGCATCACCATTCTTTAAATTAGTACCAGCAAATTTATCATAAAGGCATTGGATATTTCTAATATAGGGCTGAGAATCACCCTTCTCTTTTCTCTTTGGTTGACTACTCTCATCAAATAGATTTGGAGGAGAAATCCAACCAAAATTGCTTTCCAATGCATCGGCCATCCCTAGGAGTTTAAATGGTATATCAATATCAACCTCCTCCTTTTCTTCAGTTGTGAGAGTGTACTTCCCTAGATTTTCATCCCTAACATCCAAATAATAGTGAATATTAGGATATGAACCAAGAGCACCATAACGAGCAAATAATTTCCTAGCTTCTTTAACTATATCATCAAATTCATGGAGAAGAGTTTCTAATACAAAATCTTTTTCCTTCCCTCTTTCCATGCTATAAAGCTTAAGAAACATTTGCTGTATTATAGGATTTAGATTAACAAACTTCTTCTCAAGACGAGCTACCAAACAAGGTATGGCAGAATCATAACTATTAGTTAACTCAACTATTGATCTTTTATCATGAGTGTAGAGTTTGCCAACAAAAGTGAGGAATTCTTCAATGTTATCCTTTCCAACAACATCCCCACTTCCTACCTTAACATCTTTCATACCAAACTTAGGAGAAAACATGATTGCTAGGTAAAAGATAAACAAAACTGGAATAAAGATTACACTAATTTTTTGGGTTTTAAAATTTTGAAACAGGAAAATAAACTAAACGAGAAAAAAAGCAAGCAAGACAAAAACAAAGTAAAGAGATTGAGAGTATGAGACTCCCCTTGCAGCAGCTCCAAAGTCCCCGGCAACGGCGCCAGAAAACTGCTTGATTGCGGATATTGATAAGTACTGGCAGAGTTGGGTGATGCCCCAAGTGAAGGCGGAATTGTAGATAGTAGCAGTTTTACCTCATTTACCGAACCGAGGTTTATCGAACCAGTAGGACTTTGAAATCAACAACGAGGTGAATGTTGAAGATCTCTGGCGCTTAACCTTCAATAGACGTGGACCTGCACACACTCAACCCAAATAATTTGCCCCCAACGGCGGAGAGGTTGTCAATCTCTCTGGTCTCGCAGAACACAAAGCGGTTAATTGTATGATGAAATGGAATAAATGCAAAAGTGACCAGAGGAGTAATGATGATTAAAAGCAAGTAAATGAGGTTGTAAACAATGTAAAAAGATGGACCGGGGGCCATGGGTTCACTAGTGGAGTCTCTCAAGTAAATAAAATATGCATGTGATGGGTGAACGAATTACAGCTAGGCAATTGACAAGATCATGACACAAATCCAATTTAGCTATGACAAAAAGGACATGATAATATTTATGGAGGCATCACGACAAGGAACAAAGACCGTTGAGTCCAACTGCGTCTTTGTCTAATAAGTCCACCGTGGGATCGCTATCCAGCCTGTCACCCAACGGTATTAAGTTGCAAGCAACAGACAAATGCATTAAGTAAAGCGCATGATGTAAGCAACACTAATATCAAATGAGACACTAGCACCGCTGTTTTACCCTTAGTAGCAATAGCACACCCTCGCACTTAGACGTTTCTGTCACTCGTGCCCAGGAACAAAAGGGGGCATGAACCCACTATCTAGCATAACTACCCTCTCTTGGAGATACACACAATCACTTGGCCAAAGTAACTACGCACATCGGAGAGAATGCAAGAACATAAATAACTCATATAAGAATCATGCACAATCTGAACGTAACTTCATAATCCATCGGATCCCAGCAAACACATCACATAGCATTACAATAATCGATCTTGATCATGTTAGGCAGCTCACAAGATCATAACACATGAAGCACAACGGTGAGAGACTACCAACTAGCTACTGCCATGGACCCGTAGTCCAAGGTGCGACTATTCACACATCATCTCGGAGGAAGGCATGGCGATGAAGAGCCCTCCGGGATCGATCTCCCCTCCGGCAGAGTGCCGGGATCAGCTTCAGATGGGACCCCGAACTAGGGTTCGAGATGACGGCGCGTCGGGGTTGAGTTTCTGGAAAATAATGGCCGCCCCCACGTTTTTAGGGTTTTAGGCAATTTATAGGCGTCGGAGGGCCGCGAGGTGAGACCCCACGGGCAGGGGCGGGCCCCACCCGCGGGTCCACCTTGACCCGCGGCAGGGGGCGCACCTGCCCCCTGGGCCTACCCTCCGGCTCTCCTTTGGACTGGGACTTCGTCTTGGCGTATAAAAAATCCTCAAAAATTTCCAGCGCGTTCCGAGAATATTTCCAGAAGTAAAATTCTGAAACAAAAAGACAGCAAAAACAGGGAACTGGCACTGGGCATCTTGTAAATAGGTTAGTCCGACAAAATGCTTAAAAATGATATAATTGACAGTAAAAACATGTGACAATATCATAAAACTAGCATGGATCACTCAAAAATTATAGATACGTCGGAGACGTATCACATTGCTACTATCATGATTATTGTGCAAATAAAGTTCCATAGGTTTTTTAATTTTCTCTTCAAAAGAATCATGACCAATTTCAAGATAGAGTTTATAAAGCTCTCTCATTTTTTTGTTGTTTTCCATTTAACCGAACTAGTGAAAACAAGAAACAAAAAGATTTAATTGCAAGATCTAAAGAAGATACCTTCAAGCACTCACCTCCCCAACAACGATGCTAGAATTAGCTTCGTCGCCGGAGTGTGAGTACCTCTTACCTTTCATTCCCGGCAACGACGCCAGAAAAGAGCTTCGTTGACGGGAGAGGAATTGTAGTGCGCCCTCTTACTCCCCGGCAACGGCGCCAGAAAAGAGCTTGATGTCTACTACGCGTTTTTATTCTTGTAGACTTGTTGGGCCTCCAAGCGCAGAGGTTTGTAGGACAGTGGCAAATTTCCCTTAAGTGAGTAACCCAAGGTTTATCGAATCCACGGGAGAAGAGGTTGAATGTATCCTCTCTCAAGCAATCCTGCAATTAAGATACAAGAAGTCTCTTGTGTCCCCAACTCACCTAATACAATGGCTAATTGTATAGGTGCACTAGTTCGGCGAAGAGATAGTAAAATACAAGTGATATGGATGGTAAAAGGTGATTTTGTAATTCTGTAATAAAAATGGCAGCAAGCAAACAAGTGACAAAAGTGACTAAAACGGTGTATCAATGCTTGGAAACAAGGCCTAGGCTTCATACTTTTACTAGTGACTACTCTCAACATCATTAACATAATTAAACACATAATAGTTCCCACAAAAACACATGCATGGTAGATGTTACTCGGAGATCATTCTTTCATGGATCAAATAGGATGAGAATTGCGTAGGGCTACAGAAAGCACACCTTAAAGTTCGTATTCCACATCTATGGACACTTCATGCTGTCACTATCCGCATCCAAAGATAGTACTAACAAACACCACAAACTATTTCTTCAAAGGTCTCTTTCTTCAATAACACAAGCATCAAGAAATCTCATGATCTATTCAATCCAACAATAATAAAGAACAAACTCATGATGAAGATCTCTCTAAGTTTTTATCATTAGAGTCACACACGGCACCCACACTGTCTTGGTGAGGGATCACATAATGGGAGAGAGAGAGATAACCACATAGCTACTTGTATAAGCCTCAGCCCCGGTGAGGGACTACTCCCTCCTCATCACGGGAAGCAGCGGTGTTGATGGAGATGGCTCCGGCGGTCGATCCCCGTCCCGATAGGGTGCCGGAACAGGACCTTGTGGACCCCCGAAACTTGTCGGTGATGGCGGCGGAGCTCTGTATCGTATTTGGGAAAATCCTTCGGGGGTTAGGGTTTTTTCGTTGGGGATGATTTTATAGGCGTCGGAGGCGACCGAGAGGAGCCCCACAGGGCAAGGGCGGGCTGTGGCCGCGGCCCCCCTTAGACCCATGGGTGGGACCCGCCCCTGGGTTGTGGGTCCCTCCCGGGGTCGCCCTTCTGGCTCCGGTCCTTATTTGTTCAATAAAAAATCTCCGTATATTTTCGTTCAATTCCGAGAATATTTCCAAAAGTAACTTTCTGCAACAAAAACAGGGAACTGGCACTGGGCATCTTGTCAATAGGTTAGTCTGACAAAATGCATAAAAATGATCTAATATGATAGTAGAAACATGTGACAACATCACAAAACTAGCATGGATCAATCAAAAATTATAGATACGTTCTACACGTATCAGCCGGCCGCCGCTGCGTCCCGCCCCACGCCCACCCACAGGTGCTACCGCATGGCCCTGCTGGCCGCCGGCACAGCCGTGGTGGCGCCGCCACCGTCCTCCTGAGGAGCAAGAGCTAGGAAACCTAGCACTGTTTCCTGGGACGCGGTGGAGCGGGCCGGCCCACAATGGTTCGCCCGGTTGGGCCGCATTCGGTGCTGTCAAGAACGGCCGGTTGGGCCATGGCCTAGTTTCAGCACATTTACCGGCCTGCTGACGTTTCGGGCCGAACCGAAAAGCGCCTGCGAGTAGAAATTTGCATTTTTTAGCCCTCAATTTTTCGAGTTTTCACGTAATTTTAATTCCTGCTGAATTATTTTCATGTTTATGCCCCTAAAACTGTCTGTTTTTGCTGAAATTGCATATCTGGGCATAAAATAACCTCGGAAAGTCAATTTTACGGCAATTTTTCACAATTGTGATGTGCTTAACATGTTTCCATTATCTATGTTATAAGATTTCATTGCTAGAATTAATTGTTTAATTACTTTTAATCGCTTTGAAACCATTGTTAACATGTTTTAAATATTGGAATGCCATGTTAATGAACAAATGTATCTTCATCGCATTTTTGCAATGGATTACCTGTTGTAATCTAATACGTCTTGCATAAATCGCAGATGGCCGGAATCGTCAACCGTGAGTTCACGGAGCTAGCTAGCACAAAACGGGTTGAACTACCTGATTTGGGCATCAGATGTGGAGATTTTCCTCGCATCCAAAGAGCTGACGTCGGCAATTAGCGTGGGGGCCAATCGCATCAAAAGTGATGCCACCCCCGCTGAAAATGCCCGAGCAGTATATGGCAGAACGGAGTGCTTTGGACCTCTGGAATGCTCTCAAAAAGCGTTTCGAGTGACTAAAGTACACTGTTGGCCCGCAAGCAGAGGCAGAGTGGATTCGTCTGAGGTTCCAGGACTTCAAGACGGTGGGAGAGTATAATTCGGCTTTGCACCGGATTTGCGCCTCTCTTCAGCTGTGTGGTACCACCATTACCGACAGCCAGAAGATTGAGAAAACTCTCTCTACCATCCACCCCAATGTTGTACAGTCCTCGCGGAATTACCGCCAAGGGAAGTACACGCAGTATGCAGAGCTTGTGGACATACTCCAGGTGGAGAAGGTGCAGGATGAGCTCTTGCAAAAGAACTCTCTCGCGCAACCACTTGGAGCGAGTTCTCGTCAGGAGGCCCATGCTAATGCCTTCAAGGTCCGTGGAACTCTTAAGAATAAGAGGGGCAGGAATGGCAAGAAGGAACGTCGCCCTCCTCGCCAGGCTCAGAAGCATCAGCCAGGCATGGGGGAGCAGAGGCCCCAGGACTGCTACCGGTGCGGCTCTACAGAACACTTCTCACGCCAGTGCTGTGCGCCTAAGGATGTTGTGGTGGAGTACAAGGCTAGTAAGCAGGTGCGTGAATCACACCTCGCCTTAGTTCAGTGGGAGGCACCATTGGCACCCCCGGCACCCCCGGTGGCGCCCGAACTCCTCCCACCGCCTCCACCTCTCCCCGCCGCTGCATCAACCATGGTGCCCATGGAGACGACCTCGACAGTCCCGTCGGACGTCGGTGTCTCTATGGAGTTTGAGCATATGGTGCTCCCTTGTGCACCAAGGATTGGCACTGATGATGATCCTATACTCACTGAAGATCAGTTCTCTAGGTTGGAGATTTAGTGTGAAGTAAACCACGCGTTCTCTTCGCCCGTCTAGACTCCACTCGTTTTATCTATCATGATTCCTTAGGCTATTTGAGATACATTTGGTTTGTAAGCTCTATAAGAGCAAAACATATTCATTATTTTGGTGCTTGAATGACATTAGGTTATCGTTCATTAATTCCTTTATTTAAATGTGATGGCATGTTATGTTCTGAGATATGTGTGCATGTCTTATGTAATGTTGCTACTTACTCGCTTCATTATGTTAATTGAATGCAAATATTTTAGAACACGTGTGGCCCCCCCAATGGAGGAAACGTGCCTTGCAGGCAGTGGATCGACAAATACCATCTTCAGAGATGATAAGTACTTCGAGTCAATTCAAAAGTCTCCAGGTAGTATTATGATGATCGCCGGCTGCGATCCGAAATAGTAGGCTCCGGAAGAGCCACTATTGTACTCCCCATGGGAACGAATTTGGTCATTGATGATGCATTGTTGTGCGCAGAGGCTACTCGCACTCTCTTGAGCTTCAAAACTATTCACGCCAATGGTTTCCATATTGGGACCGATGACAAGGGTGGTAAGGAATACCTCCTCATCACAAGGAGCGATGAAAATGGTACCCATGTCCTCGAAAGGCTTCCTTCATGGGACACGGGGCTCTACTACACGAAAATTGTAGCACCGCCCGTGTACACTACCTTAAAGACGGTTTTCCGAAGGTCTGAACTATTTTGCCTATGGCATGATAGATTAGGCCACCCCGATCTGAGAATGATGAGGAACATAATTAAAAACTCGAATGGTCATAATGTTAATGTGAAGAACTTCCCAAATCCTGATGATTTTGTGTGCTCTGCATGCGCTACGGGGAAGTTAATCATTAGACCATCCCTTTTAAAGGTGAAGGATGAAATCCCCGGGTTCTTGGAGCGTATACAAGGGGACATATGCGGTTTTGTTCAGCCCCTCTCAGGGCTGTTTCGGTACTTTATGGTACTCATTGACGCTTCCTCCAAATGGTCCAATGTTTGCCTGCTCTCAACATGGAACCATGTTTTTGCAAAATTGATCTCGCGGATCATATGAATGAGGAATAGATTCCCTGATTATCATATTAAGTCCATCAGAAAGGACAATGCTGGAGAATTTACTTCAAAGGCATTCGATGATTATTGCATGGCAATGGGAATCGCAGTCGAGCATTCACTACCGCATGTCCATACGCAAAATGGACTTGCAGAGGCTTTGATTAAAAGGATTAAACTCATTGCCAGACCGCTCCTTCAGGGTTGTAATTTACCAACTACATGTTGGGGGCATGCTGTGTTACACGCTGCTAAACTCATAAATTTTCGACCATCGGACTACTCCAATGCAGCTTGCGCAGGGGTCGGCACCGAAAATTTCCCACCTTCGCAGGTTCAGTTGCCAGGTGTATGTACCGATACCACCACCCCATCGATCAGCAATGGGCCCGCTCCGTAAGTTGGGGATATACGTTGGTTATGAGACTATGTCCATAATCAGGTATTTGGACCCCATGACAGGTGATTGTCATACGGCCCGCTTTGCTGATTGCATATTTGACGAGGATCTCTTTCCGACTTTAGGGGGAGGAAATCAACCCCTTGATGATAAAAGTCGATAAATCACGTGGCAAGCCACGGGGAATCACGCTCATGACCCACGCACTGCTGAGATAAATAAAGAAGTACAAAAGATAATAGATTTGCACGCATTAGCGAATCAACTGCCTGATCACTTTAGTGACTTGAAAACCTGTGACAAAGTCGCATGTGCTAGTGCGCAATGCACCGGAGAGAGTTGAGATACCGAAGTTAAAAAATGTACACCCACCCCCGTCCAAAGGCCTAAAAGGACACGGAATCCGGATTCTCAAATCCCAAGTACTCGGGGACGTCCGGCGAAAAAGGATAAGAGATATTTATCACAGACAGTCACCAAAGCCCCTAGTAAGAAAACGAGGAGCCACTTGAGACCTGGCACAAGTACGAAAAGTCCTGTGCACGGGATTCCGGACTTGAACATCCCTATTGAGGGAACATCCAGCGGAGATGTGAGTACACACATCGGCGTGGAAAAGCTAAAGGACCTCGCTCCTGTAATGGGAAATACGGTAGAGCAAGAGGTAGCGGCAGATGCGCCCCATGACGAAATGGCCATAAATTATATCAATACGGGAGAGTCAATGAACCGAGCAATGGCAATTGTCGACATTAACTTTGCTAAGAAAATTGCCTCAATCATAGATCCTGACCCTGAGCCTAATAGTCTACTGACTGTAAAAAAGGAGGTTGGATTGGAAAGATTGGCAGGAGGCAGTTACGTCAGAATTATTATCTCTCAACAAACGGAAGGTGTTCGGACCTGTCAGTCTAACTCCTCCCCACATTCACCCAATTGGCCATAAGTGGGTTTTTGTTTGTAAGAGAAATGAAATAAATGAGGTGGTTCGGTACAAAGCAAGGCTCGTTGCTCAAGGGTTCACTCAACGACCAGGTGTCGATTTTGAGGAAACTTACTCCCCGGTTATGGATGGTATAACCCTTAGATACTTGATCTCGAGGGCAGTAAATTTGGACTTGAAAATGAAATTGATGGATGTTGTCACTGCTTACCTATATGGTAACCTTGATTCGGACATTTACATGAAAGTACCAGAGGGTATCCCCATTCCGAATCAAGATAGAGCAAATTGGGGTCTATACAGTGTTCTTCTCAAGAAGTCATTGTACGGACTTAAACAGTCTGGTAGGATGTGGTATAATCGCTTAAGCGAATTCCTTCACCAGAAGGGCTACACGAGCAATGAGGACTACCCATGTGTCTTTATACGGCGATCCCAAGATGGATTATGTATAATCTAGGTGTACGTGGATGATTTGAATATAATCGGTACACCTAGATATATTGAGGAAGCGAGTTCCTACCTGATGTCGGAATTTGAAATGAAGGATTTGGGTAAAACCAAGTTTTGTCTGGGTCTTCAACCAGAACATTACCCTGCTGGGATTCTAGTGCACCAATCTGCCTACACCCAGAAGGTGTTGGAGAGATTCGGATTTGATAAGGTATATCCTTCTAAGACCCCAATGATCGGGAGGTCTTTACAGCAAGATAAGGACCCGTTCAGGTCTAAGGAAGAGGGGGAGGAAATTCTGGGACCGAAATTCCCTACTTGAGCGCCGTTCGAGCACTCATGTACCTCGCGAATTGTACACGGCCGGATATTGCTTTCGCCGTCAATTTGCTTGCTAGGTATAGTTCTGAGCCTACCAATAGACATTGGAAAGGCATCAAGGACGTCTTCCGATACCTGCAAGGGACCAAAGATCTTGGGCTGTTTTATAGGAGGAAGGCTATCATATGTAGGAGGCCCAAACAAATCCATATGAATGAGTTGGAAGGGTCTCGTTGTATTGATGGTTGTCACCTTGGGATGGTTCTTCTCATGCATCTTTTTGGCAACGCAAGAGCTACAAGGACGATCTTTGGAAAAATTCACTTTTGTTAGAGGGTGTTTGGTTAGGCTTTTTCTCGTCTTTTGGCTTTGGCTTGTAAGCCATAAAAGCACCTAATTAGGTGCTTTTGGCTTATACCATAGTAAAACATAAGTCAAAAGCCAAAAGACAAAAGCACATATTTAGGTGCTTTTTGGGCTTATAAGCCAAAGTAAAAAGCCTAACCAAACACCCTCTTAGTCCTTCCACATGCTCACCCTTCACAAGTGTTTGCCAATTTCTCATACCGTCGTGGCCCAACCGGCGATGCCAATTCCAACCCACGTCGGATTTAGCCATTAGACTTGTGGCAATATGTGTAGTTTCTTTTGAAAAATCCACTACATACATACGGTTCTCCACAAACCCAACAAAGGCTACTTTAAGAGAAATTGTGTAAAGGATAAGCACATGATATCGTCCAAAGACAACAGTAAAGTTGCACTCGCAAAGTTGCAAAACGGAAAGTAAATTATAACCAAGGGACTCAACAAGGAGGACTTTCTCAATGGATGTATCCGGAGAAATGACCACCTTGACATGTCCCAATACCTTGAGTTCGGAACCATCACCAATAGTAACATGAGATATATTGAGCAGTTGACGCTTTAAGTCACTTAACACTTTTTCACTTCCGGTCATATGTACGGAGCACCCGTTATCAATAAGCCATGATGATCCTCCGGAAGCACATACCTATAATGAATCAAGTCCTTGACATAGGTACCCATGTTTTGATGGATCCTTTCTTGTTAGTCACAAGGGTCTTGGGAACCCAAATAGCAAAGTGATAATCACTACCATATGAGGTGCCAACATATTTTGCATAAACATGTCCATCATTAGATTTTAAGAGCACATAAGATGGATTATATTTTCCTGCAAAATTGTTATGAGGAGAAGTGTCCTTAGCGACAATGCTCTTAGCAAGAGCATCAAACTCATCTTCATCATTAGCCAACTCCCCCTCCTTCACAAAACAATAGCATTAGTGGAGGGAGATGACTTCTTCTTCTCATTGGTCTTCTTGGATGAGAATCCAAATCCAAGTCCTTCTTTACCTACAACTCTCCTTTGTTTACTCAAAAGATCATTGAGGTTCTTTTCTCCTTGGATGCAAGAGACTAGACCTTTCTCAAGTTGAGCTTTCAACCTATTATTCTCCACCAAGAGAGATGCTTTGACACACAAGGGGTTAGTGGCACAAGCATTCACATTTATATCTTTATTTTGGGAGATGCCATGTGACTCCTTAAGAACTTTGAGCTCACTTGAGAGTGCTTTGTGGGCTTCCTCAAGCTGCTCAAAATCCTTAAGTGGTTTGTTGTGACCATTATTAAGGTTTTCATTTTCTTCCATAAATTCCTTAAGTTTGCATAGTGCATGTTCACGGCCACCCGCCATCTTAGATAAATCTAAAGTGGAGGTTTCCTCAATAGAATCTGTAAGGCATAGTGTATTATCTAGAGCTTCCTCAAGCTCCTCTATGCTATTAGCATCATCAAGAGTGAAACCCTCAAGTTCACAAATTATTTCTTCATGTTCTTCAATGAGACCATATGCCTTACCAAGTTGAGTCATGAAAGCATCAAAAGCAATTTTATTTTCACCTTTAAGTGATCTCATAAGTTTTGAGAGATTATTAGCATTTTCATCTTCAAGTTCCTCAACACAATTCAACAATGATGGAGTAGAGAAAATCAAAAGTTTGAGTAAAGGGTTTACCTTTGGGAATGTACCCTTGGTCATAAGGCACTTGTGTTTGGTGAGACCTTTCTTGTCATTTGGAGTGGAGAAGAGAGAATCCAAAGCAGGAGGAATAACCCCAATTGCCATGGCCGCCATGCCCACTTGTCCTTCTTCATCTTCACTTTCTTCACCTCCGGATATGTATTCTTGCTCATTAGTCACCATTGCCTTTTGAGGCTCCTTTTTCATGAAGTTCTTGTTCTTGGGAACAAAGTTGGTCTTCTTGATGAGCTTTCCACCATTATCAATTCTACTCTTGTAAGGACAATCTGCAACAAAGTGCTCACTATCTCCACAATTGAAGCAAGTTCTTGCTTTGTTCATACTTGAGCCTTCTCTTCCCTTGTTTTGTGTTGCATTTGATCTAAAGTCTCCTTTCTTCCACCAATTACGGTTGGCAAGGGCCAAACATTCATTGTGTGACACCCTCTTCTCCTTCTTAGATGGCACATAGGTGGATGCACCTTCATCACTTGATTCTTCCTCATCATGAGATGTTGCCTTCAAAGCAAGAGATACTCTTTTCATTCCATTCACACAAGCTACAACATCTTCCGAGGATTTCTTCATCATGTTCATGGTGACAAAGGTACCCAATACATCATTGGGAGTTAAATCCATATAGTCTGCTTTTGATTGGACATTCATTACCATGTTCTCATTGTATGGGATCAAAGTTTGAAGAAAATTTTCCTTTGAACCAATCATTATCACAATCCTTGAATCCAGCATCAATCATGTCCACCACAAGAGCCTTGAGTCTTCGATATACATCTTCTGGGAGCTCTCCATCCTTCATGATGAAATGATCTACTTGCCGTTGAAGAAGTGATTTCTTAGAGCGTTGCATGCTCACATTTCCATCATACGTGGCAATTAGATAATCCCAAGCTTCCTTGGCATTTGGGACAGACCGAATGTGCTCAACACCTTCATTGACCATTGCCTTCTAGAGCATGTGCATTGAGTTGTTCATCAATGATCTCATGTGAGGTAAAGTTATTGACATCCTTAGGATAGTATCCCTTCTCAATGATTCTCCATATTTGCATTGAAGAGCTACACACATAAGACTTCATCAAAGCTTTCCAATTATTAAAGCGGGTCCTATCTACTAAAGGTGGATTGCTAAGATTGTTTACATGTGGGTGTTGAACATTAGGAGCAATGTTATAAGCATATCTAAATGGATTTGGGTTTCCATCTTTGGAGGAGTTTTCTTCACCTTCTTTAGGTTTACCATTTTCATCTATAGAGGCATCTTCATTTATATTGCTAGATGCGGATGCAAGTTTAGTTATTAACTCCTCCAACCTATCCATCCTCTTATCAGATCTTTCCCCCATGGTCTCGACTTGTTTTTGAAGCAATTCCATGGGAGTGGAATCCCCCATCCTCCTCTTTAGGCGGTGAAGCCTTTAATAAAGAGACAAGGCTCTAATACCAATTGAAAGGATCGATGAGGTTAACTAGAGGGGGTGAATAGGTTAACTATAAATTTTACTTCTTTTTCTTTTAATCGAGCGTTGCTCAAATATAAGTTCTCTAGATTATGCAACTAGGTGAACAACCCTATATGTTGAGCAAACTACCACTAGCACAAGATATACAATAGAGTAAGCTAGTAGCAACAAGTAAAGGTAAGTTGAGGAATAACCAACAAGATGATGCGGAGATTTATCCGGAAGTTCACTTCCCAATGGAAGCTAGTCTCTATTGGAGCGGCACGGTGTTCACCAAAGTGAAACACCGAGTAGCCTTGATATGGCACATCGTATCTCCTTCGTGTCTTACCACCGATGTGGCGAGGCACGTGTCACTATGTTGTCGTTGAGGTTGACAACTAGAACCTTTATAAGGATGAAGCACACTCCACAAGTTGGAGGGTCTTCACCAAATGCACCAAGTCGCCAAGACTCGATGCCCAAGGCCAGGGCACACACCACAACTCAATTGGTGGCTCCCGGCAATGTCTTCGTAACTCCCAAAGCTCCGAAGGACCACAACCTCTTAGGGTTTCAATGAACACAAAGAGTAGCAAGCCCCCTCTCACAAATCAAGGGGGAAAACAAATCGGTTTGGTGGAAGTGTAGATCTAGGTCTTCTCTCTCAAATCCCCAAAGGGCAAAGTGTTTGAGTGGCTAGAGAGAGAGATCTATCGATTTGGAGCTTCGTAACAATGGTGGTGTTCTTGTTCTGGTCGTGGTGGTTGGCTAGAGGTAGGTGGAGGGGTATTTATACCCCTCCAAGAAATCTGTCCGTTGGAGCAGCCGCCAACCGGATATTCCGGTCGAAGTCATGACCGGATGTTCCGGTCACCGGATATTCGGTGTCTTCTAGAAATGTCCGATAAGAATATCTGGTGAACACCAGTGTCGAAATCTTCAAGTCCTTAGCAAAATTTCCACCGGACTGGATATTCCGGTGCCCCCAAAATATACAATAAGAATATCCGGTGAACACTTGTACCGAAATCTTTAAGTCCTTAGCAAAATTTCCACCGGACCGGATATTCTGGTGCCCCCAAAATAACCAATAAGAATATCCGGTGAACACCAATACCGAAATCAGTTAAGTCCTTAGACGAATTTCCACTTCTCCTTCTGGACCGGATATTTCGGTCGGATCAAAATATCCGGTGCCCTGAAAACAGCTCCTTTCTTCTTTCTTTTTGGTGATGACGCATACATAATTTATATGTCTAAAATCTGCATCACTCCACACTAGATTAATATATCACTAGTGTTGTTAACTAACACACAAAACAGTAGGGATCAAGAAATGTTCTTTCAACTCGAATATTCAGCAGCCTCCTTATGTGTACCCAGCCACCATTAAAGATCTCTGGAACCATGCTCACAAGTCTTGGAATCAAAACCTTATAAATTCTTTGTTTTCACCTAATGTGGCCTCACAAATATTGCAAACTCCTATTAATGATGCTATAGGCCAAGACTCTTTGGTATGGAAACTAACTCCTGTAGGTACCTTCTCAACAAAAAGTGCCTACAAGCATTGTTTCTCCAAATTGCAGCTGCCCCAAAATCAGCAACCCAAACAGGTATCACAAGAAGTCATTTCTCTGCTGAACCAAGTCTGGACAGGAAAAGGTATGATACCCAGAGTACAAACTTTTGCATGGAGGCTCTTAAGAAAGGCTTTAACAACAGGCAAAAGAGTTGGGCGATTTTGTACTCGTATAAATTCTTATTGCTCTAGATGTGGACGAGAAGAGGATGAAATGCATTTATTCTTTCTTTGCCCTTTTGCAAAAGCAGCCTGGTACTCTAGCCCCTGGTTTATCAAAACTGAACTCCTCTTTAATGATCATCAGTTGTTGCCTGATATGATACACTTCCTATTATCTTCTATAATCATCCAAGCATATCAGTCAAAACTCTATATACCTTTCTTTGGTGCCTTTGGAAAAACAGAAGCGATTTTCTCTTCAAAAAGATTAAAAGGCACCCCCAAAGCGATTTTTTCTATGGCTTCTGCTTTGTTGCAGGACAGTGCACTATATACGCAGCAATTAACTCCACAGATACAGCCGGAACAAACTCAGGATCAACGACAACAACTAGCCCAGCACGGCTGCTAGGCACTGCAGACATGTTCTCTTTTCGGTTGCAGCTTGGACCCCAGCACTTGTTCCTCTGTCCCAACAAGCTGTTCTTGGTGTTTTTGTCAAACTACAGGGTCATCATGCGACGCGGGTTTATATCTCAGCCCGGTCGCCTCCGGTGTCGTCGCCGATCGAGGCTGAAGCTTTTGTGTTGCTTCTGGCAGTCAAAGTGGCTGATTGCCTACATCTTCAAGATCCCCTCTTCAGAACTGATTCTTCAGTTCTGGTACATGCAACCACGCATCGGGATGTATCTTTAGCAGGTCCTTAGAAGATCAGGCATACCATTTCTACAATTAGGTCCTCTGCAAGCTTTGACACAAGGAGGATAGCGCTCATATATTTAGAGCCCACAATTTAAAAGCGCACCACCAGGCGCAACTTGCTCTTCATATGCAAAGCAATAGTGTTTCTGCTAGGTGTTTGTCCGTTCAAACTAGAAGATGTCCAGTATGCTTGGCTATTACAGCTGACAGTGTTTTCCCTCTCGAGCTATCTTATGTAAAATGTGCTTAAGGCTATATCAATAAATGGAAGAAGTTTCAAAAAAAACTTGCTTGTCTCCACCGTTAACCTGCATGACCACTTTACATAGTTTACAAAAAGTAGATAGGTTTGAGTTGTGCCGTTAGTTGTCCTAGTTTGGTGAAACCGCTATATTTAGATTATAGCCTATGGACTCAATGTAAATGATGTTCAGTTTAAACTTTAATGCATGTCTAGTTTACACCGGGATGAATGCAAATTCGGCTGTGTCCGAAAGATGGTTTTTTCTACTAGTGCACATGGCGCAACCGCAATTGAGTTTATATTCAGATTTTTTTTCCAGTTCATGCTTGCCTATGGACTTAAGGTAAACACTGAACAGTTCAAATTTTTAGATGTCCGGTCCATTGGTTTTCTGGTCTGTTATACTCTTCGGTTTCGCCAGACCGGCTATTCTTAGATTATAGCCTATGGACTTAAGGTAAACACTGAACAGTTCAAACTTTAATGCATGTCTGATTTGAACGTGGCTCGGGCTGCAATTGGATTACCGTCAGAAAGCATCTCCAATTTATTTTGGCATTGACCTAGCTATATAAATATTTAGAAGTCCGGTCCATGGACTTTCAAGTGTTGGCTGCATATATAACGTTCACGGTTCACGGATGTGACATCCAAATTTGCTATTTCTTGATCGACACGGTTTCCATTGGCGGGAGGAAAAGCAAGTCCACGATAGGGATGGGAGTCGTGGGTTTGGGATAACCCTTGTGCGTGTGTGGGTCAGTCCCATTTCCTTTTTTTTTTCTTCCATTTCGGTTTTCATGTGCACGCATTCGTTGGGACCGTTGGCCCATTAATTTTTCATGTTCGTTGGGGTTGTCCTACAATTATTTTTGTTGAAGTTAACGAAATGCTTCGCTGCTAGTTGAAGCAGCTAACTTTCGATATTTCAACTTGCCAACTTGCTTGTCTCCATGGTTGACCTGTATGTCCACTTTGCATAGTTTACTAAAAGCGGACAAGATAGAGTTGTGTCGTTACTTTTTTGAGGATTCTAATATGTTATAGTGTTCTAGTTTGGTGAAACCGCTATATTTAGACTATGACCTATGGACTCAAGGTAAACGGTGTTCTGTTTAAACTTTAATGCATGTCTAATTTGCACATGGCTCAACCTCAATTGGATTACAGTCAGAAAGCATTTACATTTCATTGCATTGACTTGGACAAAAAAATAGATATCCAGTGTCCACTGGTTTCCTTGTTGGTTATACCCTTTGGCTTGGCCAAACCGGCTATAATATAGATTACGGCCACACAGACTCAAGGTAACCGTTGAACAGTTCAAACTTTAATGCATGTCTAATTTGCACATGGCTCGGATGCAATTGGATTACAGTCAGAAAGAATCTCCGGTTCATGCTAACATTGACTCACACAAATATTTAGATGTCTGGTCCATTAGTTTTGGTTGTGCCACGTTCACGTTCAAGGATGTGGTGTTCGAGCTGGGCCTTCTGGAACTGGTGCCGCTCCATCGACATGGTCTCCGTTCACATGAAGGAGAAAAAAGTCCATTGGGAGCAGTACGTGGCCCGCTATACTCTAAAGCTTTAAGCCCGGCTAACAGGGAGCCTGATGAGAGCACTTGATGCACATCCGCCTCTGCGATGTGGGCCTGCGTGTGGCGACGTGACGATGGTGGCTTATCCTCTCGAGTTAAATGCACCGGCGGTCCCAATTCTTTTCCCGCAGTATCACTTAGGTCCCAATTCTTTCAAAATGCACATCTAGCTCCCAATTCTTTTTTATGTTGTTCAAGTGAGGTCCTAATTTCGTCTGACCTGCGCTGACCGGCCTGCATGCACTTTCACCATTGACACGTCGACATTGGTCGTCTGGCGGGAGTTTTCCCTTGACTGGCCATGGATTTTTTTTGCATCTGACCCCTTATAATCATGTACCCTCTCATTCCTTACTCCCTAGGTCTTCTTCTTCCCCATCTCTCCCGTGAGGCATGTCTGGCACCGAAAGCTCATCTGGGACGAAGCGGCCCGCAAAGAAGGCATCTTCGCCGGCTCCAACGGCTCCATGGGGGTTGTACCTCCTCTCCCGCAGCCTGTACCTCCGGGGATGCTTCCGTTGGTGCCATGCCCCACTGTCGAGTTGATTTCTACCGTGAAAATATCCTCATTTGGCCCTAATTAACATGCAACTTATATAAATCTACTCGTATTCGGCCACAAAAACTAAATTTCTCGAATCAAGTTGCATGAATGAGGAAGAGCTGAGGGGTAGGGTTAGGGTTCCTTACTGTAGCATGCAGGAGGATCGTCGGGTCGCCGCAACTTTGGCGCCATCCTCGCGGCCACCGCCACTGCTGCAGCCCGCCATCAGTCACCAGTCACCAACACCCTTCTGGCCGCAGATATGCCTCCTCCATCGATCGCCTTTGGAATCGCAAAACAGAGAGGTGGGGAGGAACGGGACCAAGATATGGAAGAAAAGTAACCAGTGGGAGGGCATTTGCATACATCCACGTCCGACTGTTTGGTCTCCTTGGGCCCACTGTCGACATGTCAATGTTCAAAGTGTCACGCAGGCTGGTCAGCGCTAGTGAGACGAAATTAGGACCCCACTTCAACAACTTAGAAAAGAATTGAAATCTAGATGTGCATTTTAGAAAGAATTGGGAATTAAGTGACACCGCGGCTCTCTCTCCTAGACCGGTTCTCCTAGGGTTCCCCGTTCCAGTCCTCACGCGTCGCCGTCTCCTTCTCCTGCGCCGGCCTCCGTCGCGCCCTATGCGTCCCCCGCACCGACCATTGCCGCCCTCTCCCAGCCCGTTTTCTACGTGCTGTGGGGACGCTGGACAGGGCCCGTCGTCGCGCCCTAGGAGGAGGTCGCCGCCCTAGACCAAGCCTACCCTCTGCCCCGTTGAAGCTCTCTCGCCGTACCTCACCTCTTCCTTCTCCGCGCACCACAGGTCTCGGCTCTGGTCGCGCCCCATCGCACTTCCCCGGCCACGCTGGAGCCCGTAGCCTGACCGGACCGAAACTTCGCAGGGGTGTCGGCGAAGCCAAGGCCATATGCCATCCCCTCCATTCGAACTTGTTAGGGCAAGTCTCCTAAGACCCATGCTGGAGGCTGGACCCTGCAGATCGAGTTTGAGGAGAAGGAGGCGTGGGCGTGTGGAGACGGCTTCCCGCTCATGAGGAGGCAACATGACTCACAACCTGTGGAGAAGAAAGCGTGGTGCTGGCCACATCAGCAAGCAGCAACACCCGATTGGAGCAGCAGCAGCCGGATGGAGTACTTGCGCGCAAGGCCGCCGCACGCATGCTCTCACTCTCGCGTGCTGATGTAGTGATGTCCATCGGCCAAGAGGTGATGTCGTGCTCCAGTGTGTTCTTATATGATTTTGTATGGATTTGTAGTATGTGTGTTGATTGCTTAAATTTGAACAGCTTTCGCGTGACTGCCAAAAATTTCTGCCTGATCCACGTCTATTACGGTGTCACTCAACTTTAAAGAGCACAACGTCCCGCAGGACATTATCGACTCCAGATCGAGGCAAGCTGGACTTCATTCCTTCACTTCTCTCATCCACATCGATGCACACAGTTTTTCACCAACACCTTCAGTTTGTTGGTTTTCATAGCTTGGCCAAATAAGTTCACAAATAGACCTTTAATTTGTTGATTCATTAGTAGAGCCTGGCTGAATAAGTTGATGACTGATGTTCGGTATTCACCAGATATTACTGATAAATTGTGCACTTTGAATATGGACTATGGTGCAACAGCGCTACCATTTTCAGAATCTTCCATAGGATACATCCTAATGTGAGTTTAGTCTTTTATCAATGACCACTATTGTGTTTATTTCCTTTCAGCTTTCTGAAAATGAGTTCTGTTGCCACTATAAACTGGTGTTTATGTGTAACTAGCAATGACACAAAACTATTTTTCCAAGCATCCAAATCAAGTGATTGTATTGCAATATACATCGGCTCATGTCTGGTGTTCCATCCCTGATCCCTGGTCCTACGTAATGTAAGGCACATTTACCTCATTGTTACAGACAATGGTTTGTACAGTTTAAGATTTTCCCTATTTCTCTGTACAGTTGTTTCTCAACAATTGACTGCAAATTTTTCTTCAGAACACATTTCTCCAGGAATGGTACATCAATGTCCAACCAGAGATGGCAGGGATTCAGCGAGTGTAAGATGCATCATATCCCTACAACCTTATGTTGTTCTATTATATTTCATTTGAAAAAACGGAAGATATATAGTGCTAGATATACATGCAATCCACTACCGGAAATTCTGTCTTTCCCGTGAGGACAAAGCTTTGCCGTGTGCAACCACCACCACGGAACACGGCAAAGAATAATTTGCCGTGAGAGATAGAGAAGGTTCACGGCAAAAATTGCTATCACGGCACAGAAGACTACGAGCACACGGCAAAGAAACCTTCACGGCAAATTGGACCAAAAGCGCACGGCAAACCTCTACCGCTCGGCAAAGAAATCTTTGCCATGCGCCATGTTTACCAGCACGGCAAATCAGTTGACCAGGATTTGCTGCGCTCCCCAATAATTCACGGGAAAAAATTTCCCGTCGCGGTGGCTCATTCCCGCGCTCTAAATAAATTCGCGGGAAACGCTATGCCGTGCGTGTGGCCGTAGCACACGGCACATATCTTCTTTGCCGTGCGCTGCTAGACAGCAGCGCACGGCGCATACTCTCTTTGCCGTGTGCCTGAGGTAGAAGCGCACGGCAAAGCATGTGTTTGCACTAGCCCCCCTTTTGTTTGTTTTGTTTTAATAGGCTTGCTTTGTTTATTTTTTGTTAAGGCTTCTAGTACACTCATTTACTTCACTTAATTATGTTTCTCGATAATATATATAAACCCTCCGGTGCGGGCCGCATGCGTCGAAACCCCTAATAAGTGGACCTAAGGTGCGAGGCGTCGTCTACCCCTTCCCGGAGCGTCGGAAACTCACCCAAAAATAAGTTGTGCCATACCATGTGTGTACAATTGTGTTGGGTGTTGTAAATGTCCAATATTTGACTCCGGGGTATGACCGTCTTCACCGACCGCACTCTCTCTACTAAGTTTCTTGACTTATGATTGAAAACTGTCGTTTCGGGGGAACCGGGGGAAATCTTGTGAGAATTTATGATAATAGTTGGTTTTCCATGTCCCTATGTCATAACCTAACACAACCAAGGAAAAAAGTCCACTGGCCTAGCCCCTTTCGCCGCCGTTCAAGGTGGTAGACGAAAACGTTAGGGTTTTTCCAGCGGATCTAGGGTTTCGTCGAATCGGGGCCCCGGAGCGTCGAAAAGCCACCAAAACCTAGGTTTTTCCCTACCATGTGTGTACAAGTGTGTTGGGTGTTTTGGAAGTGCAAGATTTTACTCCGGTGTGTGACCGTCTTGACCGATCGCACTCTCTCTCTACAAAGTTTCTTGACTTATAGCTGAAAACTCCCGTTTCGGGGGAACCGGGGGCAATCTTGTGTGAATTTATGATAATAGTTGGTTTTCATGTTCCTATGTCATAACCAAACACAACCAAGAAAAAAAGTCCACTGGCCTACCCCTTTCGAAGCCGGTCAAGGTGGTAGACGAAAACGTTAGGGTTTTCCCAGCGGATCTAGGGTTTCGCCGAATCAGGGCCCCGGAGCGTCGAAGACCCACCCAAACCTAGGTTTTGCCCTACCATGTGTCTACAAGTGTGTTGGGTGTTTTGGAAGTGCAATATTTTTCTCCGAGGTATGACCGTCTTCACCGACCGCACTCTCTATGTACTAAGTTTCTTGACTTATAGCTGAAAACTCCCGTTTTGGGGGAACCGGGGGCAATCTTTTGAGAATTTATGATAATAGTTGTTTTTCCATGTTCCTATGTCATGACCAAACACAACCAAGGAAAAAAGTCCACTGGCCTACCCACTTTCGACGCCGGTCAAGGTGGTAGACGAAAACATGAGGGTTTTTCCAGTGGATCTAGGGTTTTGTCGAATCGTGGCCCCGGAGTGTCGGAAACCCACCAAAACCTAGGTTTTTCCCTACGATGTGTGTACAAGTGTGTTGGGTGTTTTGGAAGTGCAAGATTTTACTCCGGTGTGTGACCATCTTCACCGACCGCACTCTCTCTCTACTAAGTTTCTTACTACGGCGTAACCGGGGTCGGTGAAGCGGGTCGCACCTCGGAGCTATATCTTGGTTCCCGCAATGTACCAACACACTCTTATACATATATTAGGGACCCATGCTAGTTTTGGTGGGATTCCGACGCTCCGGACCCCACTACGGCGAAACCCTACACCCGCTGGAAAAAATTCAAACCTGTCGATCTACCCCTTTGACCGGCGCCGAGAGGGGGTAGACGCATGAACTTTTTTTCTTGGTTGTGTTAGGTTGGAACATAGTACCATGGGGAACCAACATTTCATGTGTTCCGTCACATGATTCCGTGCCCGTCACCCGAAACGGGAGTTTTCACCTCTAAGTGTCGGAACTTACTACGGAGTAAGAGGGGTCGGTGAAGGGGGTCGCACCTCGGAGCTGTATCTTGGTTCCCACAACCTACCAACACACTCTTATACATATATTAGGGACCCATGCAAGTTTTGGTGGGTTTCCGACGCTCCGGACCCCGCTACGGCGAAACCCTACACCCGGTCAAAAAAATTCAAACCTATCGATCTACCCCTTTGACCGGCGCCGAGAGGGGGTAGACGCATGAACTTTTTTGCTTGGTTGTGTTATGTTGGTACATAGGACCATGGGGAACCAACATTTCATATGTTCCGTCGCATGATTCCGTGCCCGGCACCCGAAACGGGAGTTTTCACCTCTAAGTGTCGGAACTTACTACGGAGTAAGAGGGGTCGGTGAAGCAGGTCGCACCTCGGAGCTGTATCTTGGTTCCCACAACCTACAAACACACTCTTATACATATATTAGGGACCCATGCAAGTTTTGGTGGGATTCCGATGCTCCGGACCCCGCTACGGCGAAACCCTACACCCGCTGGAAAAAATTCAAACCTATCGATCTACCCCTTTGACCGGCGCCGAGAGGGGGTAGACGCATGAACTTTTTTGCTTGGTTGTGTTAGGTTGTAACATAGGACCATGGGGAACCAACATTTCATGTGTTCCGTCGCATGATTCCGTGCCCGGCACCCGAAACGGGAGTTTTCACCTCTAAGTGTCGGAACTTACTACGGAGTAAGAGGGGTCGGTGAAGGGGGTCGCACCTCGGAGCTGTATCTTGGTTCCCACAACCTACCAACACACTCTTATACATATATTAGGGACCGATGCAAGTTTTGGTGGGATTCCGACGCTCCGGACCCCGCTACGGCGAAACCCTACACCCGCTGGAAAATATTCAAACCTATCGATCTACCCCTTTGACCGGCACCGAGAGAGGGTAGACGCATGAACTTTTTTGCTTGGTTGTGTTATGTTGGTACATAGGACCATGGGGAACCAACATTTCATGTGTTCCGTCGCATGATTCCGTGCCCGGCACCCGAAACGGGAGTTTTCACCTCCAAGTGTCGGAACTTACTACGGAGTAAGAGGGGTCGGTGAAGGGGGTCGCACCTCAGAGCTGTATCTTGGTTCCCACAACCTACCAACACACTCTTATACATATATTAGGGACCCATGCAAGTTTTGGTGGGATTTTGACACTCCGGACCCCGCTACGGCGAAACCCTACACCCGCTGGAAAAAATTCAAACCTGTCGATCTACCCCTTTGACCGGCGCCGAGAGGGGTAGACGCATGAACTTTTTTGCTTGGTTGTATTAGGTTGGTACATAGGACCATGGGGAACCAAAATTTCATGTGTTTCGTCGCATGATTCCGTGCCCGGCACCCGACACGGGAGTTTTCACCTCTAAGTGTCGGAACTTACTACGGAGTAAGTGGGGTCGATGAAAGGGGTCGCACCTCGGAGCTGTATCTTGGTTCCCACAACCTATCAACACACTCTTATACATATATTAGAGACCCATGCAAGTTTTGGTGGGATTCCGACGCTCCGGACCCCGCTACGGCGAAACCCTACACACGTTGGCAAAAAGTCAAACCTGTCGATACCGGCGCCGAGAGGGGGTAGACGCTTTCTTGTGTTAGGTTGATACATAGTATATAAGCACTATTATAAACTATTAATAAATATTATTAATATGGATTTTTTTAGAAAAATAGTAAAGAAGAAAAACAATTAAAAGAAANCTTTGTGGACATCAAAAGTCACTTCGTAACTGGGTGATTATAAACGTGGCTTTCAAGTATCTCCGATGGTAGGTTGTTGGGTGACATGAATCAAGAGTGGGATTTGTCCCTCCATGTGATGGAGTAGATATCTCTGGGCCCTCTCGGTAATATGGCATCAGAAAGGTTACAACCATGTGATTAAGTGGTAATCACGGTGATCCTATATTATGGACGAGTAAAGAGAATTTGCCAGGTAACGAGATAGAACAAGATATGGAGATATCGACGATCAAGTCTCGGGCAAATTAAATATCGGTGAGACAAAGGGAATCGTATATGAGATTAAGAATCTCCGGCATCGTGGTTCAATCGATAAGGAACTTCGTTGAATATGTAGGAGTCAATATGGGCATCCCAATCCAGCTATTGATTGTTGATTGGATCATGTCTGCATATTCTCGAACCCGTAGGGTCACACACTTAACGCTCCGATGTAGCTAGGTTTTTAGTGAGATAAGTAAATGGTGTAATTAAATGTTGATTCGGTGTCTCGGATGAGATCCTAGATATCACGAGGAGCTCCGGAAGAGTCCGGAGATAATTTCATATAAGGAAAGTGGTTTCCAGGGTTCGAAAAAGTTCGGAAAAATTCCGGCAGAGTACCGGAAGATTCTAGAAGGTTCCGGAAGGTTCCGGAGGGCCCCACCTTGGGGGCCACGAACCTGCAAGGGCCAACATGGACCGAGGGGAGGTGCAGCAGCCCACATGGGCTGGCCGCACCTTGTCCTCAAGGCCCATGCGGCCAAGGCAAGGTGGGGGCAACCCTAACCCTAATTGGGCGCCTTGGGGGGCAAGTTTCCCCCCTTGGCCGGCCGTAGATGGATTGGGGCGCCCCCCACAGCCCCCTCACGCCTATATAAGGAGGAGGGGAGGGCTGGGGCGCAGCACCCTTGTGCCCTAGCCGCCGGCCTCCCTCTCCCTCTCCCTCCTCTCTCCTGCAGTCGCTTGGCGAAGCCCTGCAGGAATTTCTCCACCATCAACGCCACCACAACCGTCGTGGTGCCGAGATCCATCTAGCCATCTCCACCTTTCTTGCGGGATCAAGAAGGCGGAGATCTACATCAAGCCGTATGTGTGGATACCACGGAGGTGCTGCTCTTGCGGCACTTCATCGGATTGGACTTCGAGGAAATACATCTCCTCGCGACTAGATGAGTCTAGTTGCGGGGATCGACAGACCAACCCCTGCATCGACAAAACACTTTGAACATTCTTCGAGGGTAAGAGATTGGATCTCATCTTCTCCACCACCGTCTAATAGATCTAGATCCTTGGGGTTTATTCCGCTTGTTGCGTAGGAAATTTTTTTGTTTTCTATGCTGCGACCCCTTCAGAAACCCTACACCCGCTGGAAAAAATTCAAACCTGTCGATCTACCTCTTTGACCGGCGCCGAGAGGGGGTAGACGCATGAACTTTATTGCTTGGTTGTGCTAAGTTGGTACATAGGACCATGGGGAACAAACATTTCATGTGTTCCGTCGCATTCCGTGCCTGGCACCCGACACGGGAGTTTTCACCTCTAAGTGTCGGAACTTACTACGGAGTAAGCGGGGACGATGAAGGGGGTCGCACCTCAGAGCTGTATCTTGGTTCCCGCAACCTATCAATACACTCTTATACATATATTAGGGACCCATGCAGGTTTTTGTGGTGGGATTCCGACGCTCCGGACCCCGCTACGGCGAAACCCTATACCCGCTAGAGAAAATTCAAACCTGTCGATCTACCCCTTTGACCGGCGCCAAGAGGGGGTAGACGCATGAACTTTATTGCTTGGTTGTGTTAGGTTGGTACATAGGACCATGGGAAACCAACATTTCATGTGTTCCGTCACATGATTCTGTGCCCGACACCCGACACGGGAGTTTTCACCTCTAAGTGTCGGAACTTACTACGGAGTAAGCAGGGTCGGTGAAGGGGGTCGCACCTCGGAGCTGTATCTTGGTTCCCGCAACCTAGCAACACACTCTTATACATATATTAGGGACCCATGCAGGTTTTGGTGGTGGGATTCCGACGCTCCGGACCCCGCTACGGCGAAATCCTACACCCGCTGGAAAAAATTCAAACCTGTCGATCTACCCCTTGACCGGCGCCGAGAGGGGCTAGACGCATGAACTTTATTGCTTGTTTGTGTTAGGTGGTACATAGGACCATGGGGAACCAACATTTCATGTGTTCCGTCGCATGATTCCGTGCCCGACACCCGACACGGGAGTTTTCACCTCTAAGTGTCCGAACTTACTACGGAGTAAGAGGGGTCGGTGAAGGGGGTCGCACCTCGGAGCTGTATCTTGGTTCCCACAACCTACCAACACACTCTTATACATATATTAGGGACCCATGCAAGTTTTGGTGGGATTCCGACGCTCCGGACCCCGCTACGGCGAAACCCTACGCCCGCTGGAAAAAAGTCCAACCTATCGATCTACCCCTTTGACCGGCGCCGAGAGGGGGTAGACGCATGAATTTTTTTGCTTGGTTGTGTTAGGTTGGTACAGAGGACCATGGGGAACCAACTTTTCATGTGTTCTGTCGCATGATTCCCTGCCCGGCACCCGACACGGGAGTTTTCACCTCTAAGTGTCGGAACTTACTACGGAGTAAGAGGGGTCGGTGAAGGGGGTCGCACCTCGGAGTTGTATCTTGGTTCCCACAACCTACCAACACACTCTTATACATATATTAGTGACCCATGCAAGTTTTGGTGGGATTTCGACGTCGTTCAAGATGGTAGACGAAAACGTTAGGGTTTTTCCAGTGGATCTAGGGTTTTGCCGAATCGGGGCCCCGGAGCGTCGGAAAACCACCCAAACCTAGGTGTTATATAGGTTGTTCTTTGTATGTATTGAAATTGAAAGCCAATCTTTATTCTTGGGTTAATAAAGTTATAAATAAAAAAATTAGAAGTAGAAAGAAATGAGGTCTTTGCCGTGTATGCTACCCAGAAGGGCGCACGACAAAGGGTTCAGACACGGCAAAGGCCTCCTTTGCCGTGCGCTTTACGATCTCCCGCACGGCAAAGGGAGAGCACACGGCAAACGGTGCATTCACGGGAAAGACATTATCCCTTCAGACACGCACGCACCACTCACTGCACCGCATCCGACCCGCATCTCAACCCACCCCCGACCTCACCTCCACCCTCCCCAGTCCCCGCCGCCGACCAAGCAGACGGCCCCGCCCCAGCCCCCGCCACCGGACAGACGCACGACGCTCCGACTGCCGCCCCTGAACGGCCCAGTCCCTGCCGCCGGCCACACGCAGACGGCCCCGCCCCAGCTCCGTCGCCGGCCAGGCCTACTCGACTCCTCCCCGCGCTGCGCGTGGTACCCCGGTGCGCCGCCAGCGCCACCCCTCTGTCGAGCCCCTCCATGGTTAGTCCTTTCGCCTGTCGCCCCCACCTCATTTCCTTCCCACTGTTAGGATTAAGCAGGATTTGATGCCCCGGTGTGCCGCCGGCGCCGCCCCTCTGTCGAGCCCCTCCGCCGGCTTCTTGCTTGCTTAGCTTAGTATACGTGCGTGTTGTTGGAAGTTGTACCGAGGAACTATTGCTACGTGCGTCATGGTCAGCGCGTCTCCAAGGTCGCCTTGCAGGCCACGGTGTGTCGACCGGCCGCAGTGGCGCGAAACCAAAATATTGGGGATTTTGGTTTTTGAGAATCCATTGATCGGAGAATGCGGAAGAGTAGGCAGCTAGCAACAGCCAAATGAATTAGTGTTAGGTTAGTTATAGTTTTAGGTTAGTGCTAGTGTTAGTTAATTAGTGTTAGTTTTAGGTTAGTTCTAGTGTTAGTTATAGTATTAGTTTTAGGTTAGTTGTAGTGTCACCTCTGTCACAATAAGCATTTCTATGAATATTTACATGTTGTTTTTCTGTTTTTCAGATGCCGTAGTTTATCGCCAGCCGCCCCCACTCTCGCTGTCCTCCTCCGCCCCCTCCTCCAGCTCCACTCCGGCCGCAGCAGCACCTCGACTCCGGCCCCGCATCCACTCCACTCGGGCCCCGCATCCAGCTCCACTCCGGCCGCAGCAGCACATCCACTGATCACGACCTCTTGGTGAGCCACCCGATCCATTTTTTTGATTTGTGCATTTTTATGTATGTGTTGTGCAATTTTAGGTGTATGAAAACTGTGAGGAATTGCTTGTGTTGTGTATATGTAGATTAAATTTTAGGTTTATTAAAACAGTGAGCAAATTTTGGTGTATGCAATATATGTTGATGCAATTTTGGTGTATGCCAATTTTATTTTGGTGTAGCAATTAACATTCTTTATTTTGTTTCTCGTGTAGGAGTATGTGTGGAGCGTGAGAGTGGGGATTGTCGATGGAGGGTGTCGGCGGAAGATCTTCTTTGCCATCGATCACGCTTCGAGGGTAAGAAATTCGTCGCCTTTCTTGAATGTACCTAGGGTTTTATTTTGGTCTTTTTCACCAAGTCAGTCGAGTCGCGTAACCCGAGTCAGATCCCATCCGGAAGGGTTACAAATTTATAAATATGCATGATTGTCCATCTTTGCATATTTATAACCGTACCTCTTCCGGATTGTCCACGTTTTTGGACAGCCCGAGTACATGTAGATCGAGTCGTGTTCCATGTTCTACCCCTTCCTGAGACGGAATTTCGGCAACACCTCCTCGTTGTTCTTCGGATGCACACCCTCTCGGCTTGACAAGCTCGAGACGTGTATTCTGAAGAACAGCGGGGAGGTGCTGCCGAAATTCCGTCTCGGGTCGGGGTAGAACATGGAACACGACTCGATCTAGACGTACTCGGGTGGGATAAGCCCACCTATTAGAAGTGTAGATGTACCCTTGCATGCAGTAAAAGATAAAATTTGGCCGTAATTAATCTGACGATATTTAATAAATTTATTATTACTTCCTGCATATAATGAATTGCGTCACCGTTGTCCCCTAAAAAGCAGAAGAAGATGTCTGATCATGCTGACCGTGAGTGGATGTATGCTGGCAGAAAGAGTCAGTGGGAGTTTAGTAATGAATGGAGAGATAAGGCTGAGGAGTTTGTGAACAAGGCATTTGACATCACCAGCAAACCCATGAAAGTGTTTTGCCCCTGTACAAAATGCGGTAACCGAAAGCGACAGTCGAAGGTAGATGTGAGTACGCACCTGGTCAAGTTTGGGTTCACACCGTTCTACCATGTTTGGAATTTCCATGGTGAACAGTTAGCAAAACGTCCTAGAACCGAGCCGCGTCAGATTCAGCCAGCGGGAGAATTTGACACTGGGTTCAACAACTGCTTAGACGACTTTGTTAATGCTAATGCGCCTGAAAGCCCTCATGTAGAGGCGGAGACACCTCAGGAGGCGGAGACAAGTGAGCAGCCGGAGGAAAACACGAAGAAGTACTACGAGACTATGTTTGCTTCCCAGAAACCCCTTCATGAACATACAGATGTTACCCTTCTAGATGCCATCGCTCGCCTTATGGCCCTGAAGTGCCAGAGGAAGATATGCAGGGATGGTTTCGATGATCTTCTGGCCGTCGTTGGCAGCCTTCTACCGAAAGGGCACATCTAGGCAAAGAGCTTCTACAAGGCGACTAAACTCCTCCGTGATCTTAAGATGTCATATGAGAAGATAGACGCCTGTCCGAAGGGATGCATGCTATTCAGGAAAGAACATGCTGGAACAAATTATTGCATCCATTGCAATTCATCTAGGTACTTCAAGGTCGACCTCGGTGGTGGACAGAAGAGGCAGACCGGGATTCCCCAGAAGATTCTCCGGTACCTTCCAATTATACCGAGGATCCAGCATCTTTACATGAAAAAAGACACTGCCCAGCAGATACGATGGGCCGCGTTAGGGGAGAGATACACGGACAAGATGATACATCCGTCGGATGGTGCCGCATGGAAGAAGTTTGTAGCAAAGTATCCACTGAAAGCGGGCGACCCGAGGAGCGTAGCTGTTGCTATATCAACCGATGGGTTCAATCCATATGGCATGTCGGCGGCAACATACAGCTGTTGGCCCGTGTTTGTCATCCCCCAGAACCTCCCCCCCGGCGAGTCCATGAGATCACATAACATGTTATTGTCGATGATAATCCCAGGACCGAAATACCCGGGTAAGAACATGAATGTGTACCTGGAACCGCTGGTGGAAGACTTGGCTGTTGGCTGGAACGGTCGCGGGGTCCGAACATATGATGCCTCAACAAATGATCACTTCGATATGTATATCTGGTACCACACATCTCTCCATGACTTACCAGCGCGTGCTTTGTTCTGCGGCTGGTGTACACATGGGAAGTGGCCTTGCCCACAGTGCAGACAGGCTATGACTTTCTTCTGGCTTAAGAAGGGAGGCAAGTATTCCTGCTTTGATCAACATCGACAGTTCCTTGACCCAGATCATAGATAAAAGAGTGACGTAAAGCGGTTCAAGAAAGGAGTCCAGATCCATGCTCCGAAACCACGTCTGATGACCGGACGAGAAATCAAGGCTGAGCTAGAAGCTCTCGTGCCTAACCCCGATGGGAATGGTTTCGTGGGTTATGGGGAGACACACCAGTGGACTCACATTCCGTGCTTCTGGAAGCTGCTCCCTTACATGGAGGATGTTGAGCTTCTAGACAACATTGATGTAATGCACACCGAAAAGAATATCGCCGAGGCTCTCTATAGCAGCATCATGGAGACTGAGAAGACGAAGGATAACGTCAAGGCTCGAATTGACCAAGAAGAGCTTTGTGACAGGCCAAATCTGAATATGCAGCCTCCTGGAGTCAACGGCAGTAGGTGGTCTAAGCCAAAGGCTCCGTTCTGCCCTACAAGGGCGGAAAGAAGGGAAATATGATAGTGGCTCGTGGATTGTTTGTACTTCCCTGATGGGTATGCAGCTAACTGGACGAGGTGTGTGAACCTGGAAACGCAACGAGTGGGAGGGCTGAAGAGTCATGACTACCACGTGTGGATTGAGCGCATAATGCCGGTGATGATTCGAGGCTATGTCGACGAGGAGACTTGGAGAATACTTGCGGAGTTGAGCTTTTTCTTCCGCCAGATTTGTGCAAGGGAGTAAGATCGTGAAGTGCTTGAGAAGATGCATGAACAGGCACCCGAGTTGCTTTGCAAGCTAGAGATGTTACTTCCGCCAGGTTTTTTTAATCCGATGCAACATATGATCTTGCATCTCCCGCACGAGGCTTCACTGGGGGGGCCTGTGTCGACCCGTTGGCAGTTTGGGCCTGAGAGAGAAATGAAGAAGCTACGTGGAAATTGCGGCAATAAATGCAAGATCACGGCATCCATGGCCGAGGCATGCCTTAACGAGGAGGTGTCAAACTTCACGACAAGGTATTATCATGCCAACATTCCCACAAACCACAATCCAGTCCTTCGCTACAATGTAGCCAACCCTGAAGATGTACCCAAGCTTAGCATCTTCATAGGGCTCGGTGGCAAATCAAGTGGCACGAAGAAGTTCATCATGAATAATCTCGAGCAGGATATGACAAGATCGTATATCTTGTTAAGTATGGTGGAAGTGAAGCCATACATCGAGTAAGTCTTTCACCATTTAGTATTTCACAAACATTCACTCCTATATTCGTGGCTAACTCCTCTTTTCTCATTGGCGTAGACACTACTAGGAAAAGCCTTATAGCAGCACACGTTACCGCCGGCGGTTTATATTTTTTTCGCCGGGGGTAAGGCCAGATGGGCCGGCCTGCCTTTACCGCTGGCGGTTTGGGTTTAAACCGCCGGGGATAACTGACTTACCGCCGGCGGGACGGTATATGGTCCGCCGGGGGTAAGTTGGGCCACCGGCGGGAAGTATTCCCCGACTGGGCCTAAAATTACCGCCGGCGGGAAGTATTCAGAACCGCCGGGGATAACGGCAGTTACCGCCGGCGGTTCAAACCCAAACCGCCAGGGATAGGTGGGCCTGGCTGGGCTGAGCCAGGCAAAAAAAATACCCCCGGCGGTTTAAACGCAAACCGCCGGCGATAAGTTTTGGTAACCTTATTCATCTTATCCCCTGGCGGTTCAAACCCCCGCTGCCTCGCTCAGTCCTCTCCGCATCCACCCTCTTCCTCCTCCCCTCCTCAAACCCTAACCGGCGGCGCCGACTCTGCGTCTGATCCATCTGATGTGGCCTCCTCATCTGCCTCGAGCGTGGTGGCGGCAAGGGCCACCAGAAGCCCGGCGAATGCGACCAGGAGGCGGCCTCCTCTTCTACCCCAAGCGGCCCCTAGGGTTCCCCAAGCCTAGCCGCCGCCGCACCAGGTTCTCTTTGGGGCCGTCCTGTGGGGAGGAGCACAGGAGGGTCTTCCTCGAGCACGGCAGTTGAAAGAGGGCTGACAGGTTCTCTCTCTCTCTCTGCGGTCCGCTCTCGATCTGTTGACGAGGATGTCGCTCGGCTCCTCTTTGGGGCCGTCCTGTGGGGAGGAGCACGGGAGGCTGCTGGCCGCGAGATGGAGGCGGACGCTGGCGGCAGCCCTTCTTGGTGTCCTCGTCGTTCTCTATCAAGGCAGGCCAGACGGAGTGCCTCGTCGTCTTCAGGGTCAAGGAAGGCGAGGAAGCAAGCACCCGCGCAGATCCCTCGTAAGTTCCCAACCCTCTCTCTCTCTCTTTGCTGGGGGCAGTACATCAGTGCTTTGAAAGAGGACGTGCAGCAGCAGCCATGGAAAGGGTGGTGGGAGACACCCCAAATCTCATCTCTCTCTGTGACCTTAGTTGCAGTATCATTGTTTTGATTATTTAGCTATGCATTTCTGGAAGCAGATTACAGTTTGGATGTGATTTTTCTGCCAAAATTGATCATGGATGAACGCCAACAATGATACAGAGTTATAGAGATAGAAAAGCTGTGCATGGATCGTTTCCTAAATTTTATCCTTTGTTGTCTCCTTCTCTGTTGGGTTAACTAGGAAAGGGACAAATTTATCAACTTAGTACTAATTACAGGGTAATCATGGTTAAAGGTCAGAGGAGATGTCCACAACTCCACATATTAGTGAGAAAAGATCTAAAGCTCAATTATTGTATATGTTGGGTCCTTCTCAGTTTTATGCGCCGGCCCCTGTGGCATTCAGTTGTTTCGCAGTTTCTCCTTAATTTGTGGTCTTGAACCATTCCATTATATTGCTCACTTCTTTCTGGTAGTATTAATCTGGAACTAATAATTGTTTCCAATTAAACTTAGATTTGTTCATCGCAACCAATTTTTTTACAGTGCTATCAGATTAGTAGCTTTATGCCCATGTGTTATCTAGCACGAACAGAGAAAAAATTAAGATTATATTCAGATTTTTGTTTGCCAAGATTTCCTATCATAACAGACTAAGACTTCTGCAATTAATTTACATGGATTTGGGCATAAATATGTGCTTTGCTTATTGGTAGATTCTGGCAAGTAATACAATATTGAGGATGATTTGCTTTATTTAGGTATTCCCTTTATTCCGACTTTAACATGTGGTGGTTCTGCATACTAACGTAACCTCTGAATCTGTTGGTCATGTTTATGGTTGTGTTGTTCTTGAGCTTTGTCATTTCCATTTGGATATTGTTCTTATATCAACATATGTAACATTTCATGATGGTTAGTAAGAATAAATGGAAGTTCAGATTTACTCATGTGTGGTAATATCTGAATTGTATGCAGCGTGATAACCAGTGTGGTAAGATAACCTTGTCTGCTATTACCCCCATTTATTACGCCACTTTGGAGGAGGCTGAAGCTCAGTATGCCAACTTTCGAGCGCGACAGAGGAGGGAGACTTGGAGGACCCCCTTCGTCGTGATGATGCTTGCCGCCACCGCCTCCCTAGTCTTCTATCTCATTGTTGTTTAGCTGGGTCATGCAACTCCGGATTGATAACTACTTGTAGTGTTTGCTAGTACTTGGAGTCTATTTGTGTAATCCGTATACTTGGAGTCTATTTGTGTAATATTTGCTACTGATGGTCGACTTTATTATTGTTGAACACTTTGGCTACTTTTCTGTATCTTGCTGTGTATATTGCTACTGTGATGGTCGACTTTGTTATTGCTGTGTATATACTGCTGTGAAATATTGTATATTGCTGTAATTTTTTTGTCCCCTGTAATTGTTACCGCCGGCGGTTAGAGATAAACAGCCAGTGGTACCACGATATACCCCTGGCGGTAGAGGAAACCGCCGGCGCTACGTCGACCTACCCCTGGCGGTTACGGAACCGCCGGCGCTAATTGTACCCCCGGCGTCTGGAACAAAACTGCCGGCGCTAGCGAGGTTTACCCCCGGCGGTTTGCAAACCGCCGGCGGTAAGGCATTACCACCGGCGAGGTGGTCGCCGGCGGTTTGCAAACCGCCGGGGATAGGCCAAAAACGGCCGCCGGCGGTAACCTTTTTTCTAGTAGTGAGACGATTCACTCGTGAAAACTGGAAGCTGAGCAGGGAACCTACCCCGAAAGAGACGAAGGATCTTTTTGACAAGGGTGCTGGTTTTGACAAGGGTGGTGGTTTCATCAGCTGGTTCGCGGGTTTGGTACTGTTCTATCTAACTTTTCTAGTGTCGTGGACATTCATCTAGCATTCCTCGTTCTAAACTTGTCATGCTAAACTTGTAGGCAAAAAAGGACAAAGAGATGAAGCCAGAGCTTAGAAAGATTGCCCATGGCTTTAGCCATTCCGTCAACTCATTCCATGCTTATGACGTGAATGGATATCGCTTCCATATCCATGAGTACACAACAAACCGGGCCAATCGGAAGACAATAAATAGTGGGGTGTTATGTGAAGGCTCAGATAAACTCCATTACTATGGAAGAGTCGAGGCTATATACGAGTTGAATTATGGCTTTGGTAAAGGGCTAAATCCCGTTGTATTCAAATGCCATTGGTTCGACCCGCATCGGGTGAGACGGGATCCTAGAATTGGATTGGTCGAAGTTCAACAAAGCACCAAGTATTCGGGAGACGACGTCTACATTTTGGCTACCCAGGCCTTCCAAGTATTCTATCTCCCGTACCCGTGCAAGAAAACAGCCAAAGCATATCAAAAGCGTCTACAAGGGTGGGATGTTGTGATGACGGTACCGCCGCACAATAGGCCGCCTATGCCTAACAGTGAAGATTACTGGCGCCTAGAGCCCTCAACATCCGAAGGCGAGTTTTATCAGGAAGGAGGGCTCCCTGGGATATTCACTATCAACTTGCCGACCGATGATGACATGGAATACGTCGAAAAAGACGAAGATGCAGTAATGGAGGAAGACACAGCGTATGATGAAGTCGTGGAGGTTCATAACCAAGCCGATGTGTCTTTGCTAGAGCGGTTCCATGTAGGACTTGACGTCGATGAGCCACAGGGACCACCTCCTGGTTCCGTGGAGGGTTGGTGGTGTGGTGACCCTGACAGTGATGACGACACGGATGGTCCAATAGTTGATCCCAATGATCTCGACACAGGCTACTGATAGCGATGAGGACACATGTATTAGTAATTGCCAGTCTAGCTTATATGTAATAGGTCAATGCTACTCCATGTAACCGTGATTGTCAGTCTAGTTTATTTTGTGAGAACTCATTGTCGCTACTCCATGTATTTTGTTTTATTCTAATTGTTGCTTCATCTAAAATGTGAATTATTTTTACTATACTCATTATATATTCATCTATTAAACGTAATTTTGGATCATGTGTACTGATGAAACCTATTGTTTTGTCAATGCAGGAAACATGACAGGGGGAAGCAGTCTGAGGAAGGCCCTCACAAAAAAGGTGGGCAGCGTGAAGAAACTCCTGGGTGGATCGAGTTCGGCTCGACGACCTTCACCTACACCCTCACCTCCACGTGCGAGGAGTGCACGACGTGGGAGTACGAGGAGAGAGAGTCCTCCCCCGGCCGAGGAGTCCGACGAGGAGGACGTGGAGTACGAGGAGGAGCCGGAGCCGGATTCTGAGGACGAGTCGCTGGACGAGGAGGAGGTGGGCGAGGAGGAGGACAGCGAGGAGGAGGAGGAGGTGGGCGAGGAGGAGGACAGCGAGGAGGAGGTGGGCGAGGAGGGACCTGGGCAGGGCGGGTTTGAGCTTGACCCGACGCTGCAGTGGGAGCCGCCGGAGGAGGAGTGGGTTGAGACGGACCCGACTATCCCTCCGCCACAGAGCAAGCCGCCGTATCAGCGGGGGAGCGCGACCCTCCCCGATCTTCCTTACGGCTCGCGTCACACTCTTCTCGTGCCCAGCGGGAAAAGGTACAGCTTATTGTTTATGTTCAATTTTAGCTTTTTCATTGTGTTTTGACCCGCTAACCATACTAATTTTGGTTTTTTCATTGTTCAGGTCATTTGAGTATGTGCCTGCTAAGGAGCGTACCTACTCGAGCATCCTTGGATGTCTTGTGCGCAAGTTCTTCCCTAGGATTGTCACCCTCCCAGATGGTACCAGGAGTGTAGCTTGGACTTTCAAGCATTACACCTACGCGGAGGATCCCGAGGGCGAGGAGCTGGACATGGCGCATAAGACACTCCGCTACTTCTGGTTTAAGTTTGCTTGACTTCTGTAAATCCGAGATTTCACTAATGGCTTTAACCCTATTCTACCTATGTGCATGCTTGCAGAACTAGTTGACCTACCAGCCGGAGCACGAGGACGACTGCACGAGCATCCTTGTGGAGATGGCCTCCAAGATGGTGACGGACAGGCACTACGAGGCTCGCGTGAACAGTGTCCGCAATCGGTACGCCGAGAAGATGATTAAGCTGGACAAGAAGCGTGCCCGGGACATCTTGATGCAGCCATGGAAGTACCTGCAGGTAGCTTCATTTCTATATTATCGATTTTGTTGACCGCCATGTAATATCATTAATATGTGTGTTCTGTGCACGTAGGTGCCTCCTCCGTACGTTGGTAACAATTCATCGTGCCACCTCGCGATGGTAGCGTGGTGGACTAGCAAGGAGTACCTCAAGCTGCACGAGGAGGGAAAGGCAAAGCGGGCGTACAACAAGGGTGGAACACACCGCCAAGCCAGCTGCAGCCTCTACCAATGCGTGCAAAATGAGGTGAGCAAATGCATTCTTTAGTCCACCTAAGTTCGTGCTCTCTTTTGCAATATTTCCTGCTTTTCACCTATGTTCGTGCTCTCTTTGCAGAAAGCGAAGACCGGCGTAGACCCCTCGCCCTTCGCCGTTTGGTCAAAGTTTCATACGCGGGATGAGCCGGATCCTGACACGGGGTCGATGTGGATCAACAGCGGCGCCGAGCTCCGGAGCACGGGGTACACGGCGAAGTTCAAGGAGCGCAACGGTGAGGATGCTGACCCTCTCACCAGTCCACTTGACGTCGAGGCTATCGTGCTTGCGGGGGGAGGCAAGGCGAATGGCCGGTTGTGGATAGGTGATGGCTACGTCGACCCTCGCACCGTCCCGTCCCTACGCCAGGTCCGCCGTGGGAGGGCGCCTAGTGTGCCTGCTGTGGAGACCCGCCCACGAGTTTCGGGTCTGGTTGTCGACCAGCTCCGGGAGCAGGTTAGTCAGCAGCAGGTGCTCTTTGAGCAGCAGCAGGAGCAGATCCGACAGCAGCAGGAGCAGATCCGGTAGCAGCAGGAGGCGTCCAGGCAGATGATGGAGTGGATGACGGCCAACATGCAGCGCTTGGCTCCTGCGGACGGGACTCTTGCTTTTGCTCCAGCGACGTTCCCATGGGTATGTCGTCAAACTTGTCATTCTATCCATCTTACTGTTGTAACTTAGTTATCTTTGTAATGCGAGCATTTTTCCATGTTGTAGATGGATCCAGGTTCGGCGGGTGGATCTCACTCGATGGCGCCGCAGCCGCCGCCTGGTGGCCAGGATGATCCGGAGCAGCAGCCCCATTTCACAAACCCTTCTGTTGTCCGGAGGCTTCCGTGGGTATGCTCGCATGACTCTACCACTCTCGTTCGAAAACTTACTTCATGTCTCACTTAGATCGACATAGCCAATCAATGAATCTCCAATGGTCACTTGTGTCTTTTGGTTTACCACATAGATCAACTTGTGTCTTTTGGTTTACCACATAGTTCAACTTGTGTCTTATTGTTTACCACATAGATAATTACTTATTGTAATGTTGATTAAGTGCACAGACCATAATGAACTGATAATTTCAACTCATTACTACACTGAGGAACACATCATAAGTATTGCTACCTTGAAGATATAGAGCAGAAATCTTCTTTGTCCATAGAAGACACCAGGCATGTGGTCAAATTTCTGCGGTTGTTGCTCCTGTCCCTCCTTACCATTTCTGGTCTTCCAACAGATATCGAGCCAATAATTACAAATGCTAGGTTTATTCAAACCTTTGTCTCCTATGTGTTAACATATATGCAGCAGAATAGGGCCCGATGCATATTCAGTTTTAGTTTTAGGTAAGAAACAAAATACAGGAGTAACATGTAAGCATGCTATGTCACACAGTAAAATACCTGAGAGCAGACATAGCATGATTCAGCTAGGTTCAAAGGGCTTCTTCGTAGGATGTTCAAGACAAAAATTTCAATCAATCTATTAAAAGGCCAAACAATGGAATTCACATAACTTTTTTATTACCGATGTGAATGGCACAATAGGACATGAAAAATAGATGGTAGCATGCTCATTGGCTTCCTCAGCGCTAGTATGCCGTCCCATGCGGTTGGCCCAAAATGTTCTGCTCTACTCTAGAGAGGGGAGAGAGAGTATAGACCGTGATGGAGGGGAGTAGGTCGAGGGCGGAGGGTAGTGCGAGAATCAGAGGCGCATACGGCGGTGACGGGCGGTCAGTGGGTCACAGCGACGGCAGCGGAGAGGGCGGATATCGACGGCAAAGGGAGGTCAGGGTAGCGGAAAGTCCTCAGAGGGGATCAGCGGGGAGCTGTGCTGGAGTGTGGTCTAGTGACGATCACCCGGATGTGAGGACGCGCTACAGAAGGAGGTGAGATAGGCGCTGGATGCGGGGGAGAGGGTCATCACCGCCGTGCCATCGCACAGATTTGCCTAGTTCAGCATAGAAACACACCTCATTGATCGCAGCTGCTACAATTTATGAAAATGCAATTCAACGTGTAAGTATGATCATATGATTACATTGTGTTGTATCCTGATGGTCCCACCTTTCCATTACTTGCATACGGAAATACATTGTTTTTGTAGCAACACAGCAAATAAAAGGAAACAAGAAGAGAGAGGTTCCCTTGCACTAATAGGAAACCCGGTGATAGATGCCCGGCATCGGAACATCCACTACGGGGCGAAAACCTATTAGCACTCAACCTAGCTACCACGAATATTTCAAACCATAGGAGTCCACACCAAAAACACCAAAACAAAACCACCACCACAAACTCGCCCAACATCACCAAACCGGCCAAAGGAACCACACTCATCGCCAGCTTTCCCTCTCTGGGCTCCCCCCTTAGGCACCATCAATCAAACTTTGCATCCTGATGGTGGCCGGTATGCAATTTTAGTTACGAAATAAACTTTGCATTCCTCACGGCTGGGCCATACCGTCAAGGCCTCACAAACACCACAGATGACACATGTGGCATGCAGGTTTCTCTTGCCCAAACAGTCTCGGAGCTACAGGCACTACCAGGGAAAGGCCTATTAGTGGCGCACCTTTTTAGAATTCTGTGGCGCATCCTGGAAAAAGTGGGATGCGCCACAGAATTCTCGCCACTAAATTATATTTCTATGGCGCACGTCGGTGGTGCGCCACAGAAATGCCAAGATTCTGTGGCGCATCCCACTACCATGCGCCACAGAAATATTTCAGTGGCGCATCCCACTGCCGTGCGCCACAGAATTTTTTTTGAATTTCAAAAAAAAGGGCGGCCAGATCTAGATCCAGATCTCGATCTAGATCTGGCCACCGGAATTTTGCAGGAATTTCGTCGGAGCTCGTCGGAGACCGTGTTGCCGTGGGTGGAGGAAGGGGTCGTCGGAGGTCGCCGGAGGTGGAGGTGGAGGTCGCCGGGGTGGAGGAGGAGGTCGCCGGTGGTGGAGGAGGTCGCCGGAGGTGGAGGTGGAGGTGGAGGAGGAGGTCGCCGGAGGTCGCCGGAGGTGGAGGTCGCCGGGTGGAGGAGGAGGTCACCGGAGTTTGAGGTAGCCGGGGTTGTGGAGGAGGTCGCCGGAGTTGTGGAGGAGGTCGCCGGAGGTGGAGGTCGCAGGAGGTGGAGGTCGCCGGAGTTGTGGAGGAGGTCGCCGGAGTTGTGGAGGTGGTCGCCGGAGGTGGAGGAGGAGGAGGAGGAGAGGAGGAGAGGACAGGAGAAGAGAAGGAGGAGGGAGAAGGGGAGAGAAGTGGAGAGGAGAAGTGGAAGAGAGGAGAACGGGAGAGGAGAAGTGGAGGGAGAAGTGGAGGAGAGAAGGGGAAAGCAGAGGGAGAGAAGGGGGTGCCCCATGCGCCACAGAATTGTGTTTTTCTATTTTTTTGATTTTTTATTTTGCAGGAAAATTTCTTCTTTTCGCCGTAACTTTTTTTTCGTTTGGAATTTTGAGAATCGGAGAAATGTCCAACCGGGTAAAAAGTCAAAATGTGTATTTTAAATTTTTCCTAACAACTAGACGCTAAACCTTCCCTACATCTAAAAGGATTTTATTTTTTGAATTTTTTATCATTTTCTTTCACTTCGTGCAAAACTGAAAAGTCGATCCACAGGGGGGGTGGGATCTGTTTTGAAGAATTCTATAGCGCATGGGCCACATGCGCCACAGAAATATGTCTTTCTGTAGCGCATGTAGCTAGATGCGCCACAAAAATGTGTGTCTTTCTGTGGCACATCTAGTTATATGCGCCACAGAAAGACATATTTCTGTGGAGCATTCGGTTCTCGTGCGCCACAGAATTCCAAAATTCTGTGCCGCATGCAAAACTATGCGGCACAAAAATATTTTCTGTGGCGCATGCAAAACTATACGCCACAGAATGTGGTTCACCTATAGCTAGTTTCCTATTAGTGAGGTCCGGACAGGCTACAAGAGTTTATTCTTTGAAATAGTGTCGGGGTTTCCATCACAGTTTCTGGTTGAGGAAAAGATAAACAACCGAAGTGATTACCAGAAGGTCGTTCCATCTACCATCTACATTAGTGTGCATCCTTTACACGTTTCCCATGTGCATTCAGCTTCTGTGTCCAAGCATTAAAGCCGAACTCAATAATTGACCATAACATGTTCGACTCCAGTTGAAATGATACATACATTGATACATATACTCCCTCCGTTCCATACATTGATACATATACTCCCTCCGTTTCATATTACTAGATTCATTTCATGTCTAGATACATTTATTTGAAAGTCAAGTAATATGAAATGGAGGGAGTATATGTCGTAAGTTCAACGTTGAATTGGACTATAGGTGCTGACTAATTGCGTGGACCAGCTAGTAGATCTATACTCCGTACCTTGCGTGAGGCCGTGAAGCTTTTAGAAATTCTAAGCCAGGAGACGAACACGCATCCTATATATTGTCTTCTCCGGAGTAGTCTTTGAAGGTATCGGGAGAATTTGTGTTAGTGTGTCAATGATAGTGAGCATATAAACGAAGGCCGAATTCCCATTCTTGTCAGTATTACTATGTCTTGACTTTGTTGTACGGGTTGAAACTTGCCATGCATGGGCTACACGTGCAGCTCCAGCGACGTGCTCCGGTGCCGGTAGGCCGGGTGTCACGACGTGCTCCAGCGACCAGCTCGACTTCGCCACCAGTGGGAGATGGCCCCAAGTCGATCGTCTTCTGTCTGCTACTTATGTGGGACAACTCGTCTTAGGTACGTATGTACGTACGGCCGCCCGTATACGTGAGAACTGCTTGTCTGTGCTGGATATGTACGAGGGATTAGTACGCACGTTCTCAATTGCCTTTCAGAGTTTAAACGAATTTACGGAATGAATTTGAACTTCGGGAAAATTTAATAAACAAGGAAAAACGAGCTAACTATTACCCCGGCTAATGCATTATTCGGCACGGCGTGCACGCTGGTGTGGATGCTGATTTTCTCAAACGCATGGGCCATGGAGGACACTTTCCCTTGAAGTCCCATTTATTTTGACGGTTTCTCCGAAAAACTGATATCCCCCAGCATCCCATGTACCGCCGGCGGTGAACATTTCCGCATGCTCGTTATGCAAGGCTGGACGACAACCTCCTTACAAGCCGTTGGGCCAAATTTTGCATCAAACCTCTTTATTTCCCTAGGTTCAACTCATAGCAAGGACCAACACATTTGCCTATTTTCTCGTTCTATCGAACATTTATATTTCTTTTCTTAATTTTTCAGGATGATTTTTCTTTAGTGTTTTGTTTGTTCCCTTGTTTTTTATGTTGTACTTTTTCTTCTTTCACATTTTTTCTTCTTGTTCTTAATAAATCCAAAATAATTACTAAGGGTGTACAAATTCGAGGGCATGCCACCAGTTTCCGGGGCTCTTTTCACCAAAAAGTTTTGTGATTTTATCATCAGCATAGAGGCTGCTGGCCCTAAATCTGACAAGATGATGCTTCGTCATTTGAAGGAAAAGGCAATGAAGCGAAAAATAAGAGGTGGGATTCAACATCCGACGGAGAAGTCTTTCTAGAAAAAAAAAGTGGTGTTATAGGTAGAAAATGAATGGCACAATATTTTCGCTCTCTTGTTCCTTTACCTTGGTATGGCACATTTGTGTTGTTCAGTCCAGGTGTCAATTCACTAGCTAGCACCTTTAGGAGTTTTCCATCTACCTTATACTAACGTATCCAAACATTAAAGCTGTACTAAATATGTTGTAATAAGTTCAACATTAAATTGGACTATAGGAGATGAATAATTTCACGGACCAAAACTACTAGATGCATACTCCCTACATCCGGTTAAGTATTTAGAAATTCCAAGCCGAGGGATGAACAATCCATTGAATACGACCCAATGTCTTTTTTCTCGATTGTATATAGGCTCAGAAGTACGTATGAGCAGATTTTGTGTTCGTGACATAAAGGTCTTTTGCATGCAGAGCAAGGCTGAGTCATCCTACTAGGAAGGTAATACTACCGTATGACAGCCGTCAAAGGATTCAACCTTGCCATGAAGTTCACATGCAGCTCTGCCTATTTTTTTAGATAAAAGGAATATATTAATACCAATAGGATACCAATTACACCCAGCATCTGCCTCTGCAACAACATAATGTCTAGCCAGACATCAAGGATGCACACAGCCGAAAAGAAGAAGGAAAGGAGAAAAATGAAAAAAGGTCCTTGTCAAGACAATCATAGACTCGCAGAAGCAAGAACCAGTGAAGACAACACCTAGGATCTGAAAAAGTTCTCCAAAACAACGCCTTCAGGAAGGTAACAGTGTCCAACACCGTCGTCGTCCAATCTCACCATAGCATGGTTCGATTCTAAGTTTTCACCCCAGAGAGGGTCAACTTCCCAATGATGCCTTCAACAAGGAACCGGCTAGTAAGCCATCATTACCAGTCAGCAGACTGAGGATTTTCACCCTGGGAATTAAGACAGCCAAGAACGAAACCAGCCAGCATCACACCAACACCACACGCCCGCGTGGCGGCGGGAGGGAAACCCTACCGTGCCGCCAGCCCCCCTCCCTCTCCCACTCATCCCTCGCCGCCGCCAGGGGCACAGCCGGGCAAAGCCTGGCCGGTGCCGGCGGCGGCGGGGCTCCTCTGGTCCCTTAGCTCCAAGGGAACGGCGCGGGTGGTGCCCTAGGGCTTGGGCGTGGCGCAGGCGCCGGCGCCACGGCGCGGCTGCTCTTCTGTGGCCGTGTGACGGACGGCGTGGTGGTCTTCTCCGGGCAGATCGACGGCATCTGGGACGACGAGGTGACCTCCCTCCTCCATGGCTCGGCCCTTGGGCTGCGGCACATGGATTTGATCCCGGCGAGTCTCCGGGTTTGGCTTCGGCCGGAACCGGATGTTCTCGACGGAACAAGGAGGCGAGGAGGTCGGCCGGTGCAACCCGGGCTCAGGCCGATGATCACGGCACCCGTGGGTGTCGTTTCCTTGTTGAAGGTTTCATCGTCGCGAATCACCCGCCTTCCTGCCTAGAGTTCCGGGGGAAACCCTAGATCTGGGTTTACCTGGATCGGATGATGGTGGCACCCTCGGTGTTGTTTTCCCTCTTGAGGGCATCGTTTTGGAACACGGGATGCCTGGAGATGGCTGCTGGTGGAGCGGATTTCATCTACGACGACAACGGCGGCGGATCTTGGCGGCGTGGTGCAGCGGAGACCCAACGACGGTTGTGGTATGGTGGACTCGCGCAGGGTGGGTGAGCCGTCTGGTGCCATGGTGGCATCGACGGCAGTTTTGGCGAGAGTCTTCACTTCGATCTACACGCTGGAGATGGCTAGGCGAAAGATGGCGGAGGCGACGTCCGGAGCGTGCGCACAAGGCGCTATCTTTGGAGTTGACCGAGGAGTCGATGATGGCAGTGACCGGGGAATAAGGCCCCGTTGTCTACTGTATCGTTTGTACTAGTTGTGGTGCTTTGTCACTGTCTGGCGGCTTCAGTTTGTATTATCGTTGTTTGTAAGGCTTTTGCCAAATATGTTGAATAAATGAAATAAAATAGCCGTATGCATCTTTTCGATGCAGAGGCTGGGGTACTCCCCATTTCTAAAAAAAAAACCAACACCACACCACTGCTGCTAACCGTTGATCATCTGACACACATACTTCTCCCTCTCCGCTGCAAATACAGTCTGAAATCTTCATATGCTCTTCAGAGCATGTACGATCTTCAAACACTACCTCCATGTATATCCCAACAACACCTTGGATCCCGCAGTAGGCCGAAGCCAATCCAAGATGGCTGGGGTTCGCCACCATAATACGTCCTCACCATCCGCCATTGAGGGCAGCCCTAAGCGGATCACCATCCTCCATTGAGCGCAGCCCGAGGCGGAGAGCGATGCCCTGATCACAACCTAAGTGTAGAGGGACGTGTCCTTGCAGATGTCGTGGTGGCGATGCTTCAAACTCATCGGTTGGCCCTGCCCGTTGGCAGCCCTCCTCCACTGGCCGCTCATGGTGGATCAGACCTAAGGTCCTGGATCAGACGCCGGCTTCCGCGACGGTGTGCGTCCGGTCCTACGAACATGGTTGTGGCCTGGTGATCCTTGGGAGATCGAGGGACATGGCGCACGTTACACGCTGGTAGATCCCCACTCCAGAAGGATCAATCACGAAGGTGGGCGGCGGGATCTCAGCAAGATCAGATCACAGGCGGCGGCAGAAAAAACGCTAAGAACCGAAGAGAAGACCTAAAAAAGGAAGGGATGGGGCACCGCACTGCCCCCGTCCGCCGGTGGCCTCCTCCGGCGGCGACAGTGTGAGCAGGGGAGGTGGATTGGCTGTGGTTGGGCGGCAGCGGAGGGGGGCCTCCGGAGTCGCCAAACAGAAGACCCGGGGATCTACTGCCTATGTGCGCCAGTACCGGAAGGCATGGTGACACGTTACGTATCTGTACAACTGTGTTTTAAGCTAACCCTAGTGATACTTGACTCACCATTGAGAACTTGTGTCAGCTTTAATAATTTCTAGTTGAGAATATTGACCCCTTTTAACTAAAACATCGAAATATTGCATCACTACCTTGACCGAGTTTAAGAGGGATGAAAGAAACTAGTTTTATACTAAAATACCTAATTTTAATTTAAATAGGTACAACATACATCATTCGTTCGTGGGAATCAATATTTATTTCCCCATATGACATGATCCTTCTTTAGATTCTTATAATTTTTAACCAAATTAGGAAATTACCCTTCTTCCCCCCATGGTCCAAGAGTACGAGAGAAACTAGTGTGGAATTATATTACCACATCAGCCCTGGATATATTTCTCTTCTCTCTCTCCTCGTATGAGAGGTTTAAGTTATTATATGAAATAAATGCAAACCAAAAAACCCATCCGAAATCAAGGATGCATATACAATAGTCCATATATATTTCCCATTGGTTTGAACGTCTGTATGCCTAGTAATACAGACAAGCTGCACGATTCTGCACCTTAGGTTAATCGAGCGGGTACCAATCGTTCCTTTTACATTTATTGTACAGTAGGCAAAAAGAATGGAAGAGAAAGAGAGGATGGCGCTATCAAGGATCAACATGGACAACTGAGTAGCTTGTGAATAAGAGACGTACTGGGAAAAGAGCACCAGCGATCACAATACCATCCATCGTTCGGTCAGGCATCAGTTGTATCGTTCAACAAAGCACCACATCTCGTTGATGACAGCTTGTGCAACTTATTCAAATACAATTCACCGTGTAAGTATGATCACATGATTACATTGTTATAAACTTTGCATTCCTCGCGGCTGGGCCATGCATTAATTCCATAACAAACGCCACAGGTCACGCATATGGCATGTAGGTCTCGCTCTTAATCCTACAGCTTCAATAGACATTAGTCACTACTCAAATTTAGGGTCTCATTTGTTACAGATCTAATTCGTTAAGAAGCAACCTTACAATAAGATTGTATAAATTAAAGTATGTCTTTTCACCAAAAGGTGTCGACAAAGATCAATTAAGTTATTTATATTTATTTAACTGTTCTGCGTTGGAAGCGTCCACAAAAGAAAGTTTTATTTGTTGTTGTATTCCATAAACATCTTGGGGGAAAATTACCAGGTCGTATTTTCACCATCGCACATATAATACTTTTTATTTGTCCTTCACTGCTATATCATTTTCTATGTGTCGTGTTCGGTCCCTTGAGTCTTGAAAACTTGGCCTAGTTCGGCCCCTACTAAGCTCCGCCGCTGTGCCGAAACTTTCTTTCCCTCTCTAACGAACAAACTGCTCGCCATGTGAGCAATTCTTGGTGTTAGATTGCTCGAGGAACGGCTGAATTTGCACCTTAATTGGATATAGTTTCACGCGATGCGTAAGTGTAGCGCGAAGACTCAAGAATATGCACTTCCTTGTTTCTCTTTCATGATTTTCTTTTCTTACTTCTTAGTTCATGTGTGTCTTTATATTTTCTTTCTATTTTTGTTTTCGTTTTTCCTTCTATTTATTTTAATATGCATTTATCTTTTATTATTTGTTCCATTTATACTGACTAAATGTTATTTTATAATGGGAATGTGTTTCACGACCGCTGATACTTGTAACCTGTAATTATTATTTTGTTCCAAGAGTGCTAAAGTTCGGTTTCACACATCATGTCTAATATTTGTTCTTGTTATGTTTTAGAACTTTTGTTCTGTAGATCTACTTTGTGTTCATCTTGTTCTCATGTTTTCCACGTTACCCTAAAATTTCGTTACACCTGTCAATCCATGAACACAAACAAATCATATAATGTGGTATACCTTTTAATATAAACTATAATGTCCATACAATAGTTTGTGCATCCCAAAATGAGTACGAAATCATCAAAGGTGAAAAACAACAGTACAGGGCAATGGACTACAGGGGAAATGCTGTAGTGAATTATCTGCACCTGATATATGCTAAAAACGGTGAAATGAACTTAGTTTCTGAAGCTAAATAATACATTCTCCGTTCCTAAATTTAATATGTACTATTTTTTTGTGAATCACATGTATCTTGAAATATTTAAAAATCTTACAATTTGGAAGAGAGTGAATAAATTGTACAAACCATTGTACAAACTAGATTATCCAAAGAGCCTGAGTAAAATTTAAAAGTACAATGCATACATAAGGGTAATTTTTCAGAGCAAGGGCCGTGTGAAACAGGTGCGAACATCACAAATAAAGAACCGAATTTATTAGGGTTGCCCTCTGTCGGATCTAGCACGAAACCGATCAACAAGAAGATATTACTAAACCCTAATTCGAGCTCAGGGAAAGAGAGATTTGGCGCAGCAATATTGGCTGCTTTTCAGGGTCTTTCTCATTGCATTATATAGTAGGATACAACCGTGTCCAACACGACAAAGGCCCAACACGACGCGACCCAGTACAACACTGGTTTACAAACCTTGCCTAATACGTAAAGGAAATAAGACACGAACTATTTAACTTTCCTAAGCAGCAAACTCCAAACCGACCTAAGCTTATTATTCCTAACACACCCCCCTAAGCTTATGATGGTTCCTTCACAACTCGCAGACAAATTCTCTTCCTCATCTCCAAGAATTTGACTCTTCCCAGTGGCTTCGTCAATATGTCCGCAAGCTGATTTCAGTGCTCACATATTCAACATCGATCTTCCCTTCTTCAATGCAATCCCTGATGTAATGATACCTCGTATCAATGTGTTTGCTTCGATCATGAAACACCGGGTTTTTGCACAAAGAAATTGACGACTTGTTGTCTATGTTCGACACCACTTTGCCTGGATCACGACTGAGGAGATCGCCGAGCAGGCGCTCCAACCAGACTCCTTGACTTGCTGCTGTAGCTGCTGCAATATACTCTGCCTCGCATGACGATAGAGCGACTACCTTCTGCTTCTGTGACACCCAAGACACAATACTAGTGCCGAGAAAGAATGCCATGCCAGTGGTGCTTTTGTGATCATCAATATCGCCGGCCATATCACTGTCACTATACCCTGTCAAGCAAAGTTCTCCTTTCTCCTTCTTCTTCTCATAGCAGCAGCCGAGACCCATGGTCCCTTTGACATACCGTAGAATATGCTTCACGGCAGCCATATGTTTGGTCATGGGTGCTTCCATGTACCTGCTCATAATGCCAACCGAATATGCAAGATACGGTCTTGTGTTCACTAGGTACCTTAGGCTTCCTACAATACTCCTGTACATGGTTTGATCAACCGGTGGTGATGCACTCTGCTTACTCAATTTGAGCCTAGCTTCCATCGGCGCTTGAGCTGGATTGCAATCATCCATCCCATGTTTCTCGAGAATTTTCCTTGCATATGCTTCCTGGCAAAGTGTGGTATACCTTGGCATTTGATGTACTTCGATGCCTAGGTAGTAACTCCACAATCCAAGGTCGCTCATCTTGAACAAATCCTTCATCTGAGACTTGAACTTCTCAATCTCGAGTGCTTCAGCTCCTGTGATCACCAGATCATCCACATACACCCCTACTAACAAGCTGGATTTACCTTGACCACGCTTGTACATTGCATGCTCCATAGGGCTCCTCTCAAAACTGAGTGATAGCAATGTGTCATCTAGCTTAGCATACCATGCTCTCGGTGCTTGACGCAAACCATACAACACCTTCTGCAGCTTCAAGCCCTTGTGCTCTTCTCCTTTTTCTATGAAACCCGGCGGTTGACTGACGTACACCTCTTCTTGCAAATCTCCATTGAGAAAAGCTGACTTAACGTCCATGTGATGTAGTTGCCATCCCTCATAAGCTGCCAACGCAATCAACAGCCTCACAGATTCCATCCATGCAACAGGTGCAAAAACCTCCTCGAAGTCAATCCTCTGCTGCTGCATAGCTACCAGACGTGCCTTGTTCTTCAGCACTGCGCCATTGGAGTCCTTCTTTACTTTGAAGACCCACCTGAGTCCTATAGCACGCTGTCCATCCGGAAGATTGACCAGTGACCAAGTGTTGTTTTCCTGGATTGAACTCATCTCCTCTTGCATTGCTCGCTGCCAGCTTTCTTCGTCTTTAGCTTGGTCGAAGTTTGCCTGCTCCTCCATGCTGAGCAAGCACCTACGACCACGGGCTTCTTTCTTCTCCGCATCTTCTATCTTGCGGCGCACCGGTGTGTAGGGTTATAGTTCCAGCACTGGTCTTAGTTTCTCCGGCGTTGGTGGTCGTTGCGGAAGATCATCATGCCCGGGTCCTGCCGAGGTTGCTGCCGAGGCAGCCAATTCAGCTGATTTCCCTGCCGAGGGCAGCGCTTTCTCCTTGCGCCGTTGCCGTGATGGCAGGGCTTTGTGGCGGTGGACTAGCCGGCGTCGCCGGCGTTGCTGGAGGTTCTTGATCATCGTCGTGATGGTGGTGTAACCACCATCGTGACCTGCATCCTGATGATACACAACGTGAAACATATCATCAGATCTTGATACCTCTGGCTCGTTAGATCCGCCCCCACGCCCAACATTTCTCCTCCTCAAAGATTACATCTCGAGTAACTTGGACTTTCCTCGTTGCTGGGTTGTACACCCTATACGCCTTCGAGCCCGTCTCATAGCCAATCATCACCATCGGTGTGCTCCGGTCGGCTAGTTTACTCACATGACCAGCCACCGTCTTCACGTGTGCTACACAACCAAAGGTGCGAAGATGATCCACCGTAGGTTTGCGCCCACACCATGCCTCGTACGGAGTCATGCCAACGACGCTCTTCGTCGGTGCTCGGTCAGCAAGTACACGGCCGTCGTCACCGCTTCTCCCAAAATCTTCCCGGTAGGCCTTTGCTCTTCATCATTCTTCGAGCCATGGCTACCATAGTTGGTTCCTCCTCTCTACCACTCCGTTCTGTTGTGGAGAGTATGCGCGATAAGATAACGCTTGATCCCGGCAACTCACAAAACGTGGTGAATCCTTTGAAGTGAAACTCACCCCCCTATCTGTACGAACGCTTTCATCTTGAAGGCTTGCAACGCTTGATCCTTGCTCTTCAACAACACAATCCACATGTACTGACTGACATCATCTACTACGAGCAAGAAATAATTGTTACCACTTGGGGGTCGCCGGTGTAATTGGGCCACACAAGTCACCATGGACAAGTTCGAGCACTTTGCTTGCCCTATTCACCGATTCCGTGGGAACGACGCCCGTCGTTGCTTCCGAACTAGGCATCATCACACAACTACTCGACATGCTCAATGCTAGGCATCCCTTGAACCATGCTCCGCTGTCCGAGTTGACGCAACGATTGGAAATTTAGGTGTCCATATCGTGCGTGCCACTTCCATGCCGTGTCTTCAAAACTCGACAATAAACACACCGGATCAGTTCTGTCAAGGTTTAGGATATAGAGACGATTCTGTTGTCTTTTAACCTTCAACAAGAGCATCCTCTGTCGATCATATCCCCACAAGTTCCATCCTCCAAAACAATCTTGCAACCACGCTGCTCCAGTTGACCGAGACTGATGATGTTGCTCTTCAACTTCGGGATGTAGTACACATTGTCAGCGCCTTATGCTCGCCGTTGCGAGTCTCAAACAGGACAGTGCCTTCCTTCTATTCTAACCGTTGAACCATCTCCGAATCGCACAGTTCCGCCCATGGTGAAATTCAACTCGAAGAACTGTGATGCATCACCAGTCATATGATTACTAGCGCCCGTGTCGAGGTACCACGCATTGGTTGCTGTTTTGGGTCGTAACCTGTCGTGGAGGAACACCTTATCCTCGACTAACGCCACACGTTCTATGGCTTCTCCATGAGAAAATTCTGGCTTCTCTTCCATCAGCTCACAGACCTCCATCATGAGAAGATGTACGCCATCATCACCTCCTTTTGCGGCTACTAGGGCCGTCTCCTTGACAGGCTTTCGACACTCAGATTTGAAGTGCCCGAGCAAGTTACAGTTGTGGCAACGCACCAAGCGCTTGTCGAATTTCTTCTTCGACTTCTTCTCTCTCTGCTTCTTATCGCCGCCTCCGGTGTTGCCCGTTGGGCGATTATCATCCTTCTTGCCACCACTGCTGGACGCACCATGATTCTTGTACTCCGCCGCGACCATTGCTTGCAGCTGGCTGCGCGTGAGCATAAGGACCTCGTCTTGCTTCCCGTCTCCTGATGTTAGCTTCATCCTCTCATCATGAGCCTTGTACCTCCTGATGGGGGGATACTTTATAGGTAGGCCCATGGACCCGGAAAGTAGACCCGCCAAGACCAAGAAGGCCAGTGCCGAGTCACGAGGCAAGTCACATGGGCTGGGCTGGAGGCAAGCCGACCAAGGCCCGTGTGGAGAAAGGGACTCGTCCGAAGAAGGAGTCCAGGTGCAGCTCGGAGTTCAAGTTTGGAAGGACCAAGCTTAGAGTAGGACTCCGTATATGAGTAGAACTCGGTACAGATTGTAAGTCTAGGGACCCGCCACCTTTATAAGGAGGGCCCTGGACCGTAGTAAGAGAGGCTAAGTTGAATCAGAGAAACCCTAACCACCAGAGAGAAGTCGCCGGCTCCTGAGTTGTAGGAGCCGGGTCCTTGTAATCGAGATCTAGCAAAGAGCAATAACATAGAAGCAGGAAGTAGGTCTTTACCTCTAATCAGAGGGGCCGAACCTGGGTAAATCCTTGTTCCCTGGCGAGATTAACCGTTCCTACGTACTTCGATCACCGATGGCCCCAGAACTCATCTTCCCTGAGGAAGAACTTGCCGTGACAACCCCACGACAGTTGGCGCCCACCGTGGGGCCTACGGTGATGAGAGGAGTTGAGATCGTTGGAGCAGCTCGCCGAGCATGGAGAAACTCGCCATCGGGCGGGTCTACACTGATGAACATGGAGAAACCGAGATCGATGACTCAGGCTGGACCTCGGAGATGAACGAAGTCGACGAGGGCTACCAGCTTGTTTTTGGGAGAATCAATGTGTTCGTCGGCATGGTGAGCACGTCAGGAGTCCGCTCTAATACGGCGGAGTCAGTTTCAGAGCCAACCGTTGTCGTCGAGTCCGACGGCGAGGAGTCGGTCGGCACTCAGAAGTCGGCATCACCGCCGAGTTGAGAAGCCGGAGATGCTGCAAGGTTCAGAGTCAGATCCAGATTACGATTCAGATTCAAGTCTATCTTACCCTTGTTTGAAGATCGGCTTGGGTATGGTATAGAGGAAGAGGATTACGAGGAGTCGCCAGTACGCGCCCGTGTTGTGGGAGTCTACATGTCTGGAAACGGTGGAANCAGCTCTCTTTCATCGCCTTCTTCGAGCCACCAAACCTTCCTTGAACCTAAAACTGGCAATCTACCAAAAACGGGTGCTAACACGTCGCCACTCGCGTTTCTGGTTCCCGTCATTCCTGTACTCTTCTCGGCTTCGACTGCTCTGACGATTGCTGTCTTGGCCTCTGTCCTCGCGGGTATCTGGGAATCCAACCGCTACTATCTCGAGTGGTCTGCCTTCGTCAAAGCGAGCCTTGCGCTTGTAACGGCGATCGCTGCAGCGGTTGTTTCTTCGGTTCCAGCTGCTTGGTTCTCCTTCTTCATCCGGGAACTCAGTTGCGCATAGAGTCTTCGCCATCAGCCCACTCGTTGGCGATCTTCATGAGGTCGATTATAGTTTGTGGCCGAAGGCGACCGAAGGCCTCCCGAAGGTCATGTCGGGTGGCGCCGCGGATGAGTGCGCCGATTGCTCTGTCCTCGGAGACGATTCCGATGGAATTGCGCATGACTGTCCAACGCTGGATGTAAGATCGCAATGACTCGTCTTTGCGCTGTTTATAGGCCTGTAGTTCTGCGAATGTTGCAGGCCTTGAGTATGTACCAAGGAAGCTTTTGACGAAAGCATCTTTGATGGGGGTATACTTTATAGGTAGGCCCATGGACCCGGAAAGTAGACCCGCCAAGACCAAGAAGGCTAGTGCCGAGTCACGATTCAAGTCACATGGGCTGGGCTGGAGACAAGCCGACCAAGGCCCGTGTGGAGAAGGGGACTCGCAAGAAGAAGAGTCCAAGTACAGTCCGGAGTTCTAGTTTGGAAGGACAAAGCCTAGAGTAGGACTCCGTGTATGAGTAGAACTCGGTACAAGTTGTATGTCCAGGGACCTGCCACCTTTATAAGGAGGGCCCAGGACCTTAGTTGGGAAGGCTAAGATAAGTCGAATCAGAGAAACCCTAACCACCAGAGAGAAGTCGCCGGTTCCTGAGTTGTAGGAGCCGGGACCTTGTAATCGAGATCTAGCAAAGAGCAATAACATAGAAGCAGGAAGTAGGTCTTTACCTCTACTCGGAGGGGCCGAACCTGGGTAAATCCTTGTTCCTTGGCGAGAATAACAGTTCCGACGTACTTCGATCACCGATGGCCCCAGAACTCATCTTCCCTGAGGAAGAACTTGCCGTGACAACCCCACGACAGTTGGCGCCCACCGTGGGGCCTACGGTGATGAAAGGAGTTGAGATCATTGGAGCAGCTCGTCGGGCCATGGAGAAACTCGCCATCGGGCGGGTTTTCACTGATGAACATGGAGAAACCGAGATCGATGACTCAGGCTGGACCTCGGAGATGAACGAAGTCGACGAGGGCTACCAGTTTGTTTTTGGGAGAATCAATGTGTTCGTTGGTATGGTGAGTACATCAGGAATCCGCCCCAATTCAGCGGAGTCAGTCTCAGAGCCTACCATGATCGTCGGGTCCGACGGCGAGGAGTCGGTCGGTACTTCAGAAGTCGGCATCATCGCCGAGTCTAAGGAGGACCAAGCGGAGAAGCCGGAGATGCTGCAAGAGTCAGATCCAGATTACGATGCAGATTCAGAGTCTATCTTACCATTGTTTGAAGACCGGCTTGGATATGGAATCGAGGAAGAGGATTACGAGGAGTCGCCAGTACACGCTCGTGTTGTGGGAGTCTACATGTCTGGAAACGGTGGAAATCAGTTTGATCCAGCTTTATTGTCAAAGGAGATTAATGCAAGTAATGCTGCAGAGCGTGCAGCTGAGTTAACCAGCGCTCGTGCTGCGTTGGAGAGACAGCTAGCAGATGTTACAGAGGCAAACCGCAGGTTGGCAGAGGAACGAGCCCAGGTCCAAGCTGAGGCCCAGGTAGTGCGAAGCCGCCGCGAGGAACTCGCTTCAATTCAGCATCGCAGAGCCAGGAGTCGCCTGCGTGATGGAGTCCACATCAACCCAACAAATCTATTCACCACACCCAATGGTCCAGACTCAGGAGCCGGACTGGGAAGTTCAGGAGCTGCAGGAGCCGCCGCAGCTGCAGGAGCCGCACCACCACTACCACCACCACCGCCACCAGAAGGACCCGGTGGCAGCCGTACTAACGGACCACCGCCCGAAGGAGGAGTCGGAGGAGGAGCATCTGGTGCTGGATCTCAGCCCAACAGGTTCCATACCCCAGAGGGACACTATTTCAATCCAATGGACAATGTTCATGCAGCAACTTTGAGATTAGAGAACATTGCAGTACCAGAAGGACCAGCGAGTCAGGAGACTCGTGAGGCCATAGAGTTGTTGAAAACGGCATTGACACAACAAGCTCTTTATCCGGCATTTCCAGATGCAAGTAGATTACACTCAACACCTTTTAACTCAGGCACAAGGAGTCGGCACGGCGAGTCCAACCCGGCTAACTCCACAAGTGCAAGGAGACGTGAGCAAGAGAGGAATAGGGCAAACATACCAACTACTTCTCGAGCTCAAATAGTGGTTGATGAAGCAAGGCAACGACGTGAAAGGGAGGCAGCTAGGGCTCGGGAGGCTGAAAGGGACAGGGCACTGGCTGGTGCAGCTAACCCGCCCCAGCCATCTCGAGTGCACGCAGAGGTGACTACCCCAGGTGATTCTCCCGCACTAACAGGACCAGAGTGTCTGTCAGACGCCATCAGGTCCGAGTCCTTCCCTAGTACTTTCAAGGAGCCGCGCAACGTTCCAAATTATGAGCCCAAGATGGACCCGACTTCTTGGTTAGGCACTTATGAGATGGCTATGAGTATTCGCAATGCCACAGGTAATCTGTGTGCCAAGTTTATGTATCTTATGATGGAGGGAGCAGCCAAAGTTTGGATGCGCAACCTGCCTCCAAGATCAATTAACTCTTGGGAGCAGTTGAAGACGGCTTTTATTCAGAACTTCCAGGGCACATGCAAAAAGCTTAGTACCATTGAGGATTTGGAGCGATGTGTTCAGAAGAAAGGCGAGTCAGCAAGGCACTGGATGAAAAGGGTGTCAGAGATTATTAACTCCTCACAAGGACTCCCACCAATTTCAGTGCTGATGGCGATGGAGAGAAACTGCAGTTACAATCCCCTGAGTTGGAAGATGGGTTTCATGAAGGAGAGTTTGAATCAGGGCATTCCCTTGATGATTGGTGAGATCATGGCAGGTGCTAATAAGCATGCAGCCACAGACAGAACCAAGGACCAGGAGGAAGGAAATAAAGGACAGGGTGGCGGCAACCAGAACCAGAATCACAATCAGAGCCAGGGTGGTAGCAAGCGGCCATATGGCGACAACTCTGACCTAGTGGCCAATACAAACACTGGAGTCAGACGCAAGGACAATAATTCTCGAGGATATCAAGGACGTACCCCAACTACAGAGGAAGTTTTGTCGAGTCCTTGCCCTAAACATGCCAAGAATGGCAGGTGTGGGCATACCTTGGGTCAATGTGTGGATTTGCAGCGTGCAAGGTTTACGGGACCTTGAAACAGAAATAATGGTGGGTATAGAGGAAACAATGGTGCCGGAGGACCCGGCAACAACGGCGGAGGACCCGGCAATAACCCAAACCAACCTCAAGGAGGAGGTAATCAGCAGGGCGGGTTCCAGCAGAACCCGAAGCAGCTTCACGGTGGCAATGGGCAGTATCCTGTCATAACTCGGCAGCAGAACCCGAGTCGTGGCAGTTATCAAGTTTTTACAACAAGCACATCCAAGCGTGCTAAGAAGTTGAAAGTCCGAGCAGTCAACGCAGTAGAACTAGCAATACCACAATGGCTCAGGTGGTCAGAGCAAACCATAACTTGGAGTCGGGCGGATCATCCTCCAAGAGTCGACGATCCAGGGCAGCTAGCCTTGGTAGTGGCACCTCAAGTTGGGGGCTACACATTAAACAAAGTACAGATGGACGGTAGAAGCAGCATCAACATCTTATATTATGACACATTCAAGAGGATGAAGCTGCAGGATAGGCAGTTGATTCCAACAGAGAGAGTGTTTCATGGGATAGTACCAGGGAAGTCGGCCAAACCCATTGGTATGATTTACCTTGAGGTTGCTTTTGGAACAATGGACAATTATCATTCAGAGATTATGCCCTTTGAGGTAGTGGATCTTAAGAGTCCATATCATGCTCTTTTTGGTCGACCAGCATACTTTAAGTTCATGGCTAGACCATGCTATATTTATTTGAAGCTCAAGATGCCAGGCCCAGCAGGAGTCATTACAGTTAATGGCAGCAGACAGATGGCATTGAAGTGTGAGCAAGGAGATGCAGCTATGGCTGAAGCAGCTTGTGACCAAGAGGAACTCAAGTACTATCAAGCAAACGTGGACCCGGAGGACAATTCAGTTCTTAAGAAGCCGGCCACAGAGGAAAAGATGAAGTTTAAGTCAGCTCAGGACACCAAGTCCGTGGATTTCACCCCAGGCGACTCCTCCAAGCAGTTCGTCACTGGGGTACATCTTTCTGAGAAATAGGAAAGCGCGCTCGTTGAGTTCATCCGTGAGAATCGGGAAGTTTTTGCATGGAAGCCATCTGACATGCCAGGAGTCCTAAGAAAACTCACCGAGCATTGCTTACATGTTAATCCCAACGCAAGACTAGTCAAGCAAGGTCTGCGCAAGTTTCATGATGATAGAAGGAAAGCTATTGGAGAAGAGGTGGCTCGGCTCCTCGCAGCTGAGTTCATCAAGGAGGTTTTTCATCCAGATTGGGTGGCCAATCTAGTGCTAGTGCCAAAGAAAACAGGAGAGTTGCGTATGTGCATCGACTTCACGGGCCTTAACAAGTATTGCCCTAAGGACCCGTTTGCTTTGCCTCGCATAGACCAGATAATTGACTCAACAGCTGGGTCAGAGTTACTGTGTTTCTTGGATGCCTATTCAGGGTATCACCAGATCAGATTAAAGAAGGAAGATGAGCTGAAGACATCTTTCATCACACCCTTTGGAGCATTTTGTTACATGACAATGCCTTTTGGGTTGAAGAATGCTGGAACTACATACCAGAGGTGTATCCAAAATTGTTTCAAGGAGCAGATGTGGACGATGTGGTTATCAAATCTCAGAAAGCCGACTCCCTGATAGCAGATTTGACAGAGACTTTCAACAATTTGCGCAAGTACAAGATGAAACTCAATCCTTCCAAGTGTGTTTTTGGAGTCCCTGCTGGCAAACTCCTAGGTTTCATTGTCTCAGAGAGAGGCATCGAAGCAAATCCAGAGAAGATCAAGGCTATTCATAATCTGCAGAAGCCGACTTGTCTGAAGGATGTTCAGAGACTCACAGGTTGTGTAGCAGCTTTAAGCAGATTTATTTCAAGACTCGGAGAGAAGGCGGGTCCTCTCTACCAACTCCTGAAGAAGTCAGATAAATTCCTATGGGATGAAGAAGCCGACCGTGCTTTTGAGGAGTTGAAGAAAACTTTGTCAACAGCCCCAGTGCTTCCAGCTCCTACAGATAAGGAGCCCATGCTATTATATGTAGCTGCCAACGAGAGAGTTGTCAGTGCAGTAGTAGTTGTGGAACGTGCAGAGGAGGGAAAAGAGTATCCAGTACAGAGACCTGTCTACTACATCAGTGAAGTCCTAACAGACTCAAAGCAAAGGTACCCACAGTGGCAGAAGTTGGTTTATGGAGTTTTTCTTGCAAGTAGAAAGCTTAAGCACTATTTCCAAGAGCATCCAATTAAGGTGGTGAGTTCAGCACCATTGGCTGACATCATACGCAACAGAGAGGCAACAGGGCAAGTTGCTAAATGGGCAATTGAGTTGGGTCCTTATCACATCACATATGAGCCAAGGACAGCGATCAAGTCTCAAGCCTTGGTTGATTTTGTCAATGATTGGACAGATTTCACATCCTCACCAAATACCCCCTGCACCAAGTATTGGACAATGCACTTTGACGGGTCCAGACAGTTAGAAGGCTCAGGAGCCAGTGTGGTGTTGACATCACCCAAGGGAGATAAGCTAGCATATGTCCTCCAGTTACATTTTGATTGCACAAACCACATGGCAGAGTATGAAGCCTTGTTGCATGGTCTACGCTTAGCCAAAGAGATGAACATCAAGTGCATCAGGTGTTTTGGAGATTCAGACCTTGTAGCCCAACAAGTATCTGGAACTTGGGACTCGAAGGATGCAAATATGGCGGCTTACAGAAGAGCGGTCGAGCAGATAGCCGGGTACTTTTCTGGTTATCAAGTGGAGCATATTAACAGGCGCAAGAACGAGGCTGCTGACGCGTTATCAGCACTCGGCTCTCGTCGAGAGAAAGTAGCACCAAATGTGTTTTTGTATGAACTCCATCATCCTTCAGTCAAATTGCCCTCAGAAGAGGAGTTAGCCTTTCCAGACCCAGAGTCGGTATTGGTGACACAGAGCCATACCTAGCATATCTCCTGCGGGGTGAACTCCCAAAGGATGAAGTCAAGCAGAGACAACTCATCAGACGATGTAAGTACTACACAGTTATCAATGGCGAGTTATACAGACGGAGCGTTACTGGAGTTTACCAGAGATGTGTGTCTCCACAGGAAGGAAGGCAAATCCTGCAAGAAATTCATGCAGGAGATTGTGGTCATCATGCTTCCACTAGATCCTTGGTGTCAAAAGCTTTTAGACACGGGTTCTTCTGGTTGACAGCACATTTGGACGCAGAGAAGATAGTATGAGTCTGTGATGGATGCCAGAGGTACGCAAGGCAGGACCACGTACCAGCACAAGAACTCAGAAGTATTCCTATCACTTGGCCGTTTGCAGTTTGGGGACTTGATATGGTGGGCCCTTTCTCAAAGTCGCCCTACCAAAAGACCCACCTGCTTGTGGCAGTTGACAAGTTTACCAACTGGGTAGAAGTCGAACCTGTCAGCAGAGTCGACGGAGCATCAGCAGTGCGATTCTTCAAAAAGATAGCAACACGTTTTGGGTATCCTCAGATCATCATTACAGAGAATGGAACCAACTTATCAGTTGGAGAGATGGCCAAGTTCTGTGGTGAGAACAATATCAGACTCGACCTAGCTTCAGTGGCACATCCACAGTCCAATGGACAAGCCGAGCGGGCAAATCAGGAGTTGTTAAAGGGGATTAAACCTAGACTACGGGCACCCCTGCTAAGAGCCGCTGGGAGTTGGGTTGAGGAGTTACCAGTAGTGCTTTGGAGTATCAGGACGACTCCTAACAGATCCACTGGATTCACACCATTCTTCATGCTGTACGGTGCAGAAGCCGTCTTGCCCAGCGACTTGTTACATGACTCACCAAGAGTCGCCAATTATGTCGAGGCAACTAATGAGATTGCACGTAAAGACTCGATCGATGCACCCGAAGAAGCAAGGGAGTTAGCCCTTGAGAGATCAGCGGTCTATCAGCAAGACTTGCGGTGATACCACGCACGCAGAATCAAGACCCGGACCTTCCAGGAAGGTGACTTAGTTCTTCTCCTAGTCCAGAATAAGGAAGGGATGCACAAGTTATCTCCACCATGGGAAGGGCCGTTTGTCATAAGCAAGAACCTGAACAACGGGTCGTACTATCTAATGGATGTGCGAGAGCCGGCAAGTGTAGGCAAAGGAGCCGACACGGCTCATACCCTAGATCCATATGCAGAGGCAAAGAGACCGTGGAATATAGCTCAGTTACGTCCTTATTATAGTTGAAAGTTGTAATAGTTTTTCAGTTCAAAGGCAAAGAGCCCAGTGAGCCATGCCTAAATGTAATAAAGCCGGCTTCTGTGAATATGAGTCCTTTAGTCGAGTCACCCAGTGAGTGCGCTTTATTCGTTATGTTTGATCACAAAGGTTCTTGGGGGCTTGATTTTCAGGAAAAAAGTCAAGCTTAGACCTAAGGACCTGGCACAGTAGCCAAACTTTTCCTAGTTTTCTCGCTGATAAGTCAGATGCATCCTGCACAATATGACTAATCTACAGGCATGACTTGTTTCTGTCTCTTATAGATCCTAAGGGACATATGAGTTAAGAACCTGTCAGCACAAGATGTAAGAGAAGTCATGCAGGGCCTACTTATACATCAGTGAAAAACTAGACGGGTTATAAGAACCAATCAATGACTTGTATAGATAAGACACAGAAATGTCACAGAGAGATAAAACAAGTCATTACAAGCCGATTGGAACAAATGCAAAATAGCGAACACGCTAAACAAGTTTAAGAACCAGTAGTGCATTATTACAATTTAGAAGTCATCTAGAGAGTTATCCTTGGTAGAAGTCGACTTCTTGGCTGGAGCTGAGGAGTCCTTTGTTCGAGACTTGTCCTTAGCTTGGGCAGTAGAGGTGGAAGTTGACTTGGCAGGGGACTTGGTGGCAACTTTCTTCGTATGGGAGCCGGTGCCTCTTGGGTTTCTCATATGCTTAGTTAACTCCTCTTGAGCCTGGGAGCTGCCAGTTGCGACTCTTGAAGGAGTGGGCGCGGCAGGAGTCTTCAGTGTAGGCTCTGCACCAGCCGGGTTGCTAGTCCCAGGAGCCGTTGGAGTGGAAGAGCTTGGCGCAGTTGATGGGGCACCAGCCATGTCCTGTGAGGGACGCCCAAAGTTTATGACGGGAGGAGTTTCTGGAGCAACCCTCTTGTTCTCCAAGTCATAGTGATGAACCCATACCTCCGGGTCCATCTTATTGGCGATCTCGCTGGCGTAAGGCCGCACTAGCTTCTCCTCAGCCTTGAAGTCATGTTGGCTGAAAGGAGTCCCATCTTCGTGCTGCTCCGGCTTCCCCATTGTGAGCATTGCCGGCTCCAGAACGGTTGGGTAGTAGCTGTGTGCCAGTGCAAGTATCCTTATGGCAGATCTCCTCATGGCAGATTGTTTCCACAAGCGCATGTACCCTGGAGCTCTTGATAATTCATCAACCAATCGCTCAGGCTCCTTGGGGCACTTGCCCTTGGAATTGAGATACTTTACCACAGAGCGAGCACCCTCCTGCAACCCATGGCAATGGTCTAGCATGCCATGGAGTTGTTGGCTAGTGGGCAGCTTGAGTTTTGGGGTGTCAGCCCCTGCAAAATAAAGAAGTCAACAGAAATTAGTGGTCGAGTTCTTTGTATCAAACTAAAAGAAGGACATAAGGCAAGTGCAGTAACTTACCAAAGATATGGTGGCACATAGCCCTAATTCCCTTTTGGCATACGTCCAAGACGGCTTTCAGATCAGTGTGTGCCTTTTGGGCAACCTTTTTTGCATCAGCCGACTCCCTTTTCACCTTTTCTAGCTCAGTGGCTAGAATTTTCAAGTCCTTCTCCAATTGGAGGGAGTGTTCTCTTTCAGTTTGGGCAGACCTGGCACTGGAGGTCGCCTTGTCTTCCAACTCTTTCATGTCTCTCTTCATCTTGGAGACAACATTCTGAAAAAGCACAAGTCAGAAAAAGCAGAAGTCAGCAACGTACAAATTGAAAAAGTACAATTCAGACATTTACAAAGCCAGTTTTACAACTCATGAGCTCCAAGTCGTCACAAGTTAGCAACTTGGCGCTTGGGGGCTACTCAGCAGTCAGATTTTTTCTACAGCTACACAGATTCAAATCTTAAAGTGGTGAAGTTAACAGCTCCAAGTCGTCACAAGTTAACAACTTGGCACTTGGGGGCTACTCATAGAGCAGAATTTTTTATCTAGCTAAGTACAAGCTAATTGCATTGATTGGTAGCTCCAAGTTGTCGCAGGCTGACAACCCGGCGCTTGGAGGCTACTCGTGGAAAAGTTTTTTGAGATAACGAGTCATTGAATCAACAGCCTCGAGTCCTAGTAGAGCTAAGGACTCAGTGCTTGGGGGCTACAGTGTGCAAGTTTTTCTACTTAGCAAAAATTTGAGTTCAGGTTGAAGCACTTATCCTAGCTCCAAGTCACCACAGATAAGGTGCTTGGGGGCTACTGTACTAGGAGACTAGTAAGCAAAAGTGTAAAAGTCTAGAAGTCGAAGAACTTACATGATGGATTATTTGAAGGGACCTAAGGGCTGCCTGCTCCTCATCCTTCAATCTGGAGGCTTGATCGTTGAGCTCAACAGCTTCTATGTATGCCTCAGAAAAGGACTTATCATCAGATATGCGAAGCCGGCTGTAGTCAATAGAAGACAAGGTTGGCTCCGGAGTCACCTCTGGAGGAGCAGGATATGCCTGAGGTACAGTTGTTTGGGTCCTAGCCTCAGAAGAGGACTGGACCACTGGAGGAGTGTCCACCCGAGTCCTTGGAGCGGACTCGGGAACAGGGGAGTCCCAGCAGCAGCCGCACCCGCAGACGCAGGTGTAGAGGGAGCTGTCTTCGTACTCGTCGTCTGAGAAGTCGACGGCGGGACAACTCCACGGCTGGAAGTCACATCAGCCATGCCTGGTAGCTTGGAGACCTTGGCACAGGGCCGGGCTCTGAGACAGGACAAGTTAAAAGTCAGTATCAAGTATCATTAAAAAGAAATGCAGATGCCATACTAATAAAGATAAAGGAAAGAGTCGTACCCAACATTTGTCTCAAGGTCCAGGGAGGCTTGAGAGTCAGAGGAGGGCATGGACATGCCAGACTCGTAGGAGTCAGCTTTTTCATGTGATACAGGTAGAGGCAGAGGAGTCTCTGCAGGGCCCTCCGAGCGCAGTTTCCTTTTCTTGGCAGCAAGAACTTGCTGCGCAATTTCTTCAGGCTCACTGGGGGAGCTGCTAGATCCTTGGACTCGCGAGGCGGGTACCTTAGACACAGCAACCCGAGACCCATTTTTCGGAGCTGGAGGAGTTGGAGAGCGACTCTTGGAGTCCGATGACTCCTCAGATGGAGTCGGTTGGGCACCTGCAGGGCTCGATTCAGTGAGCTCCTCATCAGCATACTGTGCTTCAGAGGAGGAATCCTCCTCAACAACATCAACAGTAGGAGCCTCAGGTGAGGACTCCTCATCTTTATTCTCATCACCAGCGGCAGCAGCCTCTTTAGAGGACTCCTCGCTGGACTCCTCATCATCAACAGTCTTTGCAGCAGCAGAGGTACTCCCTTTGCCCTTTTCAGCTTCAAGGGCCGGCTTCCAGAAGGAGTCAGTAAGCTACAAGAAGAAACAGAAAGTGTGAGTTAGCAAACTAAAACAATAAAAGCAAGTATAAAGGAAAAATAAGTAAAGCACTTACAACAGGAGCAGGGCAAGTGGAGCAAAAAGGCTGGAGCCCGAAGTAGACCTGGTCCTTCACCATTTTCCCGGTTAACTTCTTGATCAATCGACCAAGTTCAGGGCCATCAGATAACTTGTCAGTCATCCTGAGATCGTCAGTGATACACCGGGTATATGAGCAGATGAGCCGAGTCCTAGGACTCAGTGGCTGAATTTTCCAGGTGGTCCAGCAACGGACAAGGTCCATGTTTTCCAGGTTATGAGAGAGAAGAGCCCGGATTCTGAGGATCAGTGACTCGACTTTGGGTCGGGCGGCTTCTGAGCACCTGGCCTTCATGACAGGAGTCACCTCCAGTCGACTCTCAGAAAACAGAGGGAGTTTAGGCTCACCCTCAGGAGAAGTATCCATGCAATAAAAGAAAGTTTTTTGCCAATCCTTGATGCGGCTGGGGAAAATTGGCTTAGGAAAGACAGAATTCAGGCGACGCTGGAGAGCCACAGCGCCGCATTGCAAGAGAGGGCCTCCAGAAGTTTCGGGTTGAGGATTGCAGTAGAATAGCTCAAGCCACAAATCTAGGTCTGGCTTGATCTGGAGGTAATCCTCACAGAGAACAACGAAGTTGGAAAGAGTAAGGATGGAATTGGGCGCGAGATCATGAATGCGCAGCTTATAGAATTCAAGGAGCTGGCGGAAGAACAAGTTACCCGGGGGCGTGAAACCGCGGAAGAGATGCTCCGCAAAGATGACGACCTCGTCCTTCGCAGGAGAGGGCACCGATTCATCCCCAGGGGCTCGAGCCTTGACGCTTGAAGGAAGAAGACCAGCCAGGCGATGGGATTTCAGCTGCTCCGCCGTGATTGTTGAACCGCTCCAATCGGCGGAGATAGATCTCTTCGAGGCGGGTGCGGCGGCGGCGGCCTCGGCAGCAATGTCGACAATCCTGCTTGCGGAGGGGGCCTTGGCCTTGGAGGTGCCCTTGGAGGCGCGCTTGGGAGCCATGGTGTATGTGCGGTGCAAGAGGGGAGTGCTGCGCGGGAAAGAGATGAGCGAGAGACAGAAAAGTTGGGGAATGAAAGGGACCGGTGAGGTTTTGGTTCTTACCCTTTGACATTTATAACGAGGATAAAAACCCTAGAGGTTTACAGTGGTGGCCCGCGGTAAAATCGTGGGTAACGATTCAGCAGTTAAAAGTTAAAAGTTACAGAGGTGGAAAAAGAGTCGGCTTGTTCCAGAAAGCCGAGTCCTATGACTTAAACAGTTGAAAATCCTGAGAGCTAGCACACAAGAATAGCCACAGACTCGGCCAGTGCAGCAAAAGGCTAGAGCGGTGGATTTGTGCAAAGGGCGAGGATAAATTCATTTTATGTGTATTATATTTTAATTGCAGGAATTCATCTTGGAGCTAGCAGCTAGCGACTTCTGAGCCTGTGGCTCGGATTGAAGGAGTCGACAGAAGGAGTCGAACCAGGAGTGAAATCAAGATGACGAAGGAAGCCGACAAAGCTGCACCCAAGATAAATTCGGGGGCTACTGATGGGGGATACTTTATAGGTAGGCCCATGGACCCGGAAAGTAGACCCGCCAAGACCAAGAAGGCCAGTGCCGAGTCACGATTCAAGTCACATGGGCTGGGCTGGAGACAAGCCGACCAAGGCCCGTGTGGAGAAGGGGACTCGCAAGAAGAAGAGTCCAAGTATAGCCCGGAGTTCTAGTTTGGAAGGACAAAGCTTAGAGTAGGACTCCGTGTATGAGTAGAACTCGGTACAAGTTGTAAGTCCAGGGACCCGCCACCTTTATAAGGAGGGCCCAGGACCTTAGTTGGGAAGGCTAAGTGTCGTGGGGTTGTCACGGCAAGTTCTTCCTCAGGGAAGATGAGTTCTGGGGCTATTGATGACTGGAGTACGTTGGAACGGTTAATCTCGCCAAGGAACAAGGATTTACCCAGGTTCGGCCCCTCTGATTAGAGGTAAAGACCTACTTCCTGCTTCTCTGTTATTGCTCTTGATGATATCTCGATTACAAGGACCCGGCTCCCACAACTCAGGAGCCGGCGACTTCTCTCTGGTGGCTAGGGTTTCTCTCTACTGGTTGAAGCTTATCGATCTAAGGTCCAGGACCCTCCTTATAAAGGTGGCGGGTTCCCTGGACTTACAATCTGTACCGAGTTCTACTCATACACGGAGTCCTACTCTAGGCTTTGTCCTTCCAAACTAGAACTCCGGGTTGCACTTGGACTCCATCTTTGGACGTGTCCCCTTCTCCACACGGGCCTTGGTCGGCTTGTCTCCAGCCCAGCCCATGTGACTTGTCTCATGACTCGGCATTGGCCTTCTTGGTCTTGGCGGGTCTACTTTCCGGGTCCATGGGCCTACCTATAAAGTATCCCCCCATCACTAAGCTAAGTCGAATCAGAGAAACCCTAACCACCAGAGAGAAGTCGCCGGTTCCTGAGTTGTAGGAGCCGGGACCTTGTAATCGAGATCTAGCAAAGAGCAATAACATAGAAGCATGAAGTAGGTCTTTACCTCTACTCAGAGGGGCCGAACCTGGGTAAATCCTTGTTCCTTGTCAAGAATAACAGTTCCTACGTACTTCGATCACCGATGGCCCCAGAACTCATCTTCCCTGAGGAAGAAATTGCCGTGACAACCCCATGACAATCTTCGAACTGATCCCAAGAGCTGAAGGAGTTCCGAGTCTGATTCTGGAGCCAGTTGCGTGCTGATCCCACGAGCATCAGCTGGACGTACTGCATGGCTGTTGTTGTGGTACCTCCTTGGCAGTTGACTGCGATGATGTAATCATCGAGCCAAAGCTTGGGCTCTTGCATGCCATTGAACTTGACTGACTCGGACGTGAGCTTAAAGCCTCGCGGTATTCTTGTGGCACGGATGCGGTAGTGGAAGAAGGCGAGACCGCAAGGTTCACCATCATCGTCCGAGTGTAGTTCCTCAGTCGGGGTTTTGACGGGTCATCTGGAGCGAGCGCGATCGACTGATCGCTGGGTCAGGACATTGTGCAGATCTTCCCCCTCTTGCAGATGACGGGTAGGCCGATCTTCGCGCATTGCGCGCTAGCGCTTGTGTCTGTCGCGGTCTGCGCGTGACTGGGTTGTTGCTGCAGGTGAGGCTCCTGTAATTAGCGCGTCCTCTGCCAAGCGAAGCGCTTGGATTTGTTGCCGATGTAGAGCTGTGCGAGGGTCGCATTCCGGAGGTTGTGTTGTCCGCAGATACGTGGATAGCGACATGAGAGCACCCGAAGCTGTTTTGGGGATGGGTATCCCGTCTGGGTCTTCTATCACAATTGATGAATTGAGGTTGCGAGTGGCATGGGCCCTCTCTTCGTCTGTCATCCGGTTAATGCGCGGTCGGGAGCGCCTGTTGTCCTGCGTAATGGCTGGCCCTGAGGAGGAGAAGGAGTACGCCGCGCGGCGAGCACTCGACGCATCGGTGAGTTCTTTACGTGGGGCCAGCTCGACTTTCTCCAGTAGTAGCTTCTCGTTCTCCTTCCACATGAGGTATTGGTATGCCATCATGTCCTCTTGAGTCGCATCCGCAGGAGGGAAAGTGCATTCTTGGACGTGCTTCATGGCCTGGATTCCCATCTCTCGAGTGATCGTCAGGGTTCTCACCTTGTCTGGCATGGTGACTTCCATGGGGAACGTAGGTTCCTCACGTCCGGGGTCGGTTCCGGGTGTCCTGTTCGCCTCGTCCACCATGAAAACTTGAACTGGGCGAGATTGTGCGGTCGAGTGCGTGTTGCTGCCGCTGCTTTCACCACCAGAGCTGTTGTCCGAACTGAAGATGGACACAACGTGGAAGGTGCCGCAGTCGGTGCAGAAATCGTTCGGCGAAGTAGCAGTCGACAGTGTTGTCGGCGTTGGAGTCGAACACGGCGCGAGTGCCATTGATGCAGATGCGATATCTGTTTTCGACGGAGATGCCGGCGATGTCGTTATTGTAGGCGCGGTCTCCGTGGTCAATGAAGGTGCAAGTATCATAGTCGAATCAGATGCGATTTCCGTAGTCAACGGATGCGCGGGTGACGTAGTCGAAGCAGGCGCGATCTCCGTAGTCGATGGAGGCGCGGGGGACATAGTCGAAGCAGATGCGATCTCCGTAGTCGACAAAGATGCTAGAGACGTAGTCGAAGCAGGCGAGATCTCCGTAGTCGACGGAGGCGCGGGTGACGTAGTCGAAGCTGGCACGATCTCTGTAGTCAACGGAGGCGCGGGTGACGTAGTCGAAGCAGATGCGATCTCCGTAGTCGACGAAGATGCTGGTGACATAGTCGAAGCAGGCGCGATCTCTGTAGTCGGCAAAGACGCTGGTGACGTAGTCGGCGAAGATGCTGGTGACGTAGTCGAAGCAGGCGCGATCTCCGTAGTCGATGGAGGTGCAGGTGACGTAGTCAAAGCAGGCGCGATCTCCGAAGTCGATGGAGGCGCAGGTGACGTAGTCGAAGTAGGCGTGATCTCCGTAGTCGACGAAGACACTGGTGACGTAGTCGAAGCAGGCGCGATCTTTGTAGTCGATGGAGGCGCGGGTGACGTTGTCGAAGCAGGCGCGATCTCCATAGTCGATGGAGGCGTGAGTGTGCGATCGAAGGACCGCATTGTTCCCCACTTAGTTACATGGAAATTCAGGCTACCGAAAGTAAGGCACATACCTCCGTAGAGATCAGCGTAGGCCGATCGGCAAGCCGGCGGGTGGGGAGCGAACTCGATGGAGCCGAAGCAGATCGGTGCCGCGATTGTCGGCGTGTCGATGGTCAATGCAGATGGAGCCGCTGCAACCATGATTCCAGCACTCTTCTTTCCCACAGACGGCGCCAGTTAACGTGGGGTGGCCACGGCAAGTCCCAGGGTCGAGTACTCCAGGTTGATTGAGAAGGAGAAGTTGGAGTGCTGGTAGTTATCACGGCTGACAAGCAAGGCGAGTCTACCCTGGTTCAGGATCCCGGAGGATAATACCCTACTTCCAGCTTTTCTGTTATTGATTGATTAGAGGTGTTAATTACAATGGCGATCCCGGCGAGATGTTGATCTCGCAAGGGTTTTGGTGGTGATGTATGAGGTGAATCGATCTAGTTGTCCCTCCCAGCCTTTATAAAGGAGGCTGGGTCTCGGGAGTCCGTAACCTACTAGGTTTACAGGTTTGGTTGGTTCTACCGCCATGGACTCCTTCTGTCTTTAGGAGCACTTCATTCTTCTTGGGCTCCTGAGTGGGCCTTGATCACCATCTTCTAGTAGGCTATTGTATGGGCCCTAGACCTTGCGTGCACCAGGTACCCTCACGGTGGGGCACCCGATAGGTAGGCCCACGTCAGCCGCCTTTGGCGACCGGGTGCTGCCACCAGCGCCGGCCGCGGTGGCCTGTTGGACAGCCTCCTTCCGGTGATAGGGAGGACGATGGGCCTCGGTGATGACTTAATGCTCGGACAACTCAGTGGCCGGGATACCACCTTCACCAGAATCAATTACTACCTACCCTGCACGAGACCTGACCTCGTGGTTGGCCTCGCCTCCCACGACGACGCCACGATTATCTTTGTTCTCATGGTCGACGACACTATTGGTGGCCTGCAAGTCCTCAAAGATGGCGTCTGGTACGAGGTCCCCCCTTCCACCGACCCCCACGGATTATTGATCCTCGTGGGAGATTTTGCCGAGGTATATATATATATATACATCTAGCTTTATTAATTTTCTCTTATTCCTCTTTTCATTTATTATGATCTTAACCTTTTGCTTCTTCGCAACAACAAAAAACACAGATATTGAGCAATGGGGTCCTTAAGAGCCCGGCGCACCGTGTTGTGACTAATCCTCACAAAGGGAGAACATCAGTGGTGATGTTTTACATGCCAGATCTTCAAAAGGACATAGGGCCGGCAGACGAGCTTATTAGCGATACCCAGCCGCAATTATGGCTATGAAGGTGAATTTGACTATGAACTTGAGGATACTGGGAATGATCTCTTTTCGAGGAATCACTCCCGTCGAGAGGCCCTCTTGATCCCTTTTTATAAATCTGGGAGAGAGGCAAAAGATAAGTCCAGAGAGACCTCGACTCTTTCAGGGAAAGGAGGGAGATCGAATGCGAGATGGAGTCACTGCCGAATGGAATCGACATCCTCGGGGACAGTTGTGTAAGACTGAATTTACCATAAAATTGGATGAAAAAACTACTACAAAGATCACAAGAAACCCAGCTCAAAGTGAATGGAGAGAGAACCCCTGTGCCTTCGAAGGATCTGAAGCTGTTCGGACACACATAGACAATTGACCTCCAATCCAGGATCCCTCGAAAAATTAAGTGAACTAGCCAGGTAAAACAGTCAGGTTAGGAAAAGAGTCTTTCATGTCAAGGTGAACATAGACAGACGAGGTTAGTTTGTTTTCCTTAATTCTCAGAGAGAAGACTCGTTGCTGGAACCGAGAGCACTGGCGATTGCTTTCTTTCTGACCTTCAGCCTAGAAATTCCATACCTTCCATCGACTTCTTTTGTGTGTGGCCAGAATGTGATGCTTTCCAATGCCGAGTACTTTTCTTAACAATGTATGATGGGGGGATACTTTATAGGTAGGCCCATGGACCTGGAGAGTAGACCCGCCAAGACCAAGAAGGCCAAAGCCGAGTTACAAGTCAAGTCACATGGGCTGGGCTGGAGACAAGCCGACCAAGGCCCGTGTGGAGAAGGGTCCCGCCAGAGAGGAGTCCTAGCACAACCCGGAGTTCTAACTTGGAAGGACAAGACCTAGAATAGGACTCCGTGTCTAAGTATGACTCGACACAAGTTGTAAAGTCCAGGGACCCGACCACCTTTATAAGGAGGGCCCTGGACCTTAGATCGACAAGCTTTTCCAGAGAGAGAAACCCTAGTACACCAGAGAGAAGTCGCTGACTCCTGAGTTAGAGGAGTCGGAACCTTGTAATCGAGATCAAGTTTAAAGCAATAAAGCCGAAGCAGGAAGTAGGTCTTTACCTCTATCAAGAGGGACCGAAACTGGGTAAATCCTTGTCCCTTAGCGAGATTAACAACTTCCACGTACTTTGATCATCAATGGCCCCAGAACTCATCTTCCCTGAGGAAGAACTCGTCGTGACAACCCCACGACAGTTGGCGCCCACCGTGGGGCCTGTGATGAAAGGAGTTGAGATCGTGGGAGCAGCTCGCCGAGCCATGGAGAAACTCGCCATCGGGCGAGTCTACACCGATGAGCACGGAGAGACCGAGATCGATGACTCCGTCTGGAGTCCTGAGATGCAGGAAGTCGATGAGGGTTATCAGTTTGTTTTTGGAGTAATCAATGTATTTGTTGGCATGGTTAGCACGTCAGGAATTCGTTCTAACTCGGCGGAATCAGTCTCAGAGCCTACGGTTGTCGTCGAGTCCGACGACGAGGAGTCGGTCGGCACATCAGAAGTCGGCATCATCGCCGAGCAAGAAGAGGAGCAGAAAAAGGCTGAGAAGTTGGGGATGCTGCAAGATCCAAGCTCAGACTCAGATTATGATGCAGACTCGGAATCCATCTTGCCTTTGTTTGAAGATTGGCTTGGGTATGGTATTGAGGAGGAAGATTACGCGGAGTCGCCAGTACGCGCCCACGTCGTCAGAGTCTATATGTCTGGAAACGGAGGAAATTAGTTTGATCCAGCTTTACTGACAAAGGAAATCAATGCAAGCAACGCTGCAGAACGGGCGGCTGAGTTGACCAGCACTCGTGCTGTATTAGAGAGGCAACTAGCAGATGTCACAGAAGCAAATCGCAGTTTAGCAGAAGAGTGGGCCCGGGTCCAAGCTGAGGCCCAGGTAGTGCAGAATCGCCGTGAGGAGCTCACTTCAATTCAGCATCGAAGAGCCAGGAGTCGCCTGCGCGAAGGAGTCAACATTAATCCAACAACTTTGTTCACCACACCCAATGGTCCAGGCTCAGGAGCTGGACTAGGGAGCTCAGCGGCGGCATGAGGCACCGCAGGAGGACCACCACCACCACCACCCCCTGAGGGAAATGGGGGTGACGGCACCAACGGACCACCACCTGAAGGAGGAGTTGGAGGAGGAGCAGTTGGTGGCATGGGACCTCAACCTAACAGGTTCCATACTCCAGAGGGACATTACTCCAATCCAATGGACAATGTTCATGCGGCAACTTTGACACTGGAGAACATCGTGATACCAGAAGGACCGGCGGTTCAGGAGACTCGCGATGCTATTGAGCTGCTGAAGACAGCATTGACTCAGCAAGCTCTTTATCCGGCGTTTCCAAATGCAAGTAGGCTACACTCAACACCTTTCAACTCGGGCACGAGGAGTCGGCATGGCGAGTCTCACCCGGCCAACTCCACAAGCGCAAGGCGCCGTGAACGAGAGAGGAACAGAGCAAACATACCAACTACCTCACGAGCTCAACTAGTAGTCGATGAAGTAAGATAACGACGAGAAAGAGAGGCAGCCAGGGCCCGGGAGGCTGAAAGGGATAGAGCGATAGCTGATGCAGCTAACCCGCCTCAGCCAACCCGTGCGCACACAAAGGTGACTTCCCCTGGTGCTTCTCCCACACTAACAGGACCAGAGTGCCTGTCAGATGCCATCACATCCGAGTCCTTTCCCAGCAACTTCAAGGAGCCGCGCAAGGTTCCAAATTACGAGCCCAATATGGACCCGACTTCTTGGTTAGGCACTTATGAGATGGAGATGAGTATCCGCAATGCCACAGGTAATCTGTGCGCTAAGTTCATGTATCTTATGATGGAGGGACAGCCAAAGTTTGGATGCGTAACTTGCCTCCTAGGTCAATCAACTCTTGGGAGCAGTTGAAGGCGGCTTTTATTCAGAACTTTCAGGGCACATGCAAAAAGATTAGTACCATAGAGGATTTGGAGCGATGTGTTCAGAGGAAGGGCGAGACAGCAAGGCATTGGATGAAGCGAGTGTCGGAGATCATTAACTCGTCATAAGGACTCCCACCGGTTTCAGTGCTAATGGCGATGGAGAGAAACTGTAGCTACAATCCCTTGAGTTGGAAGCTGCGTCGCATGAAGGAGAGCTTGAATCAGGGTATTCCCCTTACAATTGGTGAAATCATGGCGGGTGCTAACAAGCACGCTGCCACAGACAAAACCAAGGACTAGGAGGAGGGAAACAAACGACATGGTGGCAATGGTCAGAACCAAAACCAAAATCAAAATCAGCACCAAGGAGGTAGCAAGCGGCCATATGGAGACAATTCCGACCTGGTGGCCAATACAAACACCAGGGTCAGACGCAAGGATAACAACTCTCAAGGGTACCAAGGGCGTAGGCCATCCACAGAGGAGGTTCTGGCGAGTCCTTGCCCTAAACACGCCAAAAACGGTAGGTGTGGCCATACCTTGGGACATTGTATGGATCTGCAGCGTGGCAGGTTTGCAGGACTAGGAAATAGGAACAACAATGGATATAGAGGAAACAATGGTGATGGAGGACCCGGGGAAATAATCCCAACCCACCTCAAGGAGGAGGTAACCAGCAGGGCGGGTTTCAGCAGAACCCGAAGCAGCTTCACGATGGCAATGGGCAATATTATGTCACAACCCGGCAGCAGAACCCGAGTCGTTGCAGTTATCATGTCTTTACAACAAGTACATCCAAGCGTGCAAGGAAGTTGAAGGTTCGAGCTGTTAATGCAGTGGAGCCACAGTCCCGCAGTGGCTCAAGTGGCCCGAACAAACCATCACATGGAGTAGAGCAGATCATCCACCATGGGTTGAAGACCCGGAGCAGCTAGCTTTGGTGGTCGCACCTCGGGTTGGGTGCTACACATTGAACAAGGTTCTTATGGACGGTGGAAGCAGCATCAACATCTTGTATTATGAAACATTGAAAAGGATGAAGCTGCAAAGACAGGCAGTTGATTCCAACTGAGACAGTCTTTCATGGGATAGTACCAGGAAAGTCAGCCAAACCCGTTGGTAAAATTTACCTTGAGGTTTCTTTTGGCACAATGGAAAATTATCGTTCAGAGATTATGCCCTTTGAGGTAGTGGATCTTAAGAGTCCATACCATGCTCTTTTTGGTCAGCCAGCATACTTTAAGTTTATGGCCAGACCATGTTACATTTATTTGAAGCTCAAGATGCCAGGTCCAGTAGGAGTCATTACAGTTAATGGTAGTAGGCAAATGGCATTAGAGTGTGAACAGGGAGACGCAGCTATGGCTGAAGCAGCTTGTGCTCAGGAGGAGCTAAAATTTTACAAAGCAAACATGGACCCGGAGGACAATTCAGTACTCAAGAAGCCGGCCACAGAAGAGAAGATGAAATTCAAGTCAGCTCAGGACACTAAATTAGTGGACTTTACCCCAGGCGACTCCTCCAAGCAGTTCGTTATTGGGGCGCATTTAGCTGACAAATAGGAAAGCGCGCTCGTCGAGTTCATCCATGGGAATCGGGACGTCTTTGCATGGAAGCCATCTGACATGTCAGGAGTCCCGAGAGAACTCGCCGAGCACTGCTTACATGTTAATCCTAATGTAGTGAATATGCCCTAGAGGCAATAATAAAATGGTTTATTAGCATATTCATGATTATGATAATAGTTTATTATCCATGCTATAATTGTATTAAGTGGAAACATAATACATGTGTGGAATATAAACACCAGGAGTCCCTAGTGAGCCTCTCCTAGACTAGTTCGTTGATCAAGATAGTTTTTCCTAACTATGGACTTTTCATAGTCACTTGGTAACGGAGTCTCGTCATTGGGAGAATGACTTGATGGACATGACACAAATAAGAGTTGCAATTAATCGTGTCACAAGAGTTTGGTTGTCAACACTTTTAATTATGCCAAATATAGTTTCCTTAGACCATGAGATTATATCACTCTCGTTCACCGGAGGAATACTTTGTGGACATCAAACGTCACTTCATAACTGGGTGATTATAAAGGTGGCTTTCAGGTATCTCCGATGGTGGGTTGTTGGGTGATATGAATCAAGACTGGGATTTGTCCCTCCAAGTGACGGAGAAGATATCTCCAGGCCTTCTCGATAATATAGCATCATGAAGTCTGCAGACATGTGATTAGGAGTAATCACGGAGATCCTATATTATGGACGAGTAAAGAGAACTTGCCGGTAACGAGATTAAACTAGACATGGGGATGTCAGCGATTATATCTCGGGCAAGTAAAATATTGTGAGACAAAGGGAATCGTATATGAGATTAATTGAATCTCCGGCATCGTGGTTCAATCGAGAAAGGTTTTCGTTGAGTGTATAGGAATTAATATGGGCGTCCCCGTCCCGCTATTAATTATTGATATGATCATGTCTATACATTCCCGAACCCGTAGGGTCACACACTTAACGTTCCGATGAATTTAGGTTTTGCGATGAATTAAATGATGAAGTGAACGAATAGTGATTTGGAGTTCCAGATAAGATCACGGACGTCACGAGAGGTTCCGGAGGAGCCCGGAGAATAAGATTCATATAAGGAAAGTGGTTTCCGGAGGTTTCGGAAAAGTTCCGGAATATTTCATAGGGTGTCGGAAAGGTTCTGGAATGTTCTAGAAGGTTCTAGAAGTAGGACCACATATTATATGGGGCCCACATGGACCAAAGGGGTGCTGCCACCACCTATGTGGTGCGCACCACCTAGGCCCACTTGGGCCATGCGGCTAAGGAAAGGAGGGGGAATCCCACTCCTAGTTGGACTAGGAGTTGGGCCTCCACCCCTTTAGGAAAGGGGCCCAAGGAGAAGTCCTAGATGGACTCCAACTTTGGGGGCAAGGAAAGGGGGGCCCGGCCGGCCCCTGCCCTAACCCTAGCCGCCTCCTATTTAAGGAGGGGAGGGGAGGGGGGCGCACCACCCATAGAGGCTGCCGCCCCAAGCCCCCTTGCGCCACCTCCTCCTCCACCCTAAACCCTAGCCGCACCCCTTCTCCCCGGAGGGCTGCTGCCACCACCATCTCCACCATATCCGCACCACCCCTATGCCCTAGGGCTGCTGCGCCTTGCTCCTCTCCCTCTCCTCTTGCTTGGTTTGGCGAAGCTTAGCACATGGAGATCGTCATCGTCACCGACACTACCGTCGTGCTGCTGAGATCATCAAGGCCACGTCCTCTCGCCTGCGGGATCAAGGAGTTGACGTCTTCATCGAGTCGTACGTGTGGACACCGTGGAGGTGTTGCCCGTTGCTGCACTTCACCGGATTGGATCTCGAGGATAATACATCTCCTCGTGACTAGACGAGTCTAGTTGCGGGGATCGACTAGCCAACCCCTGCACCGACAAAACGCATTTGTTGATCTTCAAGGGTAAGAGATTGGATCTCACCTTTGCTATCTTCATCTAGTAGATCTAGATCCTTGGGGTTTATTCCGCTTGCCGCGTAGGAAAATTTTTTGTTTTCCATGCTGCGAACCCATCACCTAATGCAAGACCAGTTAAGCAAGGTCTACGGAAGTTTCATGATGACAGAAGGAAAGCCATTGGAGAAGTGGTGGCTCGGCTCCTTGCAGCTGAGTTCATCAAAGAGGTTTTTCATCCAGAGTGGGTGGCCAATCCAGTGTTAGTGCCAAAGAAAACAGGAGAGCTGCGTATGTGCATCGACTTCACGGGTCTTAACAAGCATTGCCCTAAGGACCTGATGGGGGGATACTTTATAGGTAGGCCCATGGACCCGGAAAGTAGACCCGCCAAGACCAAGAAGGCCAGTGCCGAGTCACGATACAAGTCACATGGGCTGGGCTAGAGACAAGCTGACCAAGGCCCGTGTGGAGAAAGGGACTCGCCAGAAGAAGGAGTTCAAGTACAACCCGGAGTTCTAGTTTGGAAGGACAAAGCCTAGAGTAGGACTCCGTGTATGTGTAGAACTCGGTACAGATTGTAAGTCCGGGGACCCGCCACCTTTATAAGGGGGGTCCTGGACCTTAGATCGATAGGCCCTAAGAGAGAGAAGTCAAGCTAAGTCGAATCAGAGAAGCCCTAACCACCAGAGAGAAGTCGTCGGCTCCTGAGTTGTGGGAGCCGGATCCTTGTAATCGAGATCTAGCAAAATAGCAATAACATAGAAACAGGAAGTAGGTCTTTACCTCTATTCAGAGGGGCCGAACCTGGGTAAATCCTTGTTCCTTGGCGAGATTAACTGTTCCCACGTACTTCGATCACCAATGGCCCCAGAACTCATCTTCCCTGAGGAAGAACTTGCCGTGACAACACCACGACAGTTGGCGCCCACCGTGGGGCCTACGGTGATGAAAGGAGTTGAGATCGTTGGAGAAGCTCGCCGAGCCATGGAGAAACTCGCCATCGGGCGGGTCTACACTGATGAACATGGAGAAACCAAGATCGATGACTTAGGCTGGACATCGGAGATGAACGAAGTCGACGAGGGCTACCAGTTTGTTTTTGGGAAAATCAATGTGTTCGTTGGTATGGTAAGTACATCAGGAATCCGCTCCAATTCAGCGGAGTCAGTTTCAGAGCCTACCATGACCGTCGGGTCCGACGGTGAGGAGTCAGTCGGCACTTCAGAAGTCGGCATCATCGCTGAGTCTGAGGAGGACCAGGCTGAGAAGCTGGAGATGCTGCAAGAGTCAGATCCAGATTACGATGCAGATTCAGAGTCTATCTTACCATTGTTTGAAGACCGGCTTGGATATGGAATCGAGGAAGAGGATTACGAGGAGTCGCCAGTACGTTCTCGTGTCGTAGGAGTCTACATGTCTGGGAATGGTGGAAATCAATTTGATCCAGCTTTATTGACAAAGGAGATTAATGCAAGTAATGCTGCAGAGCGTGCAGCTGAGTTAACCAGCGCTCGTGCTGCGTTGGAGAGACAGCTAGCAGATGTTACAGAGGCAAACCGTAGGTTGGCAGAAGAACGAGCCCGGGTCCAAGCTGAGGCCCAGGTAGTGCGAAGCGGCCGTGAGGAACTCGCTTCAATTCAGCATCGCAGAGCCAGGAGTCGCCTGCGTGATGGAGTCCACGTCAACCCAACAAATCTATTCACCACACCCAATGGTCCAGGTTCAGGAGCCGGACTGGGAAATTCAGGAGCTGCAGGAGCACCACCACCACCACCACCAGAAGGACCCGGTGGCAGCCGTACTAACGGACCACCGCCCGATGGAGGACCCGGTGGCAGCCGTGCTAACAGACCACCGCCTGACGGAGGAGTCGGAGGAGGAGCATCTGGAGCTGGGTCTCAGCCCAACAGGTTCCATACTCCAGAAGGACACTATTCCAACCCAATGGACAACGTTCATGCGGCGACTCTAAGATTGGAGAATATCGTGGTACCAGAGGGACCAGCGGGTCAGGAGACTCGTGAAGCCATAGAGTTGTTGAAGACAGCATTAACTCAGCAAGCCCTTTATCCGGCGTTTCCAGATGCAAGCAGATTACACTCAACACCTTTTAACTCAGGCACGAGGAGTCGGCACGACGATTCCAACCCGGCTAACTCCACAAGTGCAAGGAGACGTGAGCAAGAGAGGAATAGGGCAAACATACCAACTACTTCTCGAGCTCAAATAGTGGTTGATGAAGCAAGGCAACGACGTGAAAGGGAGGCAACCAGGGCTCGGGAGGCTGAAAGGGATAGGGCACTGGCTGGTGCAGCTAACCCGCCCCAGCCATCTCGAGTGCACGCAGAGGTGACTTCCCCTGGCGACTCTCCCGCACTAACAGGACCAGAGTGCCTGTCAGATGCCATCCGGTCCGAGTCCTTCCCCAGTACTTTCAAGGAGCCGCGCAAGGTTCCAAATTATGAGCCCAACATGGACCCAACTTCTTGGCTGGGCACTTATGAGATGGCTATGAGTATTCGCAATGCCACAGGTAATTTGTGTGCCAAGTTTATGTATCTTATGATGGAGGGAGCAGCCAAAGTTTGGATGCGCAACCTTCCTCCAAGATCAATTAACTCTTGGGAGCAGTTGAAGACAGCTTTTATTCAGAACTTCCAGGGCACATGCAAAAAGCTTAGTACCATTGAGGATTTGGAGCGATGTGTTCAGAAGAAAGGCGAGTCAGCAAGGCACTGGATGAAAAGGGTGTCAGAGATTATTAACTCCTCACAAGTACTCCCACCAATTTCAGTGCTGATGGCGATGGAGAGAAACTGCAGCTATAATCCCTTGAGTTGGAAGCTGGGTCGCATGAAGGAGAGTTTGAATCAGGGCATTCCCTTGACAATTGGTGAGATCATGGTAGGTGCTAATAAGCATGCAGCCACAGAAAAAACCAAAGATCAGGAGGAAGGAAACAAAGGACAAGGTGGCAGTAACCAGAACCAGAATCAAAACCAGAACCAGGGTGGTGGCAAGAGGCCATATGGCGACAACTCTGACCTAGTGGCTAATACAAACACTGGAGTCAGACGCAAGGACAATAATTCTCGAGGATATCAAGGACGCACCCCCACTACAGAGGAAGTTTTATCGAGTCCTTGCCCTAAGCATGCCAAGAATGGCAGGTGTGGGCATACCTTGGGCCAATGTGTGGATCTGCAGCGTGCTAGGTTTACGGGACCCGGAAACAGAAATAACGGTGGATACAGAGGAAACAATGGTGCCGGAGGACCCGGCAATAACGGCGGAGGAGCCGGCAACAACCCAAACCAACCTCAAGGAGGAGGTAACAGTCAGGGCGGGTTCCAGCAGAACCCGAAGCAGCTTCACGATGGCAATGGGCAGTATTATGTCACAACTCGGCAGCAGAACCCAAGTCGTGGCATTTATCATGTTTTTACAACCAGCACATCCAAGCGTGCTAAGAAGTTGAAAGTCCGAGCTGTCAATGCAGTAGAACCAGCAATACCACAGTGGCTCAGGTGGTCAGAGCAAACCATAACTTGGAGTCGGGCGGATCATCCTCCAAGAGTCGACGACCCAGGGCAGCTAGACTTGGTAGTGGCACCTCAAGTTGGGGGCTATACATTGAACAAAGTATTGATGGATGGTGGAAGCAGCATCAACATCTTGTATTATGACACATTCAAGAGGATGAAGCTGCAAGATAGACAGCTAATTCCAGCAGAGACAGTGTTCCATGGGATAGTGCCAGGGAAGTCGGCTAAACCCATTGGTAAGATTTACCTTGAAGTTGCTTTTGGCACAATGGAGGATTATCGTTCAGAGATTATGCCTTTTGAGGTAGTGGATCTCAAGAGTCCTTATCATGCTCTTTTTGGTCGGCCAGCCTACTTTAAGTTTATGGCTAGACCATGCTATATTTATTTGAAACTCAATATGCCAGGCCCAGCAGGAGTCATTACAGTTAATGGCAGTAGACAGATGGCACTAGAGTGTGAGCAGGGAGATGCAGCTATGGCTGAAGCAGCTTGTGCTCAGGAGGAACTCAAGTTTTATCAAGCAAACGTGGACCCGGAGGACAACTCAGTCCTTAAGAAAAGATGAAGTTTAAGTCAGCTCAGGACACCAAGTCTGTGGATTTCACCCCAGGCGACTCCTCCAAGCAGTTCGTCATCGGGGCACATCTTTCTGAGAAATAGGAAAGCGCGCTCGTCGAGTTCATCCGTGAGAACCGGGACGTTTTTGCATGGAAGCCATCTGACATGCCAGGAGTCCCGAGAGAACTCGCCGAGCATTGCTTACACGTTAATCCCAACGCAAGACCAGTCAAGCAAGGTCTGCGCAAGTTTCATGATGATAGGAGGAAAGCTATTGGAAAAGAGGTGGCTCGGCTCCTCGCAGCTGAGTTCATCAAAGAGGTTTATCATCCAGAGTGGGTAGCCAATCCAGTGCTAGTGCCAAAGAAAACAGGAGAGCTGCGTATGTGCATCGACTTCACGGGCCTTAACAAGCATTGCCCTAAGTACCCGTTTGCTTTACCTCGGATAGACCAGATAATTGACTCGATGGCTGGGGCATAGTTGCTATGTTTCTTGGATGCCTATTCAGGGTATCATCAGATCAGATTAAAGAAGGAAGATGAGCTGAAAACATCTTTTATCACACCCTTTGGAGCATTTTGTTACATGACAATGCCTTTCGGGTTGAAGAACACTGGAGCTACATATCAGAGGTGTATCCAAAATTGTTTCAAGGAGCAGATTGGGAGGAACGTCCATGCTTATGTGGACGATGTGGTTATCAAATCACAGAAAGCCGACTCCCTGATAGCAGATTTGACAGAGACTTTCAACAATTTGCGCAAGTACAAGATGAAACTCAACCCTTCCAAGTGTGTTTTCGGAGTCCCTGCAGGCAAACTCCTAGGTTTCATTGTTTCAGAGAGAGGCATTGAAGCAAATCCAGAGAAAATCAAGGCTATTCACAACTTGCAGAAGCCGACTTGTCTTAAAGACGTCTAGAGACTCACTTGATGCGTAGCAGCTTTAAGCAGATTTATTTCAAGACTCGGGGAGAAGGCGGGTCCTCTCTACCGACTCCTGAAAAAGTCAGACAAATTCCTTTGGGATGAAGAAGCCGACCGTGCTTTTGAGGAGTTGAAGAAAACTTTGTCAACAGCCCCAGTGCTTGCAGCTCCTACAGATAAGGAGCCTATGCTATTATATGTAGCCGCCAACGAGCGAGTTGTCAGTGCAGTAGTAGTTGTGGAACGTGCAGAGGAAGGAAAGGAGTATCCAGTACAAAGACCTGTCTACTACATCAGTGAGGTCCTAACACACTCAAAGCAAAGGTACCAACAGTTGCAGAAATTGGTTTATGGAGTCTTTCTTGCAAGTAGAAAACTCAAGCATTATTTCCAAGAGCATCCAATTAAGGTGGTGAGTTCCGCACCACTGGCTGATATCATACACAATAGAGAGGCAACAGGGCGAGTTGCTAAGTGGGCAATTGAGTTGGGTCCTTATCATATCACATATGAGCCCAGGACAGCAATTAAGTCTCAAGCTCTGGTTGATTTTGTCAATGATTGGACGGATTTTACATCCTCACCAAATACCCCCTGCACCAAGTATTGGGCAATGCACTTTGATGGGTCCAGACAGCTGGAAGGATCAGGAGCCGGCGTGGTGCTTACATCACCCAAGGGAGATAAGCTGGCATATGTCCTCCAGTTACACTTTGATTGCACAAACAACATGGCAGAATATGAAGCCTTGTTGCATGGTCTACGGTTAGCCAAAGAGATGAACATCAAGCGCATCAGGTGCTTTGGAGACTCAGATCTTGTAGCCCAACAAGTGTCTGGAACTTGGGACTCGAAGGATGCAAATATGGCAGCTTATAGAAGAGCAGTCGAACAGATAGCTGGGTTATTTTCTGGTTATCAAGTGCAGCATATTGACAGGCGCAAGAACAAGGCCGCTGATGCGTTATCACGACTCGGCTCTCGTCGAGAGAAAGTACCGCCAAATGTGTTCTTGGATGAACTCCATCATCCTTCAGTCAAGTTACCCTCAGAAGAGGAGTTAGCCTTTCCAGACCCAGAGTCGGTTCTGGTGGCAGCAGCATGAGCAATCCCAGCGTGGACAGAGCCATACCTAGCATATCTCCTAAGGGGTGAACTCCCAAAGGATGAAGTCAAGCAGAGACAACTCATCAGACGATGTAAGTCATACACAGTCATCAATGGCGAGTTGTACATAAGAAGCATCACTGGCGTTTACCAGAGATGTGTGTCTCCAGAAGAAGGAAGGCAAATCCTGCAAGAAATTCATGCAGGAGATTGTGGTCATCACGCATCCACTAGATCCTTGGTGTCAAAAGCTTTCAGACACGGTTTCTTCTGGTTGACAGCACATTTGGACGCAGAGAAGATAGTACGAGTTTGTGATGGATGCCAGAGGTACGCATGGCAGGACCACGTACTAGCGCAAGAACTCAGGACTATTCCTATCACTTGGCAGCTTGCAGTTTGGGGACTTCATATGGTGGGCCCTTTCTCAAAGTCGCCCTGCCAAAAGACCCACCTGCTTGTGGCAGTTGACAAGTTTACCAAGTGGGTAGAAGTCGAACCAGTCAGCAGAGTTGATGGAGCATCGGCAGTGCGATTCTTCAAAAAGATAGCAACACGTTTTGGGTATCCTCACAGCATCATTACAGACAATGGAACCAACTTATCAGTTGGAGAGATGGCCAAGTTCTGTGCTGAGAACAATATCAGACTCGACCTAGCTTCAGTGGCACACCCACAGTCCAATGGACAAGCCGAGCGGGCAAATCAGGAGTTGTTAAAGGGGATTAAACCTAGACTACGGGTTCCCCTGTTAAGAGCCGCTGGGAGTTGGGTTGAGGAGTTACCAGCAGTACTTTGGAGTATCAGGACAACTCCTAACAGATCCACTGGATTCACACCGTTCTTCATCGTGTACGGTGCAGAAGCCGTCTTACCCAGCGACTTGTTGCATGACTCGCCAAGAGTCGCCAATTATGTCGGGGCAACTAATGAGATCGCACGCCAGGACTCGGTCGATGCACTCGAAGAAGCAAGGGAGTTAGCCCTTGAGAGATCAGCAGTCTATCAGCAGGACTTGCGGCGATATCACGCACGCAGAATCAAGACTCGGACTTTCTAGGAGGGTGACTTAGTGCTTCGCCTAGTCCAGAATAAAGAAGGGATGCACAAGTTATCTCCACCATGGTAAGGACAGTTTGTCATAAGCAAGAATCTGAACAACGGGTCGTACTATCTGATGGATGTGCGAGAGCCGGCAAGTGTTAGCAAAGGAGCCGACACGGCTCATACCCTAGATCCATATGCAGAGGCAAAGAGGCCATGGAATATAGCTCAGTTACGTCCTTATTATAGTTGAAATTTGTAATAGTTTTTCAATTCAAAGGCAAAGAGCCCAGTGAGCCATGCCTAAATGTAATCAAATTTTCGTGATCAAAGGAAATAAAGCCGGCTTTTGTGAATATGAGTCCTCTAGTCGAGTCACCCAGTGAGTGCGCTTTGTTCGTTATGTTTTGATCACAAAGGTTCTTGGGGGCTTGCTTCTCAGGAAAGAAGTCAAGCATAGACTTAAGGACCTGGCACAGTAGCCAAACTTTTTCCTAGTTTTTTCGCTGGTAAGTCAGATGCATCCTGCACAATATGACTAGTCTACAGGCATGACTTGTTTCTATCTCTTATGAATCCTAAGGGACATACGAGTTAGGAACCTGTCAGCACAAGCTGTAAGAGAAGTCATGCAGGGCCTACTTATTCATCAGTGAAAAACTAGACGGGTTATAAAACCAATCAATGACTTGTATAAATAAGACACAGAAATGTCACAGAGAGATAAAACAAGTCATTACAGGCCGATTGGCACAAAGTCAAATTAGCAAGTAGGCTAAACAAGTTTAAGCACCAGTAGTGCATCATTACAAATTAGAAGTCATCTAGAGAGTTATCCTTGGCAGGAGTCGACTTCTTGGTTGGAGCTGAGGAGTCCTTCGCTGGAGACTTGTCTTTAGCCTGAGCAGTAGAAGTGGACATTGACTTGGCAGGGGACTTGGTGGCAACTTTCTTCGTCTGGAAGCCGGTGCCCCTTGGGTTCATCATATGCTTGGTCAATTCCTATTGAGCTCGGGAGCCGCCAGTTGTGACTCTTGAAGGAGTGGGCGCGGCAGGAGTCTTCCGTGTAGGCTCTGCGCCAGTCCCAGGAGCCGTTGGAGTGGAGGAGCTTGGCGCAGTTGATGGGGCACCAGCCATGTCCTGTGAGGGACGCCCAAAATTTATGACGGGAGGAGTTTCTGGAGCAACCCTCTTGTTCTCCAAGTCATAGTGGTGAACCCATACCTCCGGGGAGTCGCCTTTTGAGGAGCAGGCGGCGCTTTGGGTGCAGTGGTTGGAGTCCCAGCCCCAGAGGGGGATGGAATCACCAAAGGAGTTTCCACCCGAGTCCCTACAGCGGACTCAGGAATAGGGGGAATCTCGGTGGTTGCTGCACCAGCAGTTGCAGGAGTCGAAGGAGCGGTCTTTGTACTTGTTGATTGAGAAGTCGATGGCGGTACGGCTCCACGGCTGGAAGTCACGTCAGCCATGCCTGGTAACTTGGAGACCTTGGCACAAGGCCGGGCTCTGAGACAGGACAAGTTAACAGTCAAGTATTGGTTAAAAGGAAATACAGATGCCATGCTATTAAAGATAAAGGAGAAAGTCATACCCAATGTTTGTCTCAAGAACCAAAGAGGCTTGAGAATCAGATGAAGGCATAGACATGCCAGACTCGTAGGAGTCGGCCTTCTCAGGAGGAGAAGTCGACTTCCTCTTATGAGATACAGGAAGAGGCAGAGGAGTCTCTGCAGGGCCCTCCGAGCGCAGTTTTCTTTTCTTGGCAGCAAGAACTCGCTGTGCAATTTCTTCAGGCTCACTAGGGGAGCTGCTAGATCCTTGGACTCGCGAGGCGGGTACCTTGGACATGGCAACCCGAGATCCATTTTTTGGAGCTGGAGGAGTTGGAGCGCGACTCTTGGCCCCCGATGACTCTTCAGATGGAGTTGGTTGGGATCCAGCAGGACTCGATTCAGTATGCTCCACATCAGCATACTGTGCTTCAGAGGAGGACTCCTCCTCAACATTAACAGTGGGAGCCTCAGGTGAGGACTCCTCTTCAACAGCTTCAGCAGTGGGAGCCTCAGGCGAGGACTCCTCATCTTTATTCTCATCTCCAGCGGCAGCAGCCTCTTTAGAGGACTCCTCACTGGACTCTTCTTCATCAGCAGTTTCTGCAGCAGCAGAAGTACTCCCTTTGCCCTTGTCAGTTTCAAGGGTCGGCTTCCAGAAGGAGTCGGTAAGCTTCAAAAAAGAAGGCAGAAAGTGTGAGTTAGTAAATTGAGACAGTAAAAGCGAGTAAGAAGGAAAGACAAGTAAAGCACTTACAGCAGGAGCCGGGCAGGAGGAGCAAAAAGGCTGGAGCCCGAAGTAGGCCTGGTCCTTTATCATTTTGCCAGTCAATTTCTTGATCAGTCGACCAAGCTCAGGGCCATCTGACAACTTGTCAGTCGTTCTGAGATCATCAGTGATGCACCATGTATAAGAGCAGATTAGCCGAGTCCTAGGACTCAGCGGCTGAATTCTCCAGGTGGTCCAGCAGCGGACAAGGTCCATGTTTTCCAGTTTGTGAGAAAGAAGAGCCCGGATTCTAAGGATCAGAGACTCGACTTTGGGACGGGCGGCTTCCGAACACCTGGCTTTCATGACAGGAGTCGCCTCCAGGCGATCTTCAGAGAATAAAGGCAGTTTGGGCTCGCCCTCAGGAGATGTATCTTTGCAGTAAAAGAAGGTTTTTTGCCAGTCTTTTATGCGGTTGGGAAACACTGGTTTTGGAAATACAGAGTTTAGGCGACGCTGGAGAGCCACAGCACCGCACTATAAGAGAGGGCCTCCAGATGTTTCGGGTTGTGGGTTGCAATAGAATAACTCAAGCCATAAGTCTAGGTCAGGCTTAATCTGGAGGTAATCCTCACAGAGAATAACGAAATTGGAAAGGGTAAGGACGGAGTTAGGAGCGAGGTCGTGGATGCGCAGCTTATAGAACTCAAGAAGCTGGCGGAAGAACAAGTTACCGGGGGGAGTGAAACCGCGGAAGAGATGCTCCGCAAAGATGACGACCTCGCCTTTAGCCGGAGATGGCACCGATTCATCCCCGGGTGCTCGTGCCTTGACGCTTGAAGGAAGGAGGCCTGCGAGGCGATGCGATTTCAGCTGCTCCACCGTAATGGTTGAACCGCCCCAATCGGTGGAGATGGATCTCTTCGAGGCAGGTGCGGCGGTGGCGGCCTCGGCCGCAATGTCGACGATCCTGCTTGAGGAGGGGGCCTTGGCCTTGGAGGCGCGCTTGGGGGCCATGGCGGACGTGCGATGCAAGAGGAGATGCTGCGCGGGAAAGAGGAGAGCGCGGGAGAGATAGAAACTTGGGGAATGAAAGGGCTGATGACGATTTGGTTCTCACTCTTTGGTATTTATAAGAGGTAAAAACCCTAGAGGCTTACAGTGCGGTCCCACGGTAAAATCGTGGGTAACGATTGGACAGTTAGCGGTTAAGTTTACAGAGGTGGAAGAAGGGCCGGCTTGTTCCAGAAAGCCGAGTCCTATGACTTAAAGAGTTGAAAATCCGCAGAGTTAGTGTACAAGAATAGCCACGGACTCGGCTAGTCCAGTAAAAAGGCTAGAGTGGTGGACTTGTGCAAAAGGGCGAGGATAGATTCATTTTACGTGTATTATGTTTTAATTGCAGGAATTCATCTTGGAGCTAGCAGCTAGCGACTTCCGAGCCTATAACTCGAATTGAAGGAGTCGACAGAAGGAGTCGACTCGAGGAGTCGACTCGAGGAGTCGAACCAAGAGTAAAACTAAGAAGACGAAGGAAGCCGACAAAGCTGCACCCAAGATAAATTCGGGGGCTACTGATGGGGGGATACTTTATAGGTAGGCCCATGGACCCGGAAAGTAGACCCGCCAAGACCAAGAAGGCCAGTGCCGAGTCACGATACAAGTCACATGGGCTGGGCTGGAGACAAGCCGACCAAGGCCCATGTTGAGAAAGGGACTCGCCAGAAAAAGGAGTCCAAGTACAACCCGGAGTTCTAGTTTGGAAGGACAGAGCCTAGAGTAGGACTCCGTGTATGAGTAGAACTCGGTACAGATTGTAAGTCCGGGGACCCGCCACCTTTATAAGGGGGGGTCCTGGACCTTAGATCGATAGGCCCTAAGAGAGAGAAGTCAAGCTAAGTCGAATCAGAGAAGCCCTAACCACCAGAGAGAAGTCGCCGGCTCCTGAGTTGTGGGAGCCGGATCCTTGTAATCGAGATCTAGCAAAATAGCAATAACATAGAAGCAGGAAGTAGGTCTTTACCTCTATTCAGAGGGGCCGAACCTAGGTAAATCCTTGTTCCTTGGCGAGATTAACCGTTCCCACGTACTTCGATCACCAATGGCCCCAGAACTCATCTTCCCTGAGGAAGAACTTGCCGTGACAACACCACGACAGGACCCGTTTGCTTTGCCTCATATTGACCAAATCATTGACTCCACGGCTGGATCAGAGTTACTTTGTTTCCTGGATGCCTATTCAGGATATCATCAGATCAGAGTCAAGAAGGAGGATGAGCTGAAGACATATTTCATTACACCCTTTGGAGCATTTTGTTATATGACAATGCCCTTTGGGCTCAAGAAAGCAGGAGCTACATACCAGAGGTGCATCCAGAACTGTTTTAAGGAACAGATTGGAAGAAACGTTCACGCTTATGTGGATGATGTGGTTATCAAGTCTCAGAAAGCCGACTCCTTGATAGCAGACCTAACAGAAACTTTCAATAATTTGCGCAAGTACAAGATGAAACTCAATCCTTCAAAGTGTGTTTTTGGAGTCCCTGTAGGCAAACTCCTAGGTTTCATTGTTTCAGAGATAGGCATTGACGCAAATCCAGAGAAAATCAAAGCTATTCACAACCTGCAGAAGCCAACTTGTCTAAAATATGTTCAGAAAGTCACTGGCTGTGTAGCAGCTCTGAGCAGATTCATCTCAAGACTCGGAGAGAAGGCGGGTCCTCTCTACTGACTCTTGAAGAAGTCGGATAAATTCTTATGGGACGAAGAAGGCGACCGTGCCTTTGAGGAGTTGAAGAAAACCTTATCAACAGCTCCAGTGCTTGCGGCTCCTACAGATACGGAACCCATGCTGTTATATGTGGCTGCCAATGAGAGAGTTGTTAGCGCAGTAGTAGTTGTGGAATGTGCAGAGGAAGAAAAAGAGTATCCAGTTCAGAGACCTGTCTACTACATCAGTGAAGTCCTCACAGATTCAAAGCAAAGGTACCCACAATGGCAGAAGTTAGTCTATGGAGTTTTTCTCGCAAGTAGGAAGCTTAAGCATTATTTCTAGGAGCATCCAATCAAAGTGGTGAGCTCAGCACCACTAGATGATATCATACGGAACAGAGACGCAACAGGGCGAGTTGCCATGTGGGCAATTGAGTTAGGTCCTTATCATATCACATATGAGCCTAGGACAGTGATTAAATCTTAGGCTTTGGTCGACTTTGTCAATGACTGGACAGATTTCACATCCTCACCAAACACACCCTGCACCAAGTATTGGACAATGCAGTTTGACGGGTCCAGACAGCTAGAGGGCTCAGGAGCCGGCGTGGTTCTGACATCCCCTAAGGGAGATAAATTGGCATATGTCCTTCAGTTGCACTTTGATTGTACAAACAACATGGCAGAGTATGAAGCCTTGTTACATGGTTTATGTTTGGCCAAAGAGATGAACATCAAACGTATCAGCTGCTTTGGAGACTCGGATCTTGTAGCTCAGCAAGTGTCTGGAACCTGGGACTCAAAGGATGCAAACATGGCGGCTTACAGAAGACCAGTTGAATACATAGCCGGGTTCTTTTCTGGTTATCAAGAGGATCATATTGACAGACGCAAGAACGAGGCTGCTGATGCGTTATCACGACTCGGCTCTCATCATGAGAAAGTACCTCCAAACGTAATTGTGGACGAACTCCACCATCCATCAGTCAAGTTGCCTTCAGAGTAGGAGTTAGCCTTCCCAGACCCAGAGTCGGCACTTGTGGCAGCGGTACGGGCAATACCATCATGGACAGAGCCTACCTTGCATATATACTTCAGGGAGAACTCCCAGCAGATGGAGTTAAATAGAGACAGCTCATCAGACGGTGCAAGTCCTATACTGACATTGATGGCGAGTTGTACAGAAGGAGTGTTACTGGATTCTACCATAGATGTGTGTCTCCAGAGGAAGGCAGGCAGATCCTGCAAGAGATCCATGCAGGTGATTGTGGTCATCATGCATCCACTAGATCCTTGGTGTCAAAAGCTTTCAGGCACGGGTTCTTTTGGTTAATAGCACATCTGGACGCAGAAAAGATAGTGCGAGTTTGTGATGGATGTCAGAGGTACGCAAGGCAAGACCACGTGCCAGCACAAGAACTCAGAACTATTCCTATCACTTGGCCGTTTGCAATTTGGGGACTCGATATGGTGGGCCCTTTCTCAAAGTCGCCCTGCCAAAAGACCCATCTGCTAGTAGCAGTGGACAAGTTTACCAAGTGGGTAGAAGTGGAGCCCGTCAGCAGAGTCGATGGAGCATCAGCAGTGAGATTCTTCAAAAAGATAGCAACACACTTTGACTATCCTCACAGCATCATTACAGATAATGGGACCAACTTATTAGTAGGAGAGATGGCCAAGTTCTGTGGTGAGAACAACATTAGACTCGACCTAGCCTCAGTGGCACATCCACATTCCAATGGACAAGCCGAGCGGGCGAATCAGGAGTTGATAAAGGGAATTAAACCTCGACTACGAGTTCCCTTGTTGAGAGCCGCTGGGAGTTGGGTTGAGGAGTTACCAGCAGTACTTTGGAGTATCAGGACGATTCCTAACAGATCCACCGGATTCACACCTTTCTTCATGGTGTATGGAGCAGAAGCAGTCCTGCCTAGCGACTTGTTGCATGACTTGCCACGAGCCGCCAATTATGTCGAGGTAGAGAATGAGCTCGCTCTTCAGGACTCGGTAGACGCGCTCGAAGAAGCAAGGGAGTTAGCCCTTGAGAGGTCAGCAGTCTATCAGCAGGACTTGCGATGATATCACGCACGCAGAATCAAGACCCGGACTTTCCAGGAGGGTGACTTAGTGCTTTGCCTAGTCCAGAATAAGGAAGGGATGCACAAATTATACCCACCATGGGAAGGACCGTTCGTCATAAGCAAGAAGTTGAACAATGGGTCATACTATCTAATGGATGTACGAGAGCCGGTAAGTGCAAGCAAAGGAGCCGACACAGCTCACACTCTAGACCCATATGCAGAGGCAAAGAGGCCGTGGAATATAGCTCAATTACATCCTTATTATAGCTAAATTGTAATAGTTCGTGAGTTGAAAGGCAAAGAGCCCAGTGAGCCATGCCTAAATGTAATCAAGTTTTCGTGATCAAAGGAAATAAAACTGGCTTCTGTGAATATAAGTTCTTTAGTCGAGTCACCTAGTGAGTGTGCTTTATTCTTTATATTTGATCACAAGGTTCTTGGGGGCTTGCTTTTCAGGAAAAAAGTCAAGCTTAGACCTTTGAACCTGGCACAGTAGGTGAATTTTTCCTAGTTTTTTTGCTGGTAAGTCAGATGCATCCTGCACAATATGAATAATCTACAGGCATGACTTGTCTCTACATCTTATGAATCCTAAGGTTAGGAGCCTGTCAGCACAAACTGTAATAGAAGTCATGCAGGGCCTACTTATTCATCAGTGAAAAATTAGACGGGTTATAAGAACCAAGCAATGACTTATATAGATAAGACATAGCAATGTCGCAGTTGAGCAAACAAGTCATCACAAGCCGATCGGCACAACTCAGAATACATAGTTTAAACACCAAAAGTTTTACATCAGCTGCACATCACTACAATAGTTTCAGAAGTCATCAAGAGGGTGATCCTTCTCAGGAGTCGACTTCTCGGCTACAGTTGAGGAGTCCTTCTTGGCAGGCGACTTGTCTTTGGCCAGAGAAGTGGACGTGCGAGTCGGCTTCATGGGAGTCTTGGTGGCAACCTTCTTCATGTGGAAACCAGCAGCTCCTGGGTCCTTTGCGTGTTGTGCCCGCTCTTCTTCTTGAAGCTGGGAGCCCCCAATGGTAGCTCCCGAAGGAGTGGGCGCAGCAGGAGTCTTCAATACAGGCTCTACAGCAGATGAGTTCCCAGGAACAGGAGCCGCCGGGGTAGAAGAGCTTGGTGTAGCAGAGGAAGGGGCACCAGCTGAGTCCTGTGAGGGGTGACCAAAGTTTACGATCGCAGGAGTCTCTGGGGCAACCCTTTTGTTCTCCAGATCATAATGATGAACCCATACCTCAGGGTCCATCTTATTGGCAATTTCATAGGCATAAGGCCGCACCAATTTTTCCTCAGCTTTGAAATCATCTTGGGTGAATGGAGTGCAATCTTCATGCTGCTCGGGCTTCCCCATAGTAAGCAGTGCCGGCTCCAAGATAGTGGGATAGTAGCTGTGTGCCAGGGCAAGGATCCTGATGGAGACTCTCCTCAAAGAAGATTGTTTCCACAGGCGCATATACCCTGGTGCCCTTGATAACTCATCCACCAGGTGCTCAGGCTCTTTGGGGCACTTGCCCTTAGCGTTCAAATATTTAACCACAACACGGGCTCCCTCTTGCAACCCATGATAGTGGTCCAGCATTTCATGAAGTTGTTTGCTGGTGGACAATTTGAGCTTTGGGGAGTCCGCACCTGCAAAACAAGAAGTCCATAAGCATAATTGGTCGAGTTCTTCAGATCAAATTCAAAGGGAGTAGTCAAAGGCATAAACTTACCAAAGATGTGTTGGCACATAGCTCCAATCCCTTTGCGGCACGTGTCAAAGAGTGCTTTCAAATCGTTGTGAGCTTTCTGGGCAGTCCTCTTGGCAGCTTTAGACTCCTTTTTCACCTGCTCCAGCTCAGCAGCCAGGATTTGGAGATCCTTCTCCAATTGAAGGGATTGTTGCTTTTCAGCCTTAGTAGACCTGGCACTAGCAGCTGCTTGGTCCTCTAGCTCCTTCATGTCCCTCTTCATCTTGGAGATAAGGTTCAGCAAGCACAAGTCAAGATTTACAAAGTCAGAATTGACAAGTCGGATATACAACTCATGAGCTCCAAGTTGTCACATGTTAACAACTTGGCGCTTGGGGGTACTCAGGAATCAGATTTTTCCAGATGCAAAAGTCACAAGTCATCATCAGAAAGTTGGGTAGCTCCAAGTCGTCACAGGTTAACAACTTGGCGCTTGGGGGCTACTTGTCGTGGTGTTGTCACGGCAAGTTCTTCCTCAGGGAAGATGAGTTCTGGGGCCATTGGTGATCCAAGTACGTGGGAATGGTTAATCTCGCCAAGGAACAAGGATTTACCTAGGTTCGGCCCCTCTGAATAGAGGTAAAGACCTACTTCCTGCTTCTATGTTATTGCTATTTTGCTAGATCTCGATTACAAGGATCCGGCTCCCACAACTCAGGAGCCGGCGACTTCTCTCTGGTGGTTAGGGCTTCTCTGATTCGACTTAGCTTGACTTCTCTCTCTTAGGGCCTATCGATCTAAGGTCCAGGACCCCCCTTATAAAGGTGGCGGGTCCCCGGACTTACAATCTGTACCGAGTTCTACTCATACACGGAGTCCTACTCTAGGCTTTGTCCTTCCAAACTAGAACTCCGGGTTGTACTTGGACTCCTTCTTCTGGCGAGTCCCTTTCTCCACACGGGCCTTGGTCGGCTTGTCTCCAGCCCAGCCCATGGGACTTGTATCGTGACTCGGCACTGGCCTTCTTGGTCTTGGCGGGTCTACTTTCCGGGTCCATGGGCCTACCTATAAAGTATCCCCCATCAGTAGCCCCCGAATTTATATTGGGTGCAGCTTTGTCGGCTTCCTTTGTCTTCTTGTTTTTACTCCTGGTTCGACTCCTCGAGTCGACTCCTTCTGTCGACTCCTTCAATTCGAGTCATAGGCTCGGAAGTCGCTAGCTGCTAGCTCCAAGATTCTCAAGCCTCTTTGGATCTTGAGACAAACATTGGGTATGACTTTCTCCTTTATCTTTAATAGCATGGCATCTGTATTTCCTTTTAACCAATACTTGACTGTTAACTTGTCCTGTCTCAGAGCCCGGCCTTGTGCCAAGGTCTCCAAGTTACCAGGCATGGCTGACGTGACTTCTAGCCGTGGAGCCGTACCGCCGTCGACTTCTCAATCAACAAGTACAAAGACCGCTCCTTCGACTCCTGCAACTGCTGGTGCAGCAACCACTGAGATTCCCCCTATTCCCGAGTCCGCTGCAGGGACTCGGGTGGAAACTCCTTTGGTGATTCCATCCCCCTCTGGGGCTGGGACTCCAACCACTGCACCCAAAGCGCCGCCTGCTCCTCAAAAGGCGACTCCCACTACTCAACTGAACACCGAGCCGGCCAAGTCCTCAACTGACTATAGCCGGCTTCGGATATCTGACGACAAATCTTTCAACGAGGCCTACATTGAGGCCGTAGAACTGAACGATCAAGCCTCCAGGCTAAAAGATGAGGAGCAGATGGCCCTCAGATCTCTTCAAATGATCCATAATGTAAGTGCTCTGACTTGCACTCTTTTACATTTTCTTCGTTAGTCCCCTATTGCAGTAGCCCCCAAGCACCTTATCTGTGGTGACTTGGAGCTAGGATAGGTGCTTCACTCTTAAACTCAAATTATTTGCCAAGTAGAAAAACTTGACACTGTAGCCCCCAAGCACTGAGTCCTTAGCTCTACTAGGACTCGGGGCTGTTAATTCAATGACTTGTTAACTCAAAAAACTTGAGAAAAACTTGACACTGTAGCCCCCAAGCGCCGGGTTGTCAGCCTGCGACAACTTGGAGCTACCAATCAATGCAATTAGCTTTTACTTAGCTAGATAAAAAATTCCGCTCGATGAGTAGCCCCCAAGCACCAAGTTGTTAACTTGTGACGACTTGGAGCTGCTAACTTCACCACTTTAAGAATTGAATCTGTGTAGCTGTAGAAAAAATCTGACTCCTGAGTAGCCCCTAAGCGCCAAGGTGTTAACTTGTGACGACTTGGAGCTCATGAGTTGCAGAGTTGACTTGTACTTTGTTGACTTGTGATTTTCTGACTTACAGTCTGTCGACTTGTACTTTACTGACTTCTGCTGTTTCTGACTTGTTCTTTTTCAGAATGTTGTCTCCAAGATGAAGAGAGACATGAAGGAGTTGGAAGACCAGGCGACCTCCAGCACCAGGTCTGCCCAAACTGAAAGAGAACACTCCCTCCAACTGGAGAATGATTTGAAAATTCTGGCCACTGAGCTAGAAAAGGTGAAAAGGGAGTCGGCTGAAGCAAAAAAGGCTGCCCAAAAGGCACACACTGATCTGAAAGCCGTCTTGGACGTATGCCAAAAGGGAATTAGGGCTATGTGCCATCATATCTTTGGTAAGTTACTGCATTTGCCATCTTTCCTTCTTTTAGTTTGATACAAAGATCTCAACAACTTATTTCTCTCGACTTCTCTATTTTGCAGGGGCTGACTCCCCAAAACTCAAGCTGCCCACTAGCCAACAACTCCATGCCATGCTAGACCACTGCCATGGGTTGCAGGAGGGTGCTCGCTCTGTGGTAAAATATCTCAATTCCAAGGGCAAGTGCCCCAAGGAGCCTGAGCTATTGGTTGATGAGTTGTCCAGAGCTCCAGGGTACATGCGCCTATGGAAACAATCTACCATGAGGAGATCTGCTATAAGGATTCTTGCACTGGCACATAGCTACTATCCAACTGTTCTGGAGCCGGCAATGCTTACAATGGGGAAGCCGGAGCAGCACGAAGATGGGACTCCTTTCAGCCAAGATGACTTCAAGGCTGAGGAAAAGCTGGTACGGCCTTACGCGTGTGAGATTGCCAATAAGATGGACCCGGAGGTATGGGTTCACCACTATGACTTGGGGAACAAGAGGGTTGCTCCAGAAACTCCTCCCGTGATAAATTTTGGGCGTCCCTCACAGGACATGGCTGGTGCCCCATCAACTGCGCCAAGCCCCTCCACTCCAACGGCTCCTGGGACTGGCGCAGAGCCTACACTGAAGACTCCTGCCGCGCCCACTCCTTCAAGAGTCGCAACTGGCGGCTCCCGAGCTCAAGAGGAATTGACGAAGCATATGATGAACCCAAGGGGCACCGGCTTCCAGACAAAGAAAGTTGCCACCAAGTCCCCTGCCAAGTCAACATCCACTACTACTGCTCAGGCTAAAGACAAGTCTCTAGCGAAGGACTCCTCAGCTCCAACCAAGAAGTCGACTCCTGTCGTGGTGGGTAGCACGGCATATCCATCAAAGACGGAAAAGAGTGTGGGGCAGGCGACGATCGGATGCTCGCGCGGGATTGGGCAACAAACATGCAAACACACGTCAGTTACCCAGGTTCGGGGCCCTCCTTGCGAGGTAACACCCCTACGTCCTGCTCTTCTTGTTCTTATTGCTCGATCACAGATTCAGGTTACAAAGGTTGCTCCTGGAGCTGTATTGCGGTGGTGCCGGCTTGAGTTGTCAAGCCGGCTGGAAGTGGAATATGAAGATCTAGCTACCTCTGTGTGTGTTGTCCAACGAGTGTCTACTTGCTTCTTTCTATCTGCCTGCCTCTTCTATCTGCCTCGCGCAGGAGGCCCTTGCATGCTTTATATAGGCAGCATCTAGGGTTTTGGGTTACAGAGAGATTACACGATTGCCCCTATGACATCACTACTCTGGAGCCGGCTGGAACTATCTCATCATTACATTGTAGCGGTAACGCCCGACAGGGGCTGGATAACCCGGGCCTACCAGTACGGACCGGTCGGTGGGTAGAGGCCGGCTTGAGCCTAATCGGCCGTCCGCCTCCGGATAGACGAAGCAGCTTGCTTCATCCGGCTGGCTCTAGGCGGCACGCTGCAGCCGGCACTTGCGTAGCCGGCCCATGTAGTTCTTGAAGAAATGGACCTCTTAAGGATATCCGGGGTTCATATCCCCGAAACTAGCCCCCGAGATCGTGGAGTTTTGCCGGCTTGCCGGGAAGGCTTCTCGATCTTCAATGTTTTGTTTGCGTCGCTGTAGTGAAGTCGTCCGGCTCGAAGTTTGCCGGATAAGGTGATGGTGGCCGAAGGCGGCTCGTCCGGCTTGGGGTAGCCGGTCTCCGGTAGTCTTGATGTCTTGGGAATCGTGGGTCGTGACATACGTCAGCCACGTATTGCCGCTTGGTCATGATGGTGGTGTTCTGCCCGTTGTCAGGGGCACGTCGCTTCGGTCTTCGACGGACTGGATCGTCTGCGGCAACTGCCTGTTAGTGGGATCGTTTGCGGACGGTGCGGTCTGCTCGCGCCCCACGTGGCACGCTGAGCGGTGCGGTTCCGCCTGCCCCGCTTTTAAAGGGGAAAAGAGGGGGAAGGTTCAGAGTTTTCGTTCCCCTCTCCCGCTTCGTCTTCTTCGCCGGTCCTTGCTCCTCTCGCTCCCTGCCGATTTTTCCATCTCGCCGTTTCTGCTTCCGCCTCTCCCACCATGGGCAACAGATCTTCCATGGCGGGCACGGGCGCTTGGATGGGCTCCATCATCGATGATGCGTTCCTTCTGACGCTTCACCGGAATGGGTCCCTGGGGAAGTCGGGCGATGTGGAGGCTCGCGCCCCTCCCCCAGGAGAGATCTCGCCGAGGCCCAAACCGGGCGAATTCGTCATGTTCTACATGCATGTGGAGCGGGGATTGGGGCTTCCTGTCAGCTCGTTCTTCAACGAATTCCTACATTTTTATGGGCTGCAGCCTCACCATCTGGGGGCTAACTGCATCACGCAGCTGTCCTGCTTCGTCACGCTGTGCGAAGCGTATTTGGGCGTTTGGCCCAGCATGGAGCTCTTCGGCATGTTCTTCTTTTTGCGGTCCCAGGTGACCGCTGGGCTGCAGCGCGACTGCGGCAGCGTCTCCATCAGCGCGAAGGGCACGCCACTTCCCAAGATCCATCTGCCCGAATCTATCAAGAAGTGGCAGAATACATACTTTTATGTTCGGAACGCTACTGAAGTTGACCGAGTCAGCCTCCCGGCCTTCGCCGACTCGCGTCCGGCGGACAGATCTTGGAGCCGGAAGCCGCCGGTCGATGTGGATCGGCAGGGCACCTTGTTCGCCCGCCTGGAGAAACTGGTAGCTGACGGCTTGACGTCTAGGGACCTGACCCTGGCCTGGACAACAAGGCGGATGTACCCGCTGCAGGAGCGCTCGCACAAGATGTGCTTCTATTCTGGCATCCGGGATCCCACTCGAGCCTCCATGAATATCCCGACGCAGGAGAGATTAAGCGAGTGGGTTTCCCGTCTCATTATCGACAAGCTTGAGGAGGATTGGGACTTCGGGCTCGATCCCTTCGACCGCTCGGATCGAGCTCCCGAGGTTAGCTTTCTTCCTTCTCATTCTGCTTTCAATTCCTTTTCCGGCTGCCGCCTGATCTAGCCGGCTCGTCGCATAGCTTTGTGAGGTCCAGATGTTGGAAGATTTTGAAGTAGTCTTCGAGCCTGATGTCCAGGGTCCTCTTTCCGCGGAGTTGACGGCCATGCTGGAGGAGGAGAGCGCCGCCGAGGAGCAGGCGGGTGGAGGTGCGAACACTGCCGCTGGAGGCGAATCCGGCGGCAATGCCCGTGTCGTCGCGGAAACACGCGGCGATACCACCGAGTCATCTGGTGGAGATGCTGATACCGGCGGCGATGATGGGGGTGATGATGACGCTTCCCGGACTGCAACGAGCCCGGTCTCTGCTGCCGGCCCCGACTCCGACTCGGCAGCCTACAGGGACGAGGATCTCGAGCACGACGATCCGCCCCCGGTTTCGTCGTCCCGTGGTAAGTCTTCTAAGCCCGGGGTCGCCGGGCAGGCTGACGATGTTGTGCGTGTGGTAGTAGATCTCTCCACTGGCTCTGAACCGGACTCAGAGGGTTCTTCCTCCGTGCCAGCCTCCAAGCCGGCGACATCCTCCCGCCGGACCAAGGAGCTGGAGGCGGCGGCGCGGAAGAAGGTGGTCCTCAACCGGCGGATCGTGAAGGAGAGGCGGTCGAAGTCGGCCGCCGACGTCGATGCCAATACTGCGCCGCCCAAGCGGAAGGGCGTGTTCGGGAAGCGGGACGTGCTGCCCGCCAAAAAGTTGGCTTCGACGTCTCCCCGGCCTACCACGGCTGTCCTGTCGCCAGCCGGAAGACCGAGGGCGGAGACGCCTGAGACCGAGGCCAGGGCGGACAAGATCATGGCCGATGTCCGGGCTGAGGTCGACGCCAAGATGGCGGAGGAGGAGGCCCTGACTGGTGGGGCCAAAGACGAGGTGATTGGTTCTGCTTTAGGTGGTGATTTTATTTATGATTCGAATCCGGATGACTTGGAGAGGGAATTTTATGCTCGGACGGCGCAGGCAGTCTTGGCCTTGGGAGCATCTGATGCTGATTTTACTGTGGAGCAGCTGCTGGCCTCGAGGGAGGATGAGGAGAGGACGAAGGCGGTGGACGTGGAGAGGGCAAAACCTGCCGCCGACAAGACCCGCGCCCAGGTGGTTAATCTTTCTCCTCCTATTGTTCTTGGTTATGACTCGGGTATCGTGGATATGGAGAAGGCTATTTACGCGGAGCTGGCGCAGGCGGATTCAATCCGGGCGTCGATGGATGCCCAGGCGGCTACAAAGCGGTCGGCGGCTGCCAAGGCAGATGAGGAGAAGGCGGCAGCGGGCGCGGAGGCCAGCAATACCGCAAAGGCCTCTGCTGGTGCTGAGGTGGTGCCGGCCCGCACGGAGCGGCCGGTCGAAGACTCTGTCGTTCCGGCGAAAGGCGGCGACGTGCCTTCCGGAGGCGTGAAGCGCCCGTCCGACACCGTGCCCCCTCCCCCGCCAAAGCGTTTGAAGAGGAGGACGGTCAAGGCGCTGGGCTCATGCGTCGGGTGAGTCCTTGTCTTGTGGTAGGAGTCTTCGCAACTTGCACTCGATGGTGACGCTTTCCTTGCTTCGTAGGGCGCCGCTCCCAATAGCGGAGACGGCAGTTGTCGCGGTGGTGGAGTCGGCCTCGGTGCCCGCTACTGAGGCCCCTGCGGCGCAAGCGGCCAACCCGCCTTCAGAGGCGAGGACGACGGAGGCGGACAGCCGAGTGCTGGTGGAGGCGGCTCCCCTTGTGGTCGATTTCAACCCTCCGGCTTCGGGTGGTGATGATGAGGCGCCAGTGGGCGCTTTCAAGGTGGTTCCCCAGCCCGGCGCCGGGGCTGGGTATCTCGCCTTCCCTACCCCTTCCTCAGTGGTGGCCGAGACGGCCAAGGGCAGGGCCATTGAGGAAGCGACGGCTTCGCTTCCGGGTCCTCGCCAATCAACTTTGGAGTCTTCTCCGCCGTACTCCGGACCAGTGCCGGCTCGGCCCGATGCGTCGGGGAGATTTCCCCTTGCCGAACTGGTGGAGCGGGTGGCCAGGGAGAACTTGGCCAACGTAACATTGCTCCGCTCCTCCATAGAGCAAGGCTTTGCCGAGGCGGCTAGGGAGGCGGCATTGCTCAGGCGGGAGCTTGAGGCGGCTAAAGGTTTGACTTCCTTTTTCCTCCTGCACTCTGTCTTGCCGTTCTGCCTTTCTCTCTTGCTTGTCTTGGTTTTGACGGTGATTTGATCTCCACAGGTGACACCACCTCCCGCGCCGGCTTGGAGAAGCAACTGAAGGAAAAGGACGCCGCCTTAACCTCGTTCAAGGCCGATCTCCAAGCGGCGGAGAAGGCATTAGAAGAGCGCCGCCTCGAGGTCGTTCGGCTGGGCGAGGAGACGACGAGACTGCGGGAGTCCGAGCGTCGGAAGCAGAGCGAGGTTGAGTCTCTCCGCGGGAAGGCGACCGAGTTGAGGGATCTGCTGAAGGCCTCCGTCGAGAACAGCGACAAGATCGTCCAGGAGGCCAAGGCGCGCGAGCTTGAGCAGGAGCAGTTGGTGGGTGGCTTGGTCAAGGAGGTTGAGCGCGTAAACGAGCTGATCCTCGGTAAGTGAGGTCTCTTTTCTCCTTGGTTTATTGCTTTGGGTCTTCTATTTCGGTCCTCATTGGTTTGAAATGCAGGCCTCTATCCCGAGGTGGATGCGCAACTCCAAAAGATGCTGCCTCGGCTCACTCCCGACCGGAATCCTCTGGTGCGCTGCTGGGTCTGCTCCGACTACCGTCTCCCGTCTTCTGCGGTTCAGCCAGGAATTCAAGCGGCTAAGGAAGCGGCTGAGGGCGTGCTTGAGAACTTATGGCCGGACTCTTCTTGCCCACTGCTGCTCCCCGACTTATGCGCCCGGCTCGAAGGAGCGCCTGCCGGCAATCAATGATCAAGTGGAGATGGCGGCACGCGGAGGTGCCGACATGGCCCTGGCCGTGGTGAAGTCATGGTACCCTGGCGTGCAGATGAGCAGGCTGATGGACGGCTTCCGCGCCGGGACATCCTTCGCGGACTTGCGTCCAGAAATTGCCGAGGCCTCCGAGCGGATTGCCGAGGCGGTTGACCTGACGAAGCTGGTGCCTGCCGAGCCGTCTTCGATGCCTCAAACGGCTGAAGATGCTGGAGCCGGCGACACTGCTGCCGCTACCGACGCCGCTACCGCTTGATTCGCTCGTCTCCCCGGAATGCCGGGTGTAACTGTTGTTCTGTGCCATTAACTGTCCTGCCACATTAGCTGCCTTGTTATCTTGGACACCTTTGAAGGTTATCATGTAAAAATTCGCTATTCTGCTTCCTGCCGTGGTCTGTTATCGTGAATGTCGTTTCCTCTGTGGCTGTTGGGGCCTTTGTACTGGAATTCGTCTTTGTTTTGCTGATGATAATCACCATGCCCAGCCCCCGAATTTTGGGCCGGCTTGAGCATCTACCGGGTCGAAATTTCACGTTTCCTGCCTATCGCTTATCTTCTGTCGTCGTTTTANCTTCTGTCTCGTTATATCGTGCAGCCCCCGAGTCCGTGACTTGGGGTGATTTAGATATACGTCCGGGTCTGCGGAGCCGGCTTGCCGGCTGCGCAGCCCCCGGGAATCTTTTGCCGGCTGACGGCTTGCAGCCCCCGAGTCCGTGACTCGGGGTGATTTTTATATTCGTCCGGGTCTGGGCAGCCGCCTTGGCGGGTGCGCAGCCCCCGGGATCTTTTGCCGGCTGACGGCTTCGCAGCCCCCGAGTCCGTGACTCGGGGTGATTTTTATATTCGTCCGGGTCTGGGCAGCCGCCTTGGCGGGTGCGCAGCCCCCGGGTATCTTTTGCCGGCTGACGGCTTCGCAGCCCCCGAGTCCGTGACTCGGGGTGATTTTTTATTCGTCCGGGTCTGGGCAGCCGCCTTGGCGGGTGCGCAGCCCCCGGGATCTTTTGCCGGCTGACGGCTTCGCAGCCCCCGAGTCCGTGACTCGGGGTGATTTTATATTTCATCCGGGTCTGGGCAGCCGCCTTGGCGGGTGCGCAGCCCCGGGAATCTTTATGCCGGCTGACGGCTTCGCAGCCCCCGGGTCCGTGACTCGGGGTGATTTTTATATTCGTCCTGATCGGGCAGCCGGCTTGCCGGCTGAGCAGCCCCCGGAATCTTTATGCCGGCTTGGCCTTGCCTCCTTGGCTTCTGTGTGTGGACCCTGTTGCAGTTACTGAAGGGTCTGTCAACTGAGTTTCGTTACCCGTGTTGATCATGGTATCGTGGGCGACGGTTGGGTCTCCCACTTTGTCTCCTCTTTGTGCTATAAATCTTGACCGTTTTCTTTCTTCTTCCTTCACTCGCGCCTCCTTGCTCCCTTTTCGCCTTCCTCTTCTTGTTTCCTTGCTCCTCTGCCATGGTGAAGTCTGAGCCCATGGACGCTGCACGCCGAGGAGACCATCGCTGGCGCCTCCAGCGAAACGTCCTCGCGGTCGTCCCCCCAGAGCGGCGGTCGAGGGCGGGGGAAGGCGGTCGCCTCCACTGCCGCCGGTAGTAGCGCTGGCCGCGGCAAGGGCGGCGGCCGTGCTGGCTTGAGGAGTGCGGGTGCCGCCAGTGGCGGCATTAGCATCGGCGCTGGTCGTGGCAAAACCCTCCTGTTCTTCATGACTCATCGAGCGAGGAGGATGCCACGCCTGTTCTTCCACCCCCGGGCTTTGACCCGATTCCTAAATTTGCTCCGCCTGCTGTCGCCGACAGCGAGGAAGAGAGCGCGGAGTTGTCTTCCGCCTCTTCCGACTCACTGGAGAATCCGCGGCGCCGGCCTGGGGTGTGTTCCCCATCGGGGAGTTCCTCTTGATCCTGCACTCGCCGGTTACTGGGCCGGTGCAGAGGCTTCCCGACGCCTTCGCCGACGCACTGCCGGGCGTTGGCCACTTCAAGTTCAAGCTCTTCCGTGAGGGTGCCTCCCAGGGTCCCTGGGATGCAACCGTCCGGTTCACCTCCCAGGTGGAGGGTAATGTTGTTGTCAACCGGGTGGAGTTTGTCAGGGGTTGGGACGAGTTCGCCGACTTCTACGAGCTCGAAGCCGGCTTCATCCTCTGCTTCCGCCTCCGGCGTGACAAGGGCGTCTTCTTCGTGAAGGTGTTCGACGGCACCCTCTGCATCAAGCACTGGGCCGGCAAGAAGATAGTGGATCCGGGAAGGCGACGGTTGCCGCTTAGGGAGCTCTGCCGGCTCGACCTTGTAGTTGCGCGGGGAAGGTCCGCCTGTGGACTTCCCTCTTTTGCTTTCTTGTTTAGCCTCTATCTGTAATGCCTTGCGCTTGATGTTTAATTCCGATGCTTTTGTTCCTGTGCTTGTTTACTTGTGCGCAATTTTTATTTCCTGCTCCTCGTGCCTGTGTCCGGCTTGGGCTCTCGAAGCCGGTTGGCGGCGTTTTCGCGCGTGAAATGAAATGGCGAAGCGATTAGTTTGCTATTATGATCATGGAGTATACTTTTATTGTGCTTATCTCAATTTCACACTCGCCTGTAGCCTTTCCCGCCGCCGTTTGTGTGCATTATCACCGTCTAGCGGGATCATGCACACTACCACAACGCTAGGATCCGGTTTGTTAGGCCAGAGTTTTCTCAGCCGGTAACGACTTCTATTTCTTACGTCTTTCGCATACACTCAGCCTCCAGCTTATTCTCTTGCCGGCCTTAACCGGATTCGAAGAGTTAGCCGTTTAGCGTTGTGTAGTTAATCATCCGTAATCGGAGAAGCGCTTGCCGACTGCCGGCTTGGCCGAGTTTGCAGAAGAACGTTATTTCAGCCGGCAGGACTTCCCTTTATGCGTTTTTCACGTTGTTGGCCCCCTCCAGCTTGTTCTCTTGCCGGCCTTAACCGGATTCGAAGAGTTAGCCGTTTAGGGTTAGTCACGCTACACGGCCGCTAAAGGCAAGCTTGCCGGCTGCCGGAAGAGCCGGGAAGAAAATGCGGAAAAAGTTGCGAAAAACTGCTCATGTGTTCATCATTCTCGTTCCTTTTATTGATAGCATAGGTGATACATACATTGTACTTTCTCAAGTGTAGAATCAGCGCAAGAGTGACGCGTTCCATGGCCTCTCCGTTCATCGCCTTCCTTGTTCATCGTGTCCTTCTTGTGCTCGCGGGCGTCGATGAGGTAGTAAGCATCGTTGATGAGCGCTTTGCTGACGATGAATGGTCCTTCCCACGGCGATGACAACTTGTGCATGTTTTTGGTGTCTTGGATGAGCCGGAGCACGAGGTCGCCTTCACGAAAGTGGACGTTCTTGATGCGCCGACTGTGGTAGTTGCGTAGTTGTTGCTGGTACATTGCCGACCTTGATTCGGCAAGCTGGCGTGCTTCCTCGAGCAGGTCCATTCCATCTTCATAGGCTTGCTTAGCTTGCGCTTCCGTGTACAGCACGATCCGGGGTGCGTCGTGCTCGATGTCCGTTGGCATGACGGCTTCAGCCCCATGGACGAGGAAGAAGGGGGTGAAGCCGGTTGAGCGATTCGGCGTCGTCCTTAGGCTCCAGAGGACGGAAGGTAGCTCTTCTTCCACGCGCCGGCTGCCCGCTCGAGCGGTTCGAGCAGCCGAGGTTTGATGCCGGCTAGGATGAGGCCGTTTGCACGCTCGACTTGCCCGTTTGACTGTGGGTGCGCGACGGAGGCCACGTCGAGCCGGATGCCGGTCCTGCCGCAGAACTTGGCGAATTCTCCCTTGACGAAGTTTGTCCCGTTGTCCGTGATGATACTGTTGGGGTAGCCGAAGCGGTAGATGATGCTTTTGAAGAACTTGACTGCTGTTGGTCCATCCAGTTTCTTGATCGGCTTGGCTTCGATCCATTTCGTAAACTTGTCGACCGCTAACAGCAGGTGTGTCATGCCTCCACTGGATCTCCTCAGTGGTCCAACCATGTCGAGCCCCCAGACGGCAAACGGCCAGGTGATAGGAATTGTCTTGAGTGCCGAAGCCGGCGTGTGCTTCTGCGTTGCAAATCGTTGGCAGCCGTTGCAGAGTCGGACCAGTTGGTTCGCGTCTGCCAGCGCAGTCGGCCAGTAAAACCCGTGCCTGAACGCCTTAGCCACAATTGCCCTTGAGGATGCGTGATGGCCGCATTCGCCTTGATGGATCTCCTTGAGGATCCTGTTTCCTTCTTCTTGGCTCACGCAACGTTGGAACATTCCGGATACGCTGCGCTTGTATAGCTCGTTGTTGATGATGGTGTAAGCACTTGCCCGGTGTTTGATTTGCCTGGCGATGAGCTCGTCCGCCGGGAGCTCGTTGTTGGCGAGGTAGGCGAGGAAGGGTTGGGTCCATGGTGGAGCCGCTTCGATGACGAGGACCTCGACGGGCTCCGTCTCGCCTGGAGCCGGCCCAGCCGACTCCGTGTCCTGGCGGCATCCGGATGGAATCGGAGCCGGGACACGGCGTGATGGATGGTTTGTAGAGCTTCTCGAGGGCGACGCCGGGTGGGATTTCCTCGCGAAGAGAGCCAATGTTCGCCAGGGTGTCGGCCGCCTCGTTGTTGGAGCGGTGGATGTGGTGGAACTCGCATCCTTCGAAGTATCCCGCGAGCTGCTGGACGAAGAAGCGGTAGGCGGCCATGTTGGGGTCCTTGGCGTCCCAATGACCAGTGGTCTGCTGGACCACCAAGTCGGAGTCGCCGTAGCAGAGGATTCGCTTGATGTTCATAGCCTTGGCGAGCTTGAGGCCGTGCGCGAGAGCTTCATACTCGGCTACGTTGTTGGACGCCGTGAAGTGGATCTGTAGCACATATTCGAGTCGGCCCCCTTGGGTGAGGTGAGGACGACTCCGGCGCCGAGTCCCCAGTATCTTTTGGAGCCATCGAAGTGCATGAGCCAATGCTCACCGGAGCCGGGTGGCGGCGGTACGTGGTCCGTCTCCGTCCAATCGGCAAGAAAGTCCTGCCAGCTCCTGTGACTTGATTGCTGTTCTCTTGTCGTACTCGACTCCGTGCGTCGTCAGGTTGATCGCCCATTTCGCAACTCTGCCGGTTGCGTCCTTGTTGCCTATGATCTCGGCAAGCGGTGCGTCGCTTATCACTTTGATCGGGTGCTCTTGAAAGTAATGTTTCAGCTTCTTCGTTGCCATGTACACGCCGTATACGAGCTTCTGGTAGTGCGGGTAGTTTTGCTTGACTGCGAGAGCACCTCGCTGAGGTAGTAGACTGGCCGCTGAACCGGCCGCTGCTTGCCGGGTTCGTCTCGTTCCACCACTAGGACCACGCTGACGACTCGATTGGAGGCGGCGATGTACATGAGCATGGGCTCCTTTGGAGTCGGAGGTGCTAGGACTGGGGTGGTGGTCATCGCCCGCTTGAGTTCCTTGAAGGCGGCGTCGGCCGCGTCGCTCCAGACGAACTTGTCTGTTTTCTTCAGTAAGTGGTAGAGCGGGAGAGCCTTCTCCCCGAGCCGGCTGATGAAACGGCTAAGGGAAGCTAGGCACCCGGCGAACTTCTGGATGTCCTTGACGCTTCTTGGTTGTCGCATGTTGTCGATGGCGGCGATTTTCTCCGGGTTGGCCTCGATCCCTCGTGCCGACACAAGGTAGCCGAGTAGCTGTCCGGCTGGAACGCCGAACACGCATTTCTTCGGGTTGAGCTTCATCTGGAAGCGGCGGAGGTTGTCGAAGGTTTCCTTGAGGTCGAGGAGGAGAGTGTGCTTCTCCTTGGTCTTGATGACGACGTCGTCGACGTAGGCGTGCGCGTTGCGACCGATCTGGTCGTGCAAGCATTTCTGCATGCAGCGCTGGTATGTTGCTCCCGCGTTCTTCAAGCCGAACGGCATGGTGGTGTAGCAGTACGGACCGTATGGGGTGATGAAGGCGGTCTTGAGCTGGTCGTCCGGATTCAGCGGAATTTGGTGGTAGCCGGAGTAGGCGTCGAGGAGGGAGAGGAGGTCGCAGCCGGCCGTGGAGTCGATCACTTGGTCGATGCGCGGCAATGCGAAGGGGTCTTTAGGGCAAGCCTTGTTGAGGTGGGTGTAATCGATACACATCCGCCATTTCTTGTTCTTCTTTTCCACCATCACCGGATTGGCTAGCCATTCCGTGTGTTGCACTTCTTTGATGAACCCGGCCGCGAGTAGCCGGGCTATCTCTTCTCCTATAAGCTGTCTCCTTCCTTCTGCGAAAGCAGCGCAGGGACTGTTTTACCGGCTTGGCGTCTGGCCGGACGTGAAGAGAGTGCTCGGCGAGTTCCCTCGGTACACCAGGCATGTCCTTGGGGGACCATGCGAAGATGTCCCGGTTCTCACGGAGGAACTCGACGAGCGCGCTTTCCTATTTGGGGTCCAGGCTCGCCCCCACGGAGACGAACTTGGACTTGTCGCTGTCGTCGAAGTAGATCTTCTTTGTGTCCCGGGCCGCCTGGAAGTTTGACTCGCCAGCCGACTTGGCCGACTCCGGGATCTCCAGCTTTTCCTCGCTAGCCTTGCGCTTGAATTGCTTCATCTCCTCATTGCAGACCATGGTCTCGGCCACTTTTGCGCTGTCGGAGGCGCATGCGATGGATCGTTTATAGTCTCCGGCGACGGTGATGATCCCGCGTGGGCCTGGTAGCTTCATCTTGAGGTAAGCGTAGTGGGGTACCGCCATGAACTTGGCGAGCGCCGGCCGCCCGAGGATGGCGTGGTAGGCGCTGGAGTGGTCGACCACCTCGAAGGAGATGGTCTCGCGGCGATGGTTGCTCTTGGTGCCGAATAGGACGTCCAGCCGGATGAGGCCCATGGACGAGCCGGCTCGCCCCGGCACGATGCCGTGGAAAACCGTCCGGCTCGGCGTCAAACTGGACTCGGAGACGCCCAGCTTTTCCAGCGTGTCACGGTAGAGGATGTTGATGCTGCTGCCTCCGTCGATGAGGACGCGTGAGAAGGTGCAAGCGCGCTTGGTGGAGATGATCATGGGCTCTAGGACTAGAGCATAGCCGCCTGGGTTGGGCATCAGTTCCGGGTGGTCGCGGCGGTCCCACGTGATCGGCTCCTGCGACCAGTTGAGGTACTGGGGGACAGGTGGAACCACCGCGTTCACTTCCTTGAACCGTTCGCGCCGGCTTCGTTTGTCGTCGCGCTCGCTGACGAATATGATGTAGGCGGCATCCGGATTCTGGTAGCCGTCTGGACCTCTTGGAGGCGGATCCGGAAGGCGCTCCCTTTCTTCTTCGCGTTGGCGATCATCGCGATTCCTGTCTTCGCGTCGTCTGTCGTCGCGTCCTCGATCGTCCCGTCCGGCTTCATCCCGAGGCGGAGGCGGGTTTCGCCGCTCGTACGGTGGCGGCCTTGGGCGTCCAAGAGTGCATTGCCTGACGGTGTGGTTTGCTGGGCGGTCGCCATGGTTCCGGCACGGTTGATCGAGCATGTAGTCGTAGTTGTTCCTCGCCCTTGTCCGGCGCATGTCGCCGCTCGTCCTCATGCGGCGGTTGTCGAAGCCTCCTGCCGGCCTTCCCTCGGTCGTGGCGACGACCTTGGACTCGACGCGGTCGTCTGCAGACTTGCGCTTGCCGGCCGCATCGGAGTCACGCCGGGTCGATTTTCCTCCATCTTGGTTCTCCGTCCGGCTGCGGCGTGCAGCCGGCTCCGTCGTGATGATTCTTCCGGCTTCGTCGAGTCGGATCGGGTTGGTCATGCCCGCGTCGGCGGTGGCGTATTCGTCGGCGATTGCCATGAGTTCTGCCATGGTCTTCGGGCTCTTCCTCAGGAGCCGGTGCTTGAGCAGCGTCTGATCTCGGCACCCTTGGATGAAGTATTGGACGGCTTGGAGCTCGAGTACTCCCTCGCAGGAGTTGCGAAGGCTTGTCCACCGGGTGAGGTAGGCTCGGTCCGACTCGCCGTCCTTCTGCTTGCACAGCGCGAGCAGCTGCGCGTTGCCAGGGCGCAAGTAGGTGCCGGTGAAATTGCGGTTGAACACTTCCTCGAAGTCCAGCCAGCTGTTGACGCTCTCCTTCGGAAGGCTGTTGAGCCAAGTCCGTGCCGATCCCTGGAGCATGAGCGGCACATAGCGCACGGCTACCCGCTTGTTGCCGCCTGCGATGTTGACCGCCGTGACGTAGTCGGCGAGCCAGTCTTCCGGCTTCGCGGTGCCGTTGTACTTGGGTGTGTCCCTGGGGAGAGTGAATCCCTTCGGGAATCGCTCGCTCCGGATGCGGGGTCCGAAACAGCGATGAGCAGCGATGTCCTCTTCCTCGATGATGCTTGACAGCTTGAGCACGTCGATGCGGTGGCGTGCGTCGTCGCTGGTTTCGGGTCCCAGCGGCCCCAGGCGTTCGTCGATGGTGACCTTGTGGCCGATTCGCTCCTTGACGTTCCGTCCGGCTCGAGGCTCGCTCCGGTTGCCGTCTTCGCGTCGTCCAGCCGGATCGCGGCCGTGATCACGAGGATGCGAGCTCGCGCTCCCCCTCGCGATGAACTCGTGGTTGCTTGTCCTTCGCCCTTCCGCGGCTCGTGGATGACGCCTCTGCACCTTGCTTGGACCTGCCGGCTGCATCGTAGCCTGGAGGCGGCTCATGATGCCCCTTGCTCGCCGTTGCCTCCGTTTCTCGCTGCTGCCGGTTGGCCGTATTGATGAGTTGTCGAACCCGGCGCATTTGTTGATGTAGTTCTTCGCCTTGGAGATAGGGTAGCTCGGCGGCTGCTGCTTCTGCCGCCCTCATGTTTTGCGTAGGACAGCTGTACTCGGGGAAGCTGAGGTCGGTGAGCTCATGCGCCTGGCCGGCACGGTTCATGGCGCCACCAAGATCTCCTCCTTTGCGCCTAACTTCATTCAGCTTCTCCGCATTGCGGTCCGCCTGCTCGATGCCGTGTGCAGAATTGTACTCGCGAATTGTGGCGCTGAGCCGGCGCTGTGTCGACGCGAGGTTTAGCGCCTTGTCGTAGATCTGCTGCCGCATCCTCTCGAGTTCAGCCGCCGCCTTGACTGGATCAGCACTCGGCGCGATGGGGGTGCTCAGCAGCTCGAAGTCGGCCTCCAGGTTGCGCTGGTAGCGCGAAGGTTCGCCAGCTTCATGGACGGTAGTGGTGACGGGGCCTCCTGCCGCCGCGTGCTCGACCATGTGCACCTCGGCGTAGACGTTGAGCTTGGTGACGTCGCGGTCCGCGTCGCCGGAGATGAGGTAGCCGGAGGCGGAGTCGTCGTTGCAGGTGCTGGCGTCGAAGATCGAAGGAGCCAAGCTCGAGTAGACCACCTCCGGGTACTCCTGAGCGGCGACGGCGATGTAGACGTGGAAATTGCCAAGGGTGACGACCGCTCCTCCGCTGGCGACGTCCACGTCGGCGAAGCTGTTGGTGTTGTCGAGGACGCAGCCGATGGAGCCGATGGAGAGCACGAGGCCGGAGACGATCCGCCGACCATCCACAGTCCGGGATCCCGCGCAGAACGTGACTCTGTTCACCGCGAGCCCCACGGTGGGCGCCAAATGTCGTGGTGGGTAGCACGGCATATCCATCAAAGACGGAAAAGAGTGTGGGGCAGGCGACGATCGGATGCTCGCGCGGGATTGGGCAACAAACATGCAAACACACGTCAGTTACCCAGGTTCGGGGCCCTCCTTGTGGAGGTAACACCCCTACGTCCTGCTCTTCTTGTTCTTATTGATTGATCACAAATCGGGCTACAAAGTTTGCTCCTGGAGCTGTATGGCGGTGGTGCCGGCTTGAGCTGTCAAGCCGGCTGGAGGTGGAAGACGATGATCTACGTACCTCTCCGTCCCTCTATTCGCTTGCCTCGCGCAGGAGGCCCCTGCATGCCTTATATAGGCAGCATCTAGGGTTTTGGGTTACAAGGAGATTACACGATTGCCCCTATGACATCACTACTCTGGAGCCGGCTGGAGCTATCTCATCATTACATTGTAGCAGTAACGCCCGACAGGGGCTGGACGATCCGGGCCTACCAGTACGGACCGGTCGGTGGGTAGAGGCCGGCTTGAGCCTAGTCGGCCGTCCGCCTCCGGGTAGATGAAGCAGCTTGCTTCGTCCGGCTGGTTCCACGCGGCACGCTGCAGCCGGCACTTGCGTAGCCGGCCCATGTAGTTCTTGAAGAAATGGACTTCTAGGGGTATCCGGGGTTCATATCCCCGACACTCACCAACCCCTACTCGGAGGATGAAGTGAGAAAGGCGGTTTTCCAAATGGAACACAATAAAGCCCCTGGACCTGATGGTTTCCCGACGGAGTTCTATCAGAATTTCTGGGAGGTAATCAAGTCCGATCTGCTTCAATTGTTCGCCTGCCTCCATGTTGGACAGTTGGAGCTATTTCGACTCAACTTTGGTGAAATAATTCTTTTAACTAAGGTTAATGAGGCAGAGAGGATACAAAAATTTAGACCTATATGCCTCCTTAACGTTAGTTTTAAAATATTCACTAAAGTTGCCACGATTCGACTGAACAGTGTGGCAGATCATATGGTTCGGCCGTCTCAGACGGCTTTCATGCAAGGTCGCAACATCCTAGATGGGGTGGCAATCTTACATGAAACAGTCCACGAACTGCAAAGATTTTCTGATGAGTGGTGTGCACTGATTGACAGTTTTGTTTCGCGTGGAAGTGTTGCCATTAAAGTCAATGATGACACTAGTAAATACTTTCAAACGAAAAAAGGCCTTAGACAAGGTGACTTGTTATCGCCGATACTATTTAATATAGTGGCTGATATGTTGGCCATCTTGATCGAACGCGCTAAGTCTGAGGGCCATATTGAAGGAGTGATTCCACATCTAGTTGATGGGGGCTTATCGATTCTTCAATATGCCGACGACACAATTCTTTTTATGGAACATGACATCGAAAAAGCTCGTAATCTAAAGTTAATTTTGTCAGCATTCGAGCAATTATCGGGTCTTAAAATAAATTTCCATAAAAGTGAATTGTTTTGTTTTGGCGAAGCCCAGGAAAACGCCTCCTTGTATGCCGAGCTATTCGGTTGTACGCAAGGTCAATTTCCAATCAACTATTTGAGTATTCCGATCCATTTTCAGAGACTCAATAATGCTGAATGGAAGGTGGTGAAGGAAAGACTTCAAATCTGGTTAAATAGCTGGAAAGGCAAACTCCTATGCCTAGGGGGAAGATTGGTTCTCATTAATTCAGTACTAACAAACATGGTACTGTACATGATTTCCTTCTTCCAACTACCCAAAGGTGTCTTAAAACGATTGGATTATTTCCGATCAAGATTCTTTTGGCAAGGAGATAGTAAAAAGAAAAAGTATCGACTTACCAAATGGAGTGTGGTTTGCCGGCCAAAAGACCAAGGTGGGATCGGCGTTCATGACCTTGAGGTCAAGAATAGAGCCTTGCTTGGCAAGTGGTTATTCAAGCTTCTTTCTGAAGATGGAGTTTGGCAAACCCTCCTAAGGAGAAAGTATGTGGGTGATAAAGCAGTATCTCAGGTTCTTTGGAAACCGGGTGATTCACACTTCTGGGCAGGCCTTATGGCTACGAAGAAGTTCTTTTTCCCATTTGCATCTTTCTCAATCAGGAATGGATCGGAAATTAGGTTCTGGGAGGATAAATGGCTTGGCCAATCCACTCTCCGAGATCAATATCCGGCTCTGTACAATATTGTGCGATACAAAGGCGACACGCTCGCTAAGGTGATGGGTTCTTCCCTACCAAATGTATCGTTTAGAAGAATGCTTTTAGGGCCTAGACAAGCATCTTGGAATGCCTTGCTTCTCCGGTTGGACTCTGTCCATCTAACGGAAGGCCCTGATAAACTTCAATGGAATCTCACTAAGAATAGTGTTTTCTCGGTTGATTATATGTATAGAGCTTTAATTCAGCCTGTAGCCCCAGTCGATACTAATAAGAAAATTTGGAAGATGAAGATCCCGCTAAAAACGAAGGTGTTTGCGTGGTGTCTTCGTCGAGGTGTAATTCTTACAAAAGATAACCTTGCCAAACGCAATTGGCACGGGAGCAAGAAGTGTGTTTTCTGTAGTCATGACGAGACCATTAAACACTTATTATTCTAGTGTGAGTTTTCTAGATCTATATGGTCAGCCATCCAGATAGGTTCTACCTTATTTCCCCCGCGTAGCGTTGCAAATATTTTTGGCAATTGGCTAAACGGGGTCGATCCTATGTTTAAATTACTTATTAGGGTGGGGGCAATTGACGTTATTTGGTCGCTATGGCTATGTAGAAATGACAAGATTTTTAATGGCAAAAATTCTTCTGTTATGCAGGTTATTTACCGATGCACAACTATGCTCCGACTATGGTCGGCCCTGCAGCGTGTGGAGCACCGAGAGCTATTTTTGGAGGTGTCATCGCGTTTGGAGGCTGCGGCTAGGGAGTTATTATCCCAGCATGGATGTTCACATAACCTACGGATCGACCCTCCACCATCATAGGCGTCCTTACAATTTCTCATTATGATATGTAATTCGCCTTTTTCTTTTTCGCTTGCTACGGAACTTCGAAACTTATTGGGGCTGTGTGCATCCTAGTTATGCAGAGGCTGGGTGTAATGCTTAATACTCTTAAGTAATAAAATCCCTTTATCGAAAAATCTGCCATCTGATTTAGAATGCAGCTGACAATGAACAGTCAGATACAGATGCGGATATATGAGGTCTTGGAAAGTAGAAATGCAATTAATATGCATATGTACATGCTTCTGTCTTTGTTTCAAAAAAAAAAGACAGAAAAAACCTTTTCCCTCCGCCATCGCTCTTGTGAGCGTCAGGGAGGGAAATCCTGTCATTGGTGGCGGTGGCGGGTCGTCTCGCCTCCTCGCGCCAGCCAGAGGCGGAGTTAGAGCAAACAATGCACAGCCTACAGGGGTTCACATGTCTTGGGCTCATGGGTGCATATACGGTGAAATGAGGTGCTATGTGTCAGAGTATATTACGTTTCCTATATTTGTTAGTTTAGGTTTGTAATCCAAGTCTATCTCTACTAGGTTTCTTAGCCCTCAAGTCTTGGATCCACCTATATAAACAGCCCACCAGTCAAAACCCAATACCAATACAATAATATTCCGCAATACATTTTCTATCATGGTATCAAAGCGGCGAGATCCTTGACCTAGCCGCTACCCACGCTTCCGCCCCGCCGCCCCCAGGGAGATCATTTCCGCTGGGGGCAGCGCAATCAGTAGATTAGATTGTCGCAATTTTCGTCGCCGACCGTTTGTCCGGCGTTTCTTCTTCTTTTGACGATCATAGATCGGATTGCGTCGCCCACCGCCGCACATCGTCATCGCGCGCCTCTAGTCCGACCAAGTCGTCGACTCAGCTCCGCCACGCCTCCACGCTCCATCGCCAACTGCATCATCCATGCATCTCCACCAAGCCGGCACGTCTTCGACAACGTCAACCGGGACATCAAGCACGTCCCAAAAACTCGCCTCACTGTCAACATCGGGCTGCACCAACATCATCGTGGTCATCATCGCCGACAACCATCTACACCAACATCGCCGCATCGTTGCCACCACCACCGATCGTGGTCAACGTTAATGCCAAACGGGTCCTTCTTCGCCGAATCTGGGTTAAATCCCCGACATCTACTACTTCTACAACTCGATCTATTTCAACAAACATCACGACCTCGCCACCCGAGTCGAAATATCCTTTTTATTTTGTTCTTCTTGCAACCACTTCGTCTACTCCAAAAACAACGACAGTCACCGACCGTCAAACGAAGAATCTTTTTTGCTACTCCAACCGACTCTGACTCGCATGGTTTGTGATGGTCCCTGACTTCGCATGATCGGTACTGGCAACACCAAAGCGTGCCTTCGTCCCAGACGCGCTACCGAGTCGGGCAAGCTCGGCATGTCGTGGCGCCTACCTCAACTACGTCCACCTCTACGACAACTATGTCTACCTCAACAACAACAATGGCAACTATCCCAAGGCTCAACGACAACATCGACCACAACACCAACAACATCAACGACTTCCTCAACGGCGACTACATCACACACAGCAACATCGACCACGACTACAATTCCCACACCCTCGGCTACATCGACATCGTCATAAAGGGCTATCATGTCGGCTCCCTCTCAAGTTCACGACTTCGGATTATGCTCCAGTCAGACCGTCCGTGATGCTCCTGCTGTTCACGTCACTACCGATCCGACTGCGGGGGTTGTTAGAGTATATTACGTTTCCTATATTTGGTAGTTTAGGCTTGTAGTCCAAGTCTATCTCTATTAGGTTTCTTAGCCCTCAAGTCTTGTATCCACCTATATAAACAGCCCACCGTGACTCATTGTAATCACCAGTCAAGACTCAATATCAATACAATAATATTCCGCAATACATCTTCTATCACTATGTGATTTTTTTTGACACGGTGTCATGTGCACCTAGTTGGGCCTGCTGACCTCCGTCCCTGCGTGCAGCGTTGCCGGTATGAGGCGGCAGGTGCCACAGTAACGAGGGCAGTGGTGGCGTGGTAGATCTCCTCACTCGGAGTTCGACGATGGGGTTGGCTTGATGGGTTCGTTTCATAGAAAACAAAAAATTTCCTACGTAACAAGCGGAAGAAACCCAACGATCTAGATCTATTAGATGCAAGTAGCGAAGTGGAGATCCAATCTCTTACCCTCGAAGAACGAACAAAGCCTTTTGTCGATGCAGGGGTTGGTCTGTCGATCCCCGCAACTAGACTCATCTAGTCGCGAGGAGATGTATTATCCGATCCGAGAGCCAATCTGATGGAGTGCCGCATAAGCAGCACCTCCGCGGTATCCACACGTATAGCTCGATAAAGACTTCCTCTCCTTGATCCCGCAAGCGAGGAGGAAGTGGCTCGTGAGATCCCAACAGCATGACGGTGTGATGGTGGAGGTTTTCCCGCGGACAGGGCTTCGCCAAGCCGTGAACGAGAGAGAGAGGAGGGATGAGAGGGGTGGTGCGGCTAGGGCATGAGGTAGGTGCGCCCCAGTCCGCCCCTCCTCTTTATATAGGCGTGGGGGGGGGCAGCCCTTGCCCCTCCCTCAAGCCTAGGGGCGGCGGCCAAGGGGGAAACTTACCCCCCAAGGCACCCCCTTAGGGTTTGGGGCCTTTTTCACATGTTTGGCCACATGGGCCATGGGGGGCTGGTGCGGCCATCCCATGTGGGCTGCTGCACGCCCCCTTGGTCCATGTGGGCCATTAGGGCACGTGGGCCCCACTATGGGACCCCCCTCGGAACCTTCTAGAATATTTCGATACTCTGTCGGAAAATTCCCGAACTTTTCCGAAACCCTGTAAACCACTTTCCTTATATGAAACTTTATCTCCGGACTCTTCTGGAACTCCTCGTGATGTCTAGGATCTCATCCGAGACTCTGAATCACCAATTTGTTCATACCATCAAATATCTCATCGCAAACCCCAGCTACATCGGAGCATTAAGTGTGTGACCCTACGGGTTCGAGAATATGCAGACATGATCCGATAAATAGTCAATAGCGGGACCGGGATGCCCATATTGACTCCTACATATTCAACAAAGTTTTTTATCGATTGAACCACGATGCCAGAGATTCAATTAATCTCGTATACGATTCCCTTTGTCTCATGATATATAACTTGCCTGAGATTTGATCGTCGATATCACCATATCTAGTTTAATCTTGTTACTCGGGAAGTTCTCTTTACTCGTTCCATAATATAGGATCCCTGTGACTACTACCTAATCACATGTTTGCAAACTTCCGGATGCTATATTACCGAGAGGGTCTAGAGATATTCTACTCTATCACATGGAGGGACAAATCCCAGTCTTGATTCATATCACCCAACAACCTACCATCGGAGATACCTAAAAGCCACCTTTATAATCACACAGTTACGAAGCGACGTTTGATAGTGTTCCTTCGGTAAACGGGAGTGATATAATCTCATGGTCTAAGGAAACTATACTTGGCATATAGAAGATGTTAGCAGTGAAATTTGTGTGACACGATCAATTGCAACTCTTTATTATCGGGTCTTGTCCATCACATCATTCTCCTAATGATATGACTCCGTTATCAAGTGACTATAACAAGTCCATGGTCAGGAAACCTTAACCATCTCTAGACTAACGAACTAGTCCGGTAGAGGCTTACTAGGGACGCTTTGTTGTTTATATTCCACACATGTATTATGTTTCAGGTTAATACAATTACAACATGGATAATAAATGTTTATCATAAACATGAATATGATAATAAACAACTTTATTATTGCCTCTTGGGCATATTCCCAACAGTCTCCCACTTGCACTAGAGTCAATAATCTAGTTTACATTTTCTCGATCCAACACCCATGGAGTCTCAGTGCTGATCATGTTTGCTCGTGGAAGAGGTTTTGTCCTTTAAATTCTGTACCATACAATTCTACATGTTCTTTGGAAAACCGTCAATGTCACCTGCTATGACATTACTTCATCATCACATGATGAACACTAATATATTTGGTTGCAGAATGAGATTTTCGTTTCCTTTCATGCCTACATAGCATATGATCAGTCAAACTAACTTTTTTTTCACATAGCATGTGCACCAGAACTCACTCAATTTGAAACAAAATTTCTCAAACAAAAATATTACATCTTTTAATCCTTGAATTAAACATATACTCCTATATGTTGTAGACTCACAAATCGACAGCGCATTACAAAACACTTCGATATTTTCGATCACGCTTTTGCTGCCCTCCTGCACTTACGAGATCTCTAATCTAGTTTGGTGTCATGACTTCAACCAAGTCTACCAATCTCTAGATTCAATTATCTCATCTCCATGTTTAGTGACTTATCACTCCTAACATGTTCTTCTAACCAAGAACTTGGTTCACATTTCGTCAAATACAAAATATGGTTCTCATATGTTTAAAATCTATAATCAAATCATAGAGAATTAAAACATATCCTCCAACCATTATTCTTGTACTAAGATTAAACTTGATGTTTTACCTATCTTTTACAAGTAATGAACTCTTCTTCACTTGTTCCATTTTGAACTCCTTCAAAATCTTATTTAGGTTAAACATCCTGACTTATTTATCAAATTAACTTCATAAGTTATACGTTGGTTCCTGAACTATTTACAACATTCACGAAATCTCTATTTCATGTAAACAAGATGTTGTAAACTCCCACTCAAAATATACAATATACATATTAAATTGCGAAACCACATTGGCTCCCACTCAGAAATATGTTATCCTTATATTTGACAAACAACAATCAACTAGCTCCCACTCAAACATATGTCACCACATATTTTGATCATGGAAATTAGCTCATGCTCTCACTTGATATATGTCACCACATATTTCAATTAGATCACACTAGTGCATTTTTCTCGACATTTTGGACACCTCCAAAACTCTCAATTAACTTTTAAAATCGAGAACTCATATACGAAACACTAGTACTTTGCTAGTATTAATCCTTCAGACTTAAGCACAACTACACTATGTAGTTAACAACTTTGAATACGTTAAGGAGTTTTACCTTTTGTGCTTTTACGTCCATTAAGTTTTATTTATTCTCTACAAACCTTTTGAGGAATAAATATGTGAAACATATCTTTCACAAAATCAAGCAACAATTACTTCAAGATTTAAACTTAACATAGGACGACTATCAGTCATTTTCGTATTTAAGGTTTCTATTTCTTCTTTGTAGTTTCGTAGGTATGTCTTGTTTCTTAAACATGACAAGTAAATCATGAATATTATTTTGTAACTTGACAAAATTTTATATTCTTGAATCCTACTTTCTTTAGAAAAACTTAATTCGAAAATCAATGATCATAATCATCGATTTCTCCTTTATGTGTCAAGCTTAAAACAACAAAGCACTTTTCAAATGTGCCACTTGATACATTTAAGAGCAAGGTCTACTACCTTGTTTCAGTTTCTCAACTTATTCTAGCAATTCTTTTATCAATGAAACCTTTTCACTATAAACCACTAAAATACTTAGCACAACCAAAAAAATGGTTTGCCCCTTTTTGTTTTATGCTTTGGAATCTCCATCCATAGTCTCATATGAATGTACTACAAATTTATTCGCACTAGTTTCTAATTATCTCATAATATCCAAAACCACGACTTCTCATAACTCATATGGAATCATTTTATGCAAATCATAAATAGATCCTTATTTAAATGGAGTGTTAACAAAATAAATCTAAACATTATTAATAAACCCTAATAAGAAAATCCCTTCTGTAAGATGATGGTAGATATTGATAAGTTGTGTCGGCACAGTGGAAACCAGGGTACCACGGGCCGGCCTGCCAGGGCCCACAAGATTCTTTGGATGATTTTCGCTAAGGACCAGGCTCTCCAAGCCTGGCGAGCTTCGCGAGGTTTTCTCCCCTCGCGAAGGGTTTTTCTCCTTGCCAAGGGTTCTTTCCCTCGGCGAGGGATCGCTCCTCGACAAGGCGTCTCCGACGCCGCCCGCAATTCTGCCAAGGACCAAGCTGAAGGGCTTGGCGAGGCTTTTCGCCTCGCGAAGCGCTTTCTTCGTGAAGCCATCTCTGCCCCCGCGGCAGAGCGCACATGGGCTCTGCGCCGTGTGCAGAGTGACGCGCGTGCCTACGCGCGATGACGACAACGCCGCAGTTGCCGTTTCCATGTATAAAGCAGTCAACAAAGCGGAGCCAAGCAAAGCGGACAACGAGTATTGCCTCTTTGGTGACAAGGGAACAGTCTGCAGCTACGCTCCAAGGACGATGTCATCGTGGATCACCTCCCACCTCGGCAAGCGCCAGTCCACTGTCCAGCTGGTCGGTGCCCCTTTTCAGCCTTGGTGACGCCGTTCCCCTGCCGTGGACCGCGTCCACGAGCTTTACCTTTATGGTAGACCTCACCTTTACGGTGCACCGCGCCTCCTCCTTCGTCGCCATGTGGTAGCCCTTCCCGCCCAAATGTTTGGGCAGAAGAGGCCCAGGGCGCCTATAAAAGGAGGAGGAGCACGCCCTAGCAAAGGGTTCGACGCTTGGTTAGGGTTCGGTTTTTGGAGTCTACGAGCCTACCCAAAAACCCTAGATCTGAAGATCAGCCAGTAGCCATTGTTAGCCACCTAGAGCTCGACAAGCTCTCCTTGTATTGTAAACTCTCCAAGCAGTGCGATACATAGAAGCAGGACGTAGGGGTTTTACCTCCACAAGAGGGCCCTGAACCTGGGTAATACCTTGTGTCAATCTCTGCAGTGTCGTCCGCAGCGAGCCTGACGAGCACCGTCGCCGGAGCACGTTGTGGATTGTTTGACTCCGTGTTCAGCCCCTTACACGTTACCTTGGAGACACCCCTAGTTCCCGGGGACAATCTCCGACAAGTTGGGTAGTGCCCCAAACGAAGGCGGAATTGTAGCTAGTAGCAGTTTTCCCTCGTTTAACGAACCGAGGTTTATCGAACCAGTAGGACTTTGAAATCAACAACGAGGTGAATGATGAAGATCTCTGGCGCTTGACCTTCAACAGACGTGGACCTGCACACACTCAACCAAAATACTTTGCCCCCAACGGCGGAAAGGTTGTCAATCTTTCCGGTCTCGCAGAAAACAAAGCGGTTAATTGTATGATGAAATAGATAAAATATGAAAAGTGACCAGAGGAGTAAGGATGATTAAAAGCAAGTAAATGAGGTTCTAAACAATGTACAAAGATGGACCGGGGGCCATGGGTTCACTAGTGGAGTCTCTCAAGTAAATAAAATATGCATGTGATGGGTGAACGAATTACAGGTAGGCAATTGACAAGATCATGACACAAACCCAATTTAACTATGACAAAAAGGACATGATAATATTTATGGAGGCATCACGACAAGGAACAAAGACCGTTGAGTCCAACTGCGTCTTTGTCTAAAAAGTCCACCGTGGGATCGCTATCCAGCCTGTCACCCAACGGTATTAAGTTGCAAGCAACAGACAATTGCATTAAGTAAAGTGCATGAAGTAAGCAATACTAATATCAAAAGAGACATTAACACCGCTGTTTTACCCTTAGTAGCAACAACATACCTTCGCCCTTAGACGTTTCTGTCACTCGTGCCCAGGAACAAAAGGGGGCAGGAACCCACTATCTAGCATAAATACCCTCTCTTGGAGATACACACAATCACTTGGCCAAAGTAACTACACACATCGGAGAGCATGCAAGAACATAAATTACTCATATAAGAATCATGCACAATCTGAACATAACTTCATAATCCATCGGATCCCAGCAAACACATCACATAGCATTACAATAATCGATCTTGATCATGTTAGGCAGCTCACAAGATCATAAGACATGAAGTACAGGAGAGAGAGACTACCAACTAGCTACTGCCATGGACCCGTAGTCCAAGGTGAGAATACTCACAAATCATCCCGGAGGAAGGCATGGCGATGAAGAGCCCTCCGGGATCGATCTCCCGTCCGGCAGAGTGCCGGGATCAGCTTCAGATTGGACCCCGAACTAGGGTTTTCGGTGACGGTGCGTCGTGGTCAAGTTTCTGGAAAATAATGGCCGCCTTCACGTTTTTAGGTTAAAAGGGATTTTATAGGCGTCAGAGGGGGCCGAGGGGGTGCCCCAGGAGCAGGGGCGGGCCCCACCCGCGGGTCCCAGGGGGCCGCGGCAGGAGGCCGCCTGCACCCTGTGGGTGGCCCCTCAGGCTCCCCTTTGGTCTTCGGGTGTCTTATTTCGCATAAAAAATCTCCGTAAATTTTCGTCCAATTCCGAGAATATTTCCAGAAGTAAATTTTCTGAAATACAAAAACAGCAAAAACAGGGAACTGGCACTGGGCATCTTGTCAATAGGTTAGTCCGACAAAATGCATAAAAATGATATAAATGACAGTAAAAACATGTGACAATCTCACAAAACTAGCATGGATCACTAAAAAATTATACATACGTTTGAGACATTTCATAAGACCACACAATATCGAATAAAGCGTGATTACAATATTTTAGGACATATCAAACACTTTTGAAATATTCCAAAACTTGTAATTCATGAAACACTTTTCACAAGTCTACATACTAAACAATAACTCAAAAATTTTGTCTCTTCTGATCAAATCGAAAAGACTCAATTTTCTTGTTAACCTAATATCCTTTACTCCAGAATTTATTTGATATAATCAAATATCATAACTCGAATAAATACATTTATTCACTCATTTATGATGGAGTGCACAAAATAATGACATCTAATATTTGCTGACGAAATTTAAGCAACACTTGTGTTTTTCAGCAACTCATGGCACTCTTCCAAAGGGTGGCTTTTAGTCATACTTCTCAATGAGGTGCGTGTGTCAAACATCAGAATATTCTTCACAATACTTAGCACGACTAAACAAAATGTCATTATTGAGTTTTGGATGTCTTTTAGTATGTTTCATATATACAAATGTTTAACTAATTATCGTCTAGATTAACATAAGAATAACAATCTCATAATCAAAACGTGATCACCAAAAAGGATTACTCATGAAAATAGAACAACCAATTGTCTTTTACATGAATGACCGTCTCACAAAAGCAAGACACACTACTTTAAAGATCACACTTAATTCGATTACAAAACTCATTCAAATCCTCTAATAAAAAATGATAAATGTAGAAGTAGAACGTTGCTAGCATCAACTCCTTGATTGCCACCATCACGCGACATCTCCTCAATCCCTTATGCAAATCTCAAGCAGCAAGGCCTGTTTTCATAAAACAGAATGAGTATTGAATAATTATAAAACCCACAATTTGCAATTTGGACTTAAACATTTATAACTTGTATATCACTATATACCTTCTGCATTGACGACTTCTCCTGCTATGGGTTCCACTTTGACATGACGCAGCCAAGACACGAACTCACAGAAAGTGATCGAATCCCTTCCCGTGACATAGTCTCTAACATAATTCTTGAAGCTGGGGGGGAAGCGAGCGCAACACCCCATCTATCGCCAAATCGTCAGTCATCTCGCAGTCCCGAACATGCACAAGGCGATAATGTATCTCATGCATTCTCCTCAGGTGCTGTTCCAAGCAAGTGTTTTCTTCCATCTTGAGTGAAAGAAACTCGTTCATACATTCGAACCTTGCAATTCTGACTTGTGTTATGAACCTATCTTTCAGCTCAACAATAATCTCATTGGTGCACAAGTCGTTGAATTGTCTCCTTAGGCCAGAATTCATGAAGGTGCACATCATCCACTCGACTTTCAAGTAGCTGAGCTTTTGTTCAAGCCACTCCATGTACCCCTCATGATCTACAGTAATGTCGGGTTTCTCTTCTAATGGTTCATCTAACACGTAGAGCTCAGCATTGGTGTGAAGGACTTCTCTCAGACGCAGGTACCATTCGAAAAAGTTTGACCCATCGAGACGCATCTCTTCAGAAACGAACAGACTACCGTAGTCGGCCATGATCTACAAGGATTTTGCAAAGACATTTTTAGGACTTTTGTTTATGATAATTCTCGTTCAAATTAATCAAAATTACTACATGAACTCCCACTAAACTTAACATTTCTCTGGTTGTTTAGTGACACACGATCCAAATCCACTATACCAGATCTGATCATCACGTGAGAAGATGTAACTTCAATGGTGAACAACTCAATGTTGATCATATCATTCATATGACTCGTGTTTAACCTTTCGGTTCTAGTGTTCCGAAGCCATATCTGTACATGCTAGGTTCGTGATGTCTACTACACTCTTCTATTCTTGTAGACTTGTTGGGCCTCCAAGCGCAGAGGTTTGTAGGACAACGGCAAATTTCCCTTAAGTGAGTAACCCAAGGTTTATCGAATCCACGGGAGGTAGAGGTCAAAGATATCCCTGTCAAGCAACCCTGCAATTAAGATACAAGAAGTCTCTTGTGTCCCCAACACACCTAATACAATTGTCAGTTGCATAGGTGCACTAGTTCGGCGAAGAGATGGTAAAATGCAAGTGATATGGATGGTAAAAGGTGATTTTGTAATTCTATAATAAAAATGGCAGCAAGCAAACAAGTGACAAAAGTGACTAAAACAGTGTATCAATGCTTGGAAACAAGGCCTAGGCTTCATACTTTCACTAGTGACTACTCTCAACATCATTAACATAATTAAACACATAATAGTTCCACAAAAGCACATGCATGGTAGACGTTCGGAGATCATTCTTTCGTGGATCAAATAGGATGAGAATTGCGTAGGGCTACGAAAAGCACACCTTAAAGTTCGTATTCCACATCTATGGACACTTCATGCTGTCACTATCCGCATCTAAAGATAGTACTAACAAACACCACAACCTATTTCTTGAATAGTCTCTTTCTTCAATAACACAAGCATCAAGAAATCTCATGATCTATTCAATCTAACAATAATAAATAACAAACTCATGATGAAGATCCTTCCAATCTATTATCCATAGAGTCACACACGGCACCTATCCTGTCACCGAGGTACCATGATCACAATGGCGGCTCTGGAAATTGTACTAAATAACACCACTTGAGCAACATCATATCCATTACACATAGGGAAACATCATGTATTCAACTATACTAACAAAGCTCATGATCACAGCGAAGATCACATCATGGGAGAGAGAGATAACCACATAGCTACTTGTATAAGACTCAACCCCGATGAGGGACTACTCCCTCCTCATCGCGGGAAGCAGCGGTGTTGATGGAGATGGCCCCGACGGTTGATCCCCGTCCCGGCAGGGTGCCGGAACAGGATCAATCTGACCCCCGAAACTTGTCGGCGATGGCGGAGGAGCCTATAAAATCACATCCGACGCAAAACCCCTAAACCCCCGAAGGATTTTCCCAAATACGCAACTCGCCAACAAGTTTCGGGGGTTCAGAAGGCCCTGTTCCGGCACCCTACCGGGACGGGGATCGACTACCGAGGCCATATCCATCAACACCGCTGCTTCCCGCGATGAGGAGGGAGTAGTCCCTCACCGGGGCTGAGGCTTATACAAGTAGCTATGTGGTTATCTCTCTCTCCCATGATGTGATCTTCGTTGTGATCATGAGCTTTGTTAGTATAGTTGAATACATGATGTTTCCCTATGTGTAATGGATATGATCTTGCTCAAGTGATGTTATTTAGTACAATTTCCAGAGTCACCGTTGTGATCACGGTATCTCGGTGACAGTGTGGGTGCCGTGTGTGACTCTATGGATAATAGATTGGAAGGATCTTCATCATGAGTTTGTTCTTTATTATTGTTGGATTGAATAGATCATGATGTTTCTTGATGCTTGTGTTATTGAAGAAAGAGACTATTCAAGAAATATGTTGTGGTGTTTGTTAGTACTATTTTTGGATGCGGATAGTGACAGCATGAAGTGTCCATAGATATGGAATACGAACTTTAAGGTGTGCTTTTCGTAGCCCTACGCAATTCTCATCCTATTTGATCCACGAAAGAATGATCTCTGAGTAACGTGTACCATGCATGTGTTTTTGTGGAACTATTATGCGTTTAATTATGTTAATGATGTTGAGAGTAGTCACTAGTGAAAGTATGAAGCCTAGGCCTTGTTTCCAAGAATTGATACACCGTTTTTTGTCACTTTTGTCACTTGTTTGCTTGCTGCCATTTTTATTACAAAATTACAAAATTACAAAATCACGTTTTACCATCCATATCACTTGCATTTTACCATCTCTTCGCGGAACTAGTGCACCTATACAGCTGACAATTGTGTTAGGTGTGTTGGGGACGCAAGAGACTTCTTGTATCTTAATTGCAGGGTTGCCTGAGAGGGATATCTTTGACCTCTACCTCCCGTGGATTCGATAAACCTTGGGTTACTCACTTAAGGGAAATTTGCCGTTGTCCTACAAACCTCTGCGCTTGGAGGCCCAACAAGTCTACAAGAATAGAAGCGTGTAGTAGACATCAAGATAATTTCTGGCACCGTTGCCGGGGAGGAAAGGTAAGCGGTACTCACACTCCGACGACGAAGCTAAGTTCTAGCATTGTTGTTGGGGAGGTGAGTGCTTGAAGGTATCTTCTTTAGATCTTGCAATTAAATCTTTTTTGTTTCTTGTTTTTATTTCACTAGTTAGGCTTAATGGAAAACAACAAAAAAAATGAGAGAGCTTTATAAAATTTACCTTGAAATTGGTCATGATGCTTTTGAAGAGAAAATTAAAAAACATATGGAACTTTATTTGCATAATAATCATTATAGTAGCAATGTTATTGCTAATGCTATGGAAAATTCTAAGCTTGGGGAAGCTGGTTTTGATGAATATGATCTTTTTAGTCCCCCAAGCTTTGAGGAGGAAATTTGCTTTGATTATACTATGCCTCCTATATATGATGATTATTATGATGAATGTGATATTTTCAGTCCACTTACTATTGAGGAAAAAGTTTATTATGATCGTGATATGCCTCGTATTTATGATGATTACAATGATGGTTATGATAGTTTTACTCCCACTATTACTAATGAGAAGGATTTTACTTATGTGGAGAGTAATAATAATACTTTTATGCATGTGAATCATGAGAAAAATGCTTTATATGATGGTTATGTTATTGAGTTTTCTTATGATTCTACTGAAAGTTATTATGAGAGAGGGAAGCGTTGTTATATAAATTTTCATCTTATGAAGTTTCCCCTCTTTATTTTGAAGGTTTTAATGTTGCACTTGCTTTGCCTTCCTATGATTAATGCTTTATGCCCCAATGATTTATTTTCTTACAAGATGCCTATGCATAGGAAGAGAGTTAGACTTAAATGTGTTTGATATTTGCTTCATGATGCCCTCTTTTACGTTCCAACTCTTATTCTTATGAGGGCATCATTAAAATTATCATGCCTAGCTAAAAGGCTTAAAAGAAAAGCGCTTGTTGGGAGGCAACCCATCTTTTACTTTCAGTTTGTTTTTTATTTTTCTTGATTCATGAAGTTGTTTCCACTGTAGCAACTTCATTGTATCTTTTTCTTTTGTTTTCTTTACGCCAAGTTTAGCCTCTAATGCATTGAAAGTGCGATGTATTGTGTTGCTGTCCAAAAACAGATTCTGTGCGCCTCTTGCACGAAAATCCTAAAATCTCCAGAATTTTATATTTTTTCTGATAATTTTTGACAGAAAGGCTGATGCTTTTATCTATCTTTCGTTAGTTTTAAGTTTTTTTATTTGAGCTGCAGAAGTGCCTCGAAAAATTCGATCTTTAAAGACTATTCAGATTTTGACAGATTCTGCTTTTATTTTGCATTTGTCTCTTTACCATCGTCATATGTGATACTCTAGGGGTAGAGTGCCACATTGAGGCTTAGTAAACTATAGCTAATGTTTAATAAAGTTGGTTTGCAATTTGTCATGAGTTGAACACATGTGCATTTTAATTTATGAGCACTAACCCTCTAATCAAATTATGAGAAGTTTTGTGTGAAGGGAGTTTTTATGTTCCAAAGGAGAGGAATATGAAGAAATCGAGGATGGATCAGAGCTCAAGCTTGGGGATGCCCCCATGGCACCCCCTCTGAATATCAAGAACCATCAAGCGTCAAAGCTTGGGGATGCCCAAGGCATCCCCTCATCTTCATCGACTATCATAAGGTCGTCTTCGTTGAACTTCGTTTTTATCACTTTACATATTATGTGCTATGCTTGGAGCATCTTTTTACTTTCAGTTTTGTTTTGTTTGTTTGCTGGTCATATGCTTGTTGGATCCTTGCTTTGTTTGTGTGGGAGAGAGACACGCTCTGATTTTTAAATTTGAATACTCCTTTGCTTCGCTTATATCTTGTTGAGTATTCTTAGCTACTATTTGTTTGCTAGTAAGCTCTCGCTTTTAGCTTTTATCTTGTTTAGAGATGCTAGTTGTTGATGTTAAAATCTCTTGTTCTTCACTTATATTTGTTAGAGAGTTGCTATGGTTGCTTGGTTAATGTGTTAGAACGGTGAAATGCTATTCATGTGATATTGAAATGAAATGAAATCCTGCATAGTCTTGTAGATCATAGTGTGGATACTTGATGCTTCTCAATTGTTTTGAGATATTAAGATGAATGCTTAAACTTGCTGGTTATTTGAGTGGAATTGATTAGTAAAGAAATACTGTTGAAAACTTGAAACTGTGTGGTGTTTCGTAGTTGTTAATTCTTTAAGCTAATCTTTCCATCAAAAGAATTGTTTGGTCAACATTGGAGACGGTGTGGAGCTTTTATGGTTATGATTGATAAATGTCTTATGCTACTCTGTTACCGGTTAATTTTAGATGTCTGCTTCAAATACCTTCTTTGGTAAGCCCAAAAATTCGTACTGAGTGTATGGTTCACTCGTGCATCCAAATCCCAAAGCCAAACTATCTTGCCAGCTGAGTCCACCATATCTACCTATGCATGGTATTTCCTGCCATTCCAAGTAAATTTGTCATGTGCTATCTTTAAAAATTCAAAATACTCCTTTTGTGCCTCTGTTTTTAAGCTCATGAGGGAGCAGTAGAGAGCTAGATATAACTTGTGACGAGCAAGGTCATTTCCCCCCCTTTCACCCGGTGTCGATGGATTACGTCTTCACTTGAATCAACCCGAGAGCAGCTTAAGCAAAATATAAATATAACTCACCATTCTCCTCCGCGCAATGCAAATCTGAGAAATCAGCTCAAACATTGGACAGTGGTGAAACCAAGGAGAAATAAGAGCGTACTCGCTCCTCTAAAAACCAGCTGCTCTCACAAGTCTAAAAAACCTTGCTTGTTATGGGGGACTAGATAGCTTCTCTGTTGTGAAGTCGTTGACGAAAGCATGCATATCTCAAAATTGTTTTACTTCTGTTTCATAAAAAAAAAAAGCTCTAGCACATGACTAATCCCTGCTTCCCTCTGCGAAGGGCCTTTCTTTTACTTTTAATGTTGAGTCAGTTTTCCTCTTCCTTCTATCTCCACCAAAACAACATCTAGCATTGACCCTGGGTATCATTGATCATATTGCATTGTCAGATTAAACATGAATCTTTATATTGACTTTACCGTTGGAAGTTGAAGCTTTTTGCTAAAACTTGCATCTTCTTTGCTTTGATTCTCAAACACTTTTGTCGTGGAATTGTTAACTGTGAGAATTAATCCAATATGTGGATCACATTGCTTTCATGTCTTTAACGTACTAATTATGAAAGGTTTTGCTTGAATGATTCAACTTGGTTATTCATTGCTTTCTTGCTATCAACTATAGACAATTGTTTTGTATCACTTCATTCACATCCCTATGCTTTAGATTACTATCTTGATCATGTTTGTGTTGGTTGCATGTCTCATCAAAAATTATTTTTTTATCACTTACCTACTCGAGAACGAGTGGGAGTTAAGCTTGGGGATGCTGATATGTCTCAAACGTATCTATAATTTTTGAGTGATCCATGATATTTTTGTGACATTGTCACATGTTTCTACTATCAATTATATCATTTTTATGCATTTTATCAGACTAACCTATTGACAAGATGCCCAGTGCCAGTTCCCTGTTTTTGTGCTGTTTTTGTTGCAGAAAGTCACTTCTGTAAATATTCTCGGAATTGGACGAAAATTTATGGATATTTTTTATTGAAGAAATGAGGAAGGGAGCCAGAAGGGCTGCTCCAGGTGACCCACACAGGCCAGGGGAGGCCCCCTGCCACGGCCTAGGGCCCACCCGCGGGTGGGACCTGCCCCTGCCCTGTGGGGCACCCCTCGGCCGCCTCCGACGCCTATAAAATCATCCCGATGCAAAAACCCTACCCCCCGAAGGATTTTCCCAAATGCGCAACAGAGCTCCGCCGCCATCGCCGACAAGTTTCGGGGGTTCAGAAGGTCCTGTTCCGGCACCCTGCCGGGACGGGGATCGACCGTCGGGGCCATCTCCATCAACACCGCTGCTTCCCACGATGAGGAGGGAGTAGTCCCTCACCGGGGCTGACACTTATACAAGTAGCTATGTGGTTATCTCTCTCTCCCATGATGTGATCTTCGTTGTGATTATGAGCTTTGTTAGTATAGTTGAATACATGATGTTTCCCTATGTGTAATGGATATGATCTTGCTCAAGTGATGTTATTTAGTACAATTTCCGGAGTCACCGTTGTGATCACGGTATCTCGGTGACAGTGTGGGTGCCGTGCGTGACTCTATGGATAATAGATTGGAAGGATCTTCATCATGAGTTTGTTCTTTATTATTGTTGGATTGAATAGATCATGAGGTTTCTTGATGCTTGTGTTATTGAAGAAAGAGACCATTCAAGAAATATGTTGTGGTGTTTGTTAGTACTATCTTTGGATGCGGATAGTGACAGCATGAAGTGTTCATAGATGTGGAATACGAACTTTAAGGTGTGCTTTTCGTAGCCCTACGCAATTCTCATCCTATTTGATCCACGAAAGAATGATCTCCGAGTAACGTCTACCATGCATGTGTTTTTGTGGAACTATTATGTGTTTAATTATGTTAATGATGTTGAGAGTAGTCACTAGTGAAAGTATGAAGCCTAGGCCTTGTTTCCAAGCATTGATACACCGTTTTTAGTCAGTTTTGTCACTTGTTTTCTTGCTGCCATTTTTATTACAGAATTACAAAATTACCTTTTACCATCCATATCACTTGCATTTTACCATCTCTTCGCCGAACTAGTGCACCTATACAACTGACAATTGTATTAGGTGTGTTGGGGACACAAGAGACTTCTTGTATCTTAATTGCAGGGTTGCTTGAGAGGGATATCTTTGACCTATACCTCCTGTGGATTCGATAAACCTTGGTTTACTGATAGCGTGAGAGGTGTTAATCAATCACGCTTCGTTGGGCACCCCAAGAGGAAGGTTTGAGGAGCACAGCAGCAAGTTTTCCCTCAGTTAGAAACCAAGGTTATCGAACCAGTAGGAGTGAGGAATGCTTCAGAAGGTTGTCCACAACTGCAATGGCGCCAGAAAATGTGCTTGGCGTGTTGACAGCAACGGTGCCAGAAAAAGAGCTGTTGCAGGGGAGACAGTGGAACCTGCAGAACACAATCAAACTACTTTGCCCCAACGAAGCAGTGAGGTTGTCAATCTCACCGGCCTTGCTGAACACAAAGGATTAAATGTATGTGTGGAAGGAAGCTTGTTTGCAGTAAATGAAAGCAGTAGAGAAGTTGATTTAATTGCAGATGTAAAAGAATAGACCAGGGTCCACAGTTCACTAGTGGTGTCTTCTCCATAAATAAATACTACACATGCTGGGTAACAAATTACAGCTGGGCAATTGACAGAATAGAGAATGCATGACAATGCATGAACATTGCATAATACAGAGGATGATGATGTCTATATGAGATGCTTTGGGCATTACGACAAAATACATAGATAGCTGTTCCAAGCATACACCTATGCCTAAATAGTCCACCTTTGAGATAACATACCGTAAAATCTCTCCAGTATTAAGTTGCAAGCAACAGACAATTGCATGAAGAACTGTGCATAAAGTTTACTCCCTAGTAGCAACGGCACTCCCCCGTCCTTATATGTTTCTGTCACTCAAGCCAAGGCACACAGGGACCGAACCCACTATCTAGCATAAATACTCCCTCTTGGAGATACAAGCAACTAATTGATCAAGGCAATTACAAGTACCAGAAAGCATGCAAGATCACAAATAACATAGACATGATAATATCAATAATCAACATCACAAGGTACTTCTCTATTCATCGGATCCCAGCAAACACAACATGTAGCATTACAATAAGATGATCTTGATCATGATAGGCAGCTCACAAGATCTAAACATGATAGCACAAGAGGAGAAGACTACCATCTAGCTACTGCATGGACCCGTAGTCCAAGGATGAACTACTCACACATCTGTCCGGAGGCGGGCATGGTGGTGTAGAGCCCTCCGGCGATGATTCCCCTCTCCGGCAGGGTGCCGGGGAGGGCTTCAGAACCCTCCCGAACTAGGGTTGACGACGGCGGCGGCGACGGATGTTTTTCTGGAATTTTGATCGGGTCCTTAGGGTTTTCTCGTCGGGGGGATTATATAGGCGAAAGGGCGGCGTCGGCGGAGGCCCGAGAGGGCCACACCACCTGGTGGCGCGGCAGACAGGTGGGCCGCGCCACCCTAGGGTGTGGTCGCCCTCTGGTGCGTCTTCGGCTCCCCTTTGGACTCCGTGTGCGTGATGAAATTATAAGATCCTGGGTTTTTGTCCCGTCCGATTCCAAGAATATTTCCTTAAGTACTTTTCTGAAACGGAAAAAACAGCAGAAAACAGGAACTGGCACCGGGGCATCTTGTTAATATGTTAGTTCCAAAAATGCATAAAAATGCTATAAGATGTAAACAAAACATGTATCAAATGGTATGAAAACAAGCATGGATCATAAGAAATTATAGATACGTCGGAGACGTATCAGTTACTCACTTAAGGGAAATTTGCCGTTGTCCTATAAACCTCTGTGCTTGGAGGCCCAACAAGTCTACAAGAATAGAAGCGTGTAGTAGACATCACACCACTTGAGCAACATCATATCCATTACACATAGGGAAACATCATGTATTCAACTACACTAACAAAGCTCATGATCACAACGAAGATCACATCATGGGAGAGAGATAACCACATAGCTACTTGTATAAGACTCAGCCCCGGTGAGGGACTACTCCCTCCTCATCGCGGGAAGCAGCGGTGTTGATGGAGATGGCCCCGACGGTCGATCCCCGTCCCGGCAGGGTGCCGGAACAGGATCAATCTGACCCCCCGAAACTTGTCGGCGATGGCGGCGGAGCTCTATTGCGTATTTGGGAAAATCCTTTGGGGGGTTAGGGTTTTTGCGTCGGATGTGATTTTATAGGCATCGGAGGCGGCCGAGGGGTGCCCCACAGGGCAGGGGCGGGTCCCACCCGCGGGTGGGCCCTAGGCCGCGGCAGGGGGCCGCCCCTGGCCTGTGTGGGTCCCCTGGAGTCGCCCTTCTGGCTCCCTTCCTCATTTCTTCAATAAAAACTCTCCGTAAATTTTCGTCCAATTCCTAGAATATTTCCAGAAGTAACTTTCTGCAACAATTTCAGCACAAAAATAGGGAACTGGCACTGGGCATCTTGTCAATAGGTTAGTCCGACAAAATGCATAAAAATGATGTAATATGATATTAAAAACATGTGACAACATCATAAAACTAGCATGGATCACTAAAAAATTATAGATACGTTTGAGACGTATCAGTTTGTCAAGGTAACCGTAGTATTTTTGCGTGTGTAAATCTGGCTTACACCCGTTGTATGTGAACGTAGAGTCTATCACACCCGATCATCACGTGGTGCTTCAAAACGATGAACTTTTGCAACGGCGCATACTAGGAGAGAACACTTTATTAGCTTGATATTAACATGAGAGATCACCGTATCATGCTACCGTCGCGATCAAATCTAAGCAAACAATAAGATGCATAAAAGGATTAATATCACATGAAATATAGATATTGTGATATGGTATAGCCTTTTCTTCTTGTGCTTTTGATCTCCATCTCCAACGCACCGGCATGATATCCATCATCACCAGCATTGTGGCGCCTCCACCATGGTTGCCATCACCAACTTTTGCAACTACGACTATTTCTACTCTTAGCGATAAATTAAAGCAATTACATGGTGATAATATTGGCACGCAGGCCACATAAAATAATAGACAACCATATGGCTCCTGCCGGTTGCCGTACTCATCGACAAGCAAGTCGTGAAAGATTACAAACATGATCATTGCATACATTATCACAAATCACACATTGTCCATACCACATCACAAAACCCTGCAAAAAACAAGTTAGACGTCCTCTACTTTGTTTATGCAATTTTTACGTGGCTTCAATGGGTCATGATATAGAACCGTTCTAATCTACGCAAAGCCACAACGGTGATGCAAAGTTGCTTATTTTATATCCTTTTGAAAGGCCTCCCGTTGAAGATCGCATCTCACTATAGCAAGAGAAACAGACACCCATCATCCAATTATGCAATACAAGTTGCATGTCAATCGTGGAACCGGTCTCTCGTACGCGGACGAGTAAATTTGCTCCGGGCCGCTTCAATCTCACCATACCATCAAGATACAAAATGCACGTGGGAAGGTAGCAACAAAACATCAACGCCCACAACTCTTTGTGTTCTAATCGCACCAACATCTACGAATAAACCTGGCTCTGATACCACTGATGGGTTCGTTGCATAGAGAACAAAATTTTTCCTACGTAACAAGCGGAAGAAACCCAATGATCTAGATCTATTAGATGCAAGTAGCAAAGTGGAGATCCAATCTCTTACCCTCGAAGAACGAACAAAGCCTTTTGTTGATGCAGGGGTTGGTTTGTCGATCCCCGCAACTAGACTCATCTAGTCGCGAGGAGATGTATTATCCGATCCGAGAGCCAATCCGATGGAGTGCCACATGAGCAGCACCTCCGCGGTATCCACACGTACAGCTCAATGAAGACTTCCTCTCCTTGATCCCGCAAGCGAGGAGGAAGTGGCTCGTGAGATCCCAGCAGCACGACGGCGTGGTGGTGGAGATGGTGGAGGTTTTCCCGTAGACAGGGCTTCGCCAAGCCGTGTACGAGAGAGAGAGGAGGGAGGAGAGGGGTGGTGCGGCTAGGGCATGAGGTAGGTGCGCCCCAGCCCTCCCCTCCTCTTTATATAGGCGTAGGGGGCAGCCCTTGCCCCTCCCTCAAGCCTAGGGGCGCCGGCCAAGGGGGAAACTTACCCCCCAAGGCACCCCCTTAGGGTTTGGGGCCTTTTTCACATGTTTGGCCGCATGGGCCATGGGGGGCTGGTGCGGCCAGCCCATGTGGGTTGCTGCACGCCCGCTTGGTCCATGTGGGCCATTAGGGCACGTGGGCCCCACTATGGGACCCCTCGGAACCTTCTAGAATATTCTGATACTCTGCCAGAAAATTCCCGAACTTTTCTGGAACCGTGGAAACCACTTTCCTTATATGAAACTTTATCTCCGGACTCTTCCGGAACTCCTCGTGATGTCTAGGATCTCATCTGAGACTCCGAATCACCATTCGTTCATGCCATCAAATATCTCATCGCAAACCCCAGCTACATCGATCGGAGCATTAAGTGTGTGACCTTACGGGTTCGAGAATATGCAGACATGATCCGATCAATAATCAATAGTGGGACCGGGATGCCCATATTGACTCCTACATATTCAACGAAGTTCTTTATCGATTGAACCACGATGTCAGAGATTCAATTAATCTCGTATACGATTCGCTTTGTCTCATGATATATAACTTGCCCGAGATTTGATCGTCGATATCACCATATCTAGTTTAATCTTGTTACCTGGCAAGTTCTCTTTACTCGTTCCATAATATAGGATCCCCGTGAGTACCACTTAGTCACATGTTTGCAAACTTCCGGATGCTATATTACCGAGAGGGCCTAGAGATATTCTACTCCATCACATGGAGGGACAAATCCCAGTCTTGATTCATATCACCCAACAACCCACCATCGGAGATACCTGAAGGCCACCTTTATAATCACCCAGTTACGAAGCGATGTTTGATAGTGTTCCTCCGGTAAACGGGAGTGATATAATCTCATGGTCTAAGGAAACTATACTTGTCATATAAAAGATGTTAGCAGTGAAACTTGTGTGACACGATCAATTGCAACTCTTTATTATCGGGTCTTGTCCATCACATCATTCTCCTAATGATATGACTACGTTATCAAGTGACTATAACAAGTCCATGGTCAGGAAACCTTAACATCTCTCGACTAACGAACTAGTCCGGTAGAGGCTTACTAGGGATGCTTTGTTGTTTATATTCCACACATGTATTATGTTTCCGGTTAATACAATTATAGCATGGCGAATAAACGTTTATCATAAACATGAATATGATAATAAACAACTTTATTATTGGCTCTTGGGCATATTCCCAACATGGCTTCATAGTGGCGGTGTGCATCCGTGATGAACGGTGGTGGTCCGTTGTAAAAATATAAAGCGGGACAAAATCTATTTTTTAAAATTAAAACCAAAAATAATAGTTCAATAGCCTACTAGGCAAACAAAATTATAGTCTAGAAACAGTACAATGACTATGTAAGTGAGCTAATATGGATGTCATTTTGAAACCAGTTATCCTTATCTGAAGGATATTTCCAAACCGTATATGAATTTTTTGAACAGATTTAAAATCGGATTCGTCATGCAAACTCTTCTATCCGATTACATCCCTACCAGAGATGAAATAAATCCCTTAAGGCTTGCAAGGACGACAGACCTTTATATGTCCTCTTATTTCCTGGGAGTTGATTGTTCAGCAAATATTTTGAATTATAAAGTAGGCAATAAAAATAGTCGTGTGTGCTGCAAAAATCGGCTCATTTGGCTTTCATTTTCTTTCTTTCTTATTTTATTTGTTTGTTTGCTTCTTACATATTTTTTGGGTACATGAATGAATTTATTTTTGAAACGCAAGATTTTTTATACCCATTAATACTTATTTCGTAAAACATAAACCTCTTTTTTGAGATGGATGAATTTTTCAAATACAATATATTTTTATAAAATATATGAATTTTTTCCTATGGGAACACTATTGTTATATAGGTGAACGCTTTTCTTGAAAAGATGACCATTTTTCTTCAAAACATGAACATGTGCTTTAATATACATGAACAATTTTAAAAATACGTGAACATGTTTTTTAATCGATGAAACTTTAATTTTTATATTTGAAAACATCTGACAACACATAAGTTTTTGTGAACAATTAACGAATCACATAAAATTAATTAATGAAAGTTATTTTGATATATAATATTAATAAAAATATACCTGCATGTAGGCCGCATCAAAACAAGCCCATATATATCGTCCAGGGCGTTTGCAGAGTTGAGCTGATATTGGGCTTCTTCCCTCATGACTATGGGTACTATTTCAGAGGAAACTAAAACTGGGCTAGGAAAAAACACTACGGGCGCCGAGTGTTACTTGCAGGCCCAAGTTCAATTCCGCTTCCACTTCCGCGTGCATTTCCGACAGTTCAGCTCAAATTAGTGTCAGACATATAAAAAGGAAACACAAAAGACATCAAACAACGATGGAGCAACTGTAATATGCTCTCTCTTGCTTTGGTGATACATCATACAGGTACTTCCGCAGTCATGAAAATTCCAGGCTCTGCTTCTGAAAACGTTGTTTTTGGAGTACATTTGCTTTAAAAAAAAAAAACTCTCAACCGTGCGTGCAATACCGATATCCGAAACTTCCAACGCCAGAGTGTCTCTGTGGGAACTGTTCTTCTTCTGCTCTTATCAGTGTATTAATTAATTAGCTAACTCGCATGTCGTCAAGTGTCAAACAGCTTAAGATAAGCCTCGCTCGCTCCGTTTCTCAGTGTAGCGACAAGCCGAGATCTCCCCGTTTTCTCCATCCTTGAATTCAAAACCTCAAGCTTCAAGGTCGCGGAATTTTGCCAATGGATGGCCGGACTGGACGCCGTTAACGTACCGGCCGCACACCGCTACACAAAGTACCACGTGCGCCCGGGCGGCGTCGCTGTTTGTACATGAGGATGACCCATAATCATGTGGCGGAACACATGCGTCATGGATCGTTTTCTTCAGATTTGTTGCAGGCGACAACGACGGAACTGAGGAGTTGGGTCGTACTTTGCAGCAGGAGCCGCTCGTACATAGCTCCCGGCTTTGAAGAATCTTTGGTTTTTGGTTTGAAGGCGTCGGCTCCGGAGAAGCCATCCGGGATGAGCAGCGGGCTACGTACACGTAGAGGAAGAATGTCAGCCGTTGGACTGCTTCTGTTCTCGCCGCTGAATCCGGCGTCACCAAGGGATTCTAGCCAGTTTAAGTTTTTCTTTTATTGGACTCACTATTCTATTTCCTCCGTATCAAAATATAAAATGTTTTAGTATTTGACTTTCCATCCGTATCTAGACATATTTTAATGTAAGATTCATGTACATCAGTAACTTCAGAAGCAACACAACTTGACTTTGCAGCTAAGTCACTAGATTTGGCTATTTTTTTTAGATTTGGCTATTTTTTTTAGAGTATATACCTGCGTACTATTCTACTCCCTGCTACAGTACGTTCTACGGGGCCTGTCTGGGTTTTACTTTTCTTGCCTTGAAAGAGGCCTAGCTAGCTAGACAATTCAACATGCCAAAGATGGAAATAAACTGTCAAAGTCAGCCGTGCAATAAACTGTCAAAGTCAGCCGTGCAATCATACCACTAACCCACACGCCGTGCAATTCAACATGCAGGTCTGACTCATATCAGGGTCGGCGAGGCCCAAGAAAGTTCTCCAGCTAGTCACACTCTAGCTGTGGATTTCCAGGAGTGCATCAAAGGATATAGCTTGATGGTGTAGTAGGCAGTGCAGCGTCGTTTCTTGACCTGGAGTCTGTTGAATCTTGAACACGGACGAACCACGTTAACTCCCTGGCACGTACATTCTTCCTCGCAGCTTCACAGCGGCAAAATGACCAGGAAGGTGCAGGGAGAGTCGATTGCCACAGAATTATGTCTCAATTTAACGGATAATCGTCGTGTGGCAAACAAATGTTGTCTAGATGGACAATATATCGCGATGCAATACAAAATACACCGGCCTGCCTGAAAAAGACGATGTCAAAACCTTTTGTAGCGGTCACAAAAATGCATAATTAAATTATAAGAAAAATGAGAAACAAATTACGACAAACTTATGTGCTCAAAGACCATCAACACGTAACATTTATCTTCAAATTCATTCTCGCCTTTGACAACTTCAAAGACCATCAACACGTAACATTTATCTTCAAATTCATTCTCACCTTTGACAACTTTCTAACTACGAGATGTTCGTACAAAAACATGACGGTGGAGGGGGTTGGGGGTGGTGGTTGTGGTTTTATGAGAACTGTGAGTATGCACCTTAATCATTTTCAAGAAATAATCCACGCCTTAATAAAAAACTCTATTTATCAAAAAAAAAAAAACTAACCCGTACCTTTATAATTAATCTGCCTTTGCCTGACCAATATAATTAGACCATTCAACTTATGTGTTGATTAATGTGAGGATTCTAGATTCTAAACTTAAATTGCGAGCATTTCTCAAATTATATTTGCAAAAAACTATTTATGCAAACTTGTATCTCACCAGTTTTCTTGAGAAATTTATTATTGGCCAAGCAAAATTTGTGGTATAGGACATGGTTTTAGATTAAAGAAATAATGATTTGATATGTAGATAGAGTCACCACAACGATATCTCAGGAATTAGAAAGTGCGGAAATGGAGAAAGAAACACAAGAATTTGATATGGCGATTTGACATTTAAAATAATATCATTATATTTTTCTTACAAAATAATTTTGTGGCACATGTGATTTTACTATTTTGGTAGGCATAAATTGAATACATAGTAAATTTGTTTGTTAAAGAGCAGAAAAAGTCAAACACGATCGACTTATATGTATGTCATAACGGAGTATTGTACCTGAAATTTTACATATAATTGAAGTAAATGAAATTCTGAAATGATTAGTGTAGAGAAAATTAGTAGCAATATTTCAGCTTCCCGATCATTTGATCCAAAGAGCACTACATTGTAGGGAACTTCTCAATGAACTAGAATCCTGCAAAGTAATCTACGAAAATTCTGGGGTCGAGAATGGACTTTCTGATTAGGATCCTGCGGGCCATATACTTCAAGTCATCGAGCTCAATTCATCGTTTTCTTTATCAGTCAGATTCCGGCCGGCATCATCTAGTTGAGGAAATCAACAATAATATCGGTCTCTCTCTCTCTCATGGACTTCTTCGTCCACCTGCAAGCTGACAAATTTCACGTCTCTCGGCAATACGATTATGGACTCCTGACGTTATCTGTTCCGTGCTTGACATGTCCGCCCGGCCGGCTATCAACCAGTGAGTGAATTCCATATTTTACCGTCTAGTTACGCATTTGTGACACCAATTACCCATCTAATATAAGATCGTCTAGATTACCCATTTTAGAACCTTTGGAGTCTCTTTTTCGGATACATGTTCATCGGTAAAGGTGTGAGTTGATGATTGAGACTCTAAAATGGCAAAACAACAATATGAAACTGAACATATAGTGATGAGAAGGCCGGATATTATTATCGATGACACATTCCGATCTTTGCATATTTTTTGTTTTAACTATGATCTTTACATATTTTGACGTACCACATAGACCTAACATTCCAGCATATTTTAACGAATCATGCAGAATGTCAAAATGGGGTAAAATCATATTTAAATATTCATATATGGTGTATTTATGATTTTATCTTACTAAATGGGGTAATAAGTTTCACAAATACACAAATACGGGGTAAAAAATGGAATTCACTCTTAACCAGTTCACACAGTCATCAGCTCGAGCTTAGTTTAATCGTTTCGAAATCAGATAGTTAGCTAATCGTCCGAGTTTACTATTCAACGCCTGAGCTCTGCGAAAACCACCACGTACGTGCGTTGGACCCTACCGGTCGCCGAAGCAACATAAGCAAAGACAAGTGCATTGTCAAACACACCACGCACTCAAGAAAATGTCAGAGAAGAAATTCCCCGCTACACTGTTCTCATCTCGCACTGTCAAACGAGCAAACCCGAGTCAGAGCCTCTTTGATTCGTACGATTGTTAAACTACAAAAATAGGAAAAACTTAGAAATTTGATAGGAATGCATGTGTAAAACATAGGGTTTAAAACATAAGAAATTTAGCAGTCTCGAACTATTTTTCCTTCTTACATAGAGAAATGCATATTGTTATCCCGGTCTATACTCCTATTGCAGCAATGGAACTTGCATGCAGATCTGGTACAGGCGCTAAAGCGTGTATCTCACCGAAGTTACGTTTTTTCGATTAAAAACTCTTGCTTAACTTAGAAGTTAGCTTTAACCTGATACAATATAAGATAGCTCACACCCGGCCTATAGTGTTCAGGTTACAACCAGAAATCCATTAAAACCAAGTTAAGCTAGCAATAGCTCCTCAAAATTACAAAAACCTGGACGCTGCTAAAGCTATGGATCTTTTGGGCATTAGGGGAGCAGGAAGGGATCATCATATGTGTAGAAATGAGTTCGATTTTTTTTAGATAAAGAGTGTATATTAATATCGCGGAGATACAAATTACATCCAGACTCTGCAACAACGCAATAACCAGACCCATTACGGATGCACACAGCCGAAAGACAAAAAAAAGAAGAAATAAAAAAAAAGTCCCACTACGGAGTTACAGTCCTTGCGGCAGCCGCACAACCACCACCAAACCAACACCTGAAGTCTAATTCTTCAAAAGCAACGTCTTCAAGAAGAACAGTGCCAGGCACAGTTTCAATTAAGGCCAGACCTTGGGTTTTCACCCTGAAGATAGTCCTCACTCTCAAAACAATGTCTCCAACAAGACCACTGTCAGGCACAACCAATTAAGTCCAGACCTTGGATTTTCACCCTGAAAGGTAGGACTTTGGACTTCACGTATGTTGTCGCCCCACTTACATGCCGCTGCTCCAAGTCATGAAACACCAAGCCAATTCCTCATCGCTAGAAAGATTCGAACCAACATTGCCAGTCCTCAGATCTCGCCTTCCACGTCATTCTCCGCCAGCACCATGGAACGGGAAAGCGTGCTCCATGATATTAACAGCCAGCAGAGCTTCGAAGCGCTCCCTCTGAAACCAAACGGTCAGAGAAAAAACATGGGTGCGCACGATCGAATACTATCCGATCCAGCAATCTCCAGGCATGAGTCGCCCAATGGAGTTCGCCGGCGGAGCTTTCCGAAACACGACCGTCCAGCCAGATCGATGGGGATAGACATCCAACGGATTGAAGCCTTGATGCGAGAAGAACACTAGGACCGCCACCTTTATTCGCAAGACTCGCAGGCCCCCATGCCGCAAGTCATCTCCGTGCAGAAACGGCAGACGAGAAGAGGGCAACCCAGCGTGTCGCTGCAGATCTTCGCCGGCGTGGCCAAAGCCGTACCCAGGAATTCCCGCAGTACACTCTGCTGGAGCCCTCAAGCACTGATTGGGATAGAAGCCCAGATCAAGGCCTAGGATCCAATTCGCATCCGTGTAGACCGAAAACGGCCACAACGGTCGCGCGCCGCCGCCTCCACGTCGCCGCTCCGCTGGAGGCCCTCAGACGCCGACCAGCAGCATGGCCACGCCCTGCACGGTACGGGGACGCCGCCCCGGCCTCACGCGCTCCGAAGACAGGTTGCAGACGCCCTAGCGCCCACCTCTCGTCGTCGGGGCCTTCCTTCCCCAAGCCGCCTTGGCAGATGGGGCGCCGCCACCGCAGCAAGAGGCCGCCGGCAGCGGCGGCGCGGTGGCCTGGAGGTGGTTTCTGGCGGCGGTAGGGTTTGGCCCCCGGTGCCGCCCTAGGGAGCGACACGGGAGGCTTTTTCACGATTCAGAATTTTGTCACCAGCGTAGATGTTCGGAAATGAGTTTGATATGGTACGGGTAGAGTAATACCATAACCATACCCTTTAGCTCATGTGTATATAATTCTACTCATACACTCACCCGTGGGTATACAACTTATCCACACTCTATCTCGTGGATACCCTTACCCATTAGGTAGACCGATAATTGTTCACATATTCACATTAACCGATAACACATTTGACGATTTTGGTCTCGACATAATAAACGTAGTATAAGAGTACATTGCACGCGGGAAGTAGTTGGGACACCCTTGTGCTATCGGACCGGGCTGACGTGTTGTCCTATTACGTACGGGTTGGTGTATGATAGGGACTTACGTACCGTTGGGAGCTTCATAGACCCACATGTCAGATAGTAAATGGTTAAGGTATGGGTATACTCACGAGCACGCATCTTTATATGTGCACTACCAACAACCTTGGGTAAAAAAATATAGACATGTCGTGCCCATGTGAAACCTATATATCAAATAGTGTTATTAAGAATACTACATGGCGTCATTACATTTTCATGCAGTTTCACAACCAGCGGAAGTCTAGGCGCGATGGCAATAATTACCTATCTAATTAGAGCGTTTTGCAATCAATTAGGCCTGCAGTTTCCACTTCCGTAGCGTGTACGCGGGGTGAATTCCGCATGCAAGTGGGAACGAGATTGGTCTCTACCAATGCATGCATGCTAACCTACCAATGCATGCGCTCGGTTAATGATCCGAAGGAGTAAGTAGCAATAATTTAGCCAGTAATAAGACGTCGTGGGTAAACGATTTGACAACCAATCGGTGATTATCTAGGTTCTAGAGATTTCTCATGCACGCCGAGTAAACCGTGAGGCTATTCGTAGTGGGGAGTAACATAAGGTGGTAATATACATAGTATAAACCTAGGTTATATTAATACCTTCATAGTGGGTAGTAACATATATGTGGTGTCATGCAAAGACATATTTAATAGGTTGTAGACTTATAATGTGTTTAGACATGTGATGTTAGTAACATACTATGTTACCACCTCTCTCTTTCTTTATTAATTACTTGACACTTCATCGTTTTTGACTACATGACATTTATATTACTAGTGAAATTACTCCCACTATGACTAGTCTGATGGAGGGAGTACTTTTTTTCTATTTTGAGAGGTGGAAATGTGAAACTACTGTTTCTTATCTTTCGATTCCAGGGAAGAAAAGTAATATGTAGCCAACAGAAGGAAACACAAAGGAAGGAACAAGCTAGCTAGCTAGCTAACACATATCAGGGTGGGCGAGGCCCAAGAAAGTTCTCCAGGCTAGTCCTATGTAGCTCTGGATTTCCAGGAGTGCATCAAGGATATAGCTTGATGGTGCAGTAAGCAGTCCAGCGTCGTTTCTTGACCTGGAGTTTGTTGTGTTGTAGGGACGGTTCGTAGCAGCACATGGAAAAACCACGTTAACTTCCTGTTACATTCTTCATCGCAACTTTACAGCGTCAACATGATAAGGAAGCTGCAGGATGGTTAGAGGGGTTTTTCCTATTAAATGATTATTAGTGTAGAGAAAATTCACAGCAAATTTTCAACCTCCCAATCATATGATCCAAAGAGCACTTTATTATAGGAAACTATTACAATAACTAGAATCTTACAAAGTTTCTATGAAAATTCTTGAGTCGAGAATGGACTTAACGAGTAGGACCCCACGGTCATTATACCATGTCATCTGACGTACGTTTTCCGTCTTAAGTCCTACTATGAGCATCTTCTATCTTCAAGACCTTGTTCAGATTTAAGCTGGGACGCATCATATCAGCTATAGTGTAATGTTTTCTACAATGTTTAAGACCTTGTTTAGACCTTAAAATGGGGCCCGTTTGTCAGCACATACTCAATAACTACATGTGCGGCTGCATACAGAAATAACATATTTTATTTTATTGTATGTGTCAGTGTAATAGTGTAAAGTATTATATCATAATAATCATGGTGACCATAGCCCTAAGTTCTGGTCTTAGTAGAAATTTCTTAAGACCCACCTATACTCAGAATTCAGGAGATGCCCTACTCGAGCTCAATTCATCGTTTTGCTGGTCAGTGACATTCCGGCCGGCACCAGCTAGTTGAGGAAATCAACAATATCGGTCTGTCATGGTCATGTACTTCTTCGTCCTCGTGCAAGCTGATAAATTTCACGTCTCACGGCAATACGGTTATTGACTCGTGACGTTATCTGTTCCGTGCTTCACATGTCCGGCCGGCCGGCTTTCTTTAACCAGTCCACACAGTCATCAGCTCGAGTTTAGTTTAATCGTTTCCGAATCAGATCAAGCTAATCGTCTGAGTTTATTATTCAACGCCCGAGCTTGCGAAAACCACCACGTACGTGCGTTGGACGGTTGACCGTCGACTACATTGTTCGCCGGCATCGCTACGTGGAGCTAAATACCCTTGAGAATGGGGAGACCCCTGAGCCTAAGAGCAACTTCAGCCGCTCCCTCAAGAGCCCCCCAGGACCGTTTTTTGGACGCCGGCGGGCGATTTTTCTCCCAGTCGCGCCCCCAGGGTCTCGTTTTTCGCCGGATTTGGCCCAAAAGTTATCCGGCGTACTCAGGCCGAACCCAGCGCGCTGGGTTCGGCCTGGGGGCGCCGGCGCAAGGGAAACGCCGCGCGGGCCAGCCCTGTCGGCGAGACAACACGATTCCCGCCATTTTTGTTTCGCTTTCCCTCCATTTTCCATCTCCATATACCGTAGCTCCCGCCGTTTCCCGCGGCAATCGCCTCCCATATGGCGTCCAAGAAATTCAACAACCCACGAGCCGCCGGCGAAGAACCACCGGCGAAGATGGCGGGGGGCGGGAGGGGTAGGGGGAGGGGGAGGGGGCGGCCGGACGGCTTGAGCAACACCGAGTGGGCGAACGAAGTCGAGCGAAGGAAGACGCTCACTGCCGACCGCAAGGCAAGGGGCGCGAGAAACAAGGCCAAGGAGGCGGAGTAGGCCAAGGAGACACGACGAGAGGCGGCGGCGGCGGCGGCCGGGAAACCGTGCTTTCCTGCGCCGTCCCCACTGTATGCGCCGCCCGGCCTCTATTTGCCGCCCGGCGCTTGGGGAACCCAAGGAAGCCAAGGAGGAAGCCAAGCAAGCGTGGCGTCACCGTCACCGTCGGTCTTCTCGTCGTCGCCGTCGCCCACCGCCTTCTCGCCGGCGTCGCTAGCAACACCCCACTGGAGGGGGGACACGCTGGAGTACGGAGACGGCGACCCGCACGGCGGATTCAACCCCAACATAGCGTTCCGCGGCCCTTCCACACTCAGCGCCGGCACCGGGGGCTCGCCGGCCATGCCATACCGTGGTCCTCTGTTCCACCCTCCGGCCGAGTTCGATAGTACCCGCAGCGTGCTCGGCCAAATGCCCGAATGGCAGGAGTCACAGGACGCATGCATGGACGACATCATCGCGTCTGGCTCGGCGGCGGCGGCGTCATTCCCCCCGGGAGAAGAAGAGGCCGACTTTGCCGTGGAAGACTTTGCCGGGGATGAGTTCGCCGGGGAGGAGGAAGAATACGGCGAGTACGAGGAGGATGAAGAACAACCCGTCGCCGCGGAGAAGAAGAAGAAGAAGAAGAAGAAGAAGAAGGCGGCCGACAAAGCCGAGCCTCGCATCAAATGGTCCGCCAAGGAAGACGAGTGTCTCGCCGAAGCGTGGAAGACGGTGAGCATTGACCCAATCACGGGCGCAAATCAGAACTCGGAGAACTATTGGGCGAGGGTGAAGAGATCGTTCGACGAGCACAAGCTTTGCGACCCCGAGTTCAAAGGATTTTACATGGCGCGCGGCGAGAAAGCGATGGCGAACCACTGGGCGGTCGTCCAGGCGGCCTGCAGCAAATGGCACGGAATCGTCGAGGAGGTCATGGCTCGCCCGGAGGTCATGGCCAGGTAAAAACCCCGACTCGGTCGCCCATAGTCTGTTTGTTTCTTCTTCGGCTGACATTTTCCTTTTGTTGCGCGCCGGCAGATGGTCCGGATGTTCGAGATGTACCGGCAGGACAGCAAAGGCGCCGAGTTCAAATTCCTCCATGTCTTCTCCAGGATCGAGAAGTGCGAGAAGTGGGCCGAGGTTCGTCTGAACCTCGGCAAGGGGAAAGAACCTTTCAACCCCGACGAACCGGGGTCGGGAGCCTCGGATGGACGTCCAGAAGGGAACAAGAAGGCGAAGGCGGCGAGGGCGAGCACACCGGCGACAGAAAGGCTGCACACGTCGATCGAGAAGTGCATTGCCGACGCCAAGACCCACGCCGTCAAGAGGGACGAGAAGTTCGACGCGAGGTGGTTGCAGATGATGGAGAAACAAGACGTGAAGATCGACCTCCTGAAAACCAACGTCGCGGCCAAAAAGAGGAACACCGATCTGGCGTTCCTAATGAGCGCCGACCCGGCGACGATCATGGACGCCAAGGTCAAGGCGTGGTACATGAGCCAGCGCGACCTCATCCTGAACGAGATACCCGCGCCGATCCCGACCCCGACTCCACCACCGACCCCGACCCCGACTCCACTCCCGACGATGACCCCGACTCCGACAACGGAAGGCTCCACCACGAAAACGACGCCGAGCACCAGTACTACCCCTACATCGTCGCCGCCGATCGCTGCACCATCGACCGCTCCCTCCTACGTGGTGCAAGTGGAGGACGACGAGCCGGCATCGTCGCCGCAGATCGCTGCGCCATCGACCGACTTCTCCGTCGTGGTGCAAGTGGAGGACGACGAGCCGGCGATTTGAGGTCGACGTCGTCGATTTGGCCGCTTTTGATCGCCGAATTATGTTTTTTTGTCTAAAACTATGCAAACTTGACCGCCGAATTGTGGCTGGATCACCGAACTTGCGATCGCCGATATGTAGCGGGAACATGTCGATTCAAAAAAAGAGTCTTGGGGGGCCGAAAGCTGGGGGGGCGAGTGGGAACCGAGGCCTCCCCAAGGCTTGGGGGCGCCGGCGAACGGGCTAAAAATCATTCGCCGGATACCTGGGGGGGCCAACGGCTGGAGTTGCTCTAAGGATCGAAAAGGTAAATGCACGCATGTTACGCAAAAATTTTAATAACAGAATTAGTACGAGTACGTAACACTGTTCACTGCGATCAACTGTACTTTTGACTTGGAAAAAACAGTGATTTGGACATGGATAAGATGGGATGCAACACACACGGAAAATTTTCATTAAATGCTGCCTGGGGGGGCTGGGGTCAAATGCTCAAGCGACTTCAAGCTATCTAGTGTGTGCCGGCAATGGCCCGGGTTTGTAACTCCTAAAAACAAGCAAACTCTTTTCCCTCTTATTTAATCAAAAAATGGCAAATCTTCTGCCATCGCTTCAAAATAATAATATTCAAGCTATCAACTCAGTTCGCATCTCTATACTTCCCTGCATATTTCCATAATACTGATGTCTTTTTGAATGCCCTTACCACCGACCACTAGTACAAAACTGAATATTAGAGTTTATTCTTCAAGCCACAGGAAATATAGTATCATATTCCAATTGGTTTTAATCCAAAACCGACCGGAAGAAATCATATTCTACGCTACATAAAAATAACAAAATTGTAGATATGGGTATGTGAACAGCGCACCTCCAAATCTTGTCGGAATTTTTCTCTTCTACGCAGCAAAAATTTCGGGTTGAATTTTGGCTCAATTGTAGCTTATGGTATTGGCTACATCCATATTTATTTTTAGAAATTTTCTAAACTTAAAAATACTGTTTTCAGAATTTTAAAATAAAGGGCTACGTGTAGCCCGGCTACAATTGCCTTTTTCGCTCCAACCGCCCCATACTGACTCCTAACTGGTTTGTGTGATGTTCTTGTGACAATGTGACCTTTATTGCTTGTACGCTGGAATACAAAATTACTTGTACGCTCAACCACGACATCGTCCCATCAAGCCAAAAAAAAAACCACACATTGGACAGACAAAAACACATGGGACAGGATGGCATCGAAGTAGTGTGATTGATAGAAATGCAAGTTTCTTTTTATTTTGTAATCTATGTCACCTTTTAATTAAGATTTTTGTAAATACTCCTAATATTTTGTGTCTACAATAATACACAAATTGTACCTTTATGCTCTGTGTTAGTTGAAATTTGAGCATCCAAAAGTTGAAATCTTGGTGTAATGACATTGTTTTGAAGAAGGAAAAAGTAAATAATTTCTTGCAGTTATCTTTGAAACTATACACATAATCTATATGTGGTGCTTTGCAGCATGCGGAAGCGCATAATTTTTTGAAAATTATCACTCGGGTGTTCTACAACCGGTTCTGCGGACGCCTTGAGAATAAGATTGACGTCGCATGTGTGTAATATTTTTATTTTACTCTTCTAAACCTTGAAAAAAATATGGCTTGTGCATCAACCGATGCAAAGACGGAGTACCAATTAGTTAGCTAATTTAACAAACAAATAAATTATTTACCATAAAACTGAGTGCAAAGATGGCTGTACCCATTTAAAAAAAATCCTAGATTTTTTTTAGATAAAAGGCATTTACTGCCCAGCTTTAAATTAATAAAGCATGAGAGTCAGCGGGTTTACAGCATGCTGGGGTGGCCAGCTTACAAGAGTATAAAAAACTACAGTGATTAAGAAGAGTAGAAAAAACTGTAGTGATTAATTAGCAGATTGAACTCAAAAAAGAATTATTTAGCATAAAATCGAGTGGAGAAACACCTTGAGAGTGCAAGGCGTGAGAAGACTGAGTCTATATATATATTTTTTGTATAGCATTCTATAATTGTAAAAAGTATTGTTGAGAGACACCAAGGATATTTCTTCAAATTAATAAACCGGATTAAGAAAAGATCATATATATGCAACAAAAAGAACGGAGCAAACTAATATCGACAACAGCGGGTATAACCCATATAACCAACACTAAACAAATTTTATTAAGTTCAGTCAATTTCACAGCTACGTACATAGCAAACGTAGTATCATATTTGCTTATTATTTACAAGATCGATCTTCATGTTTCTGTGTTTGTAAAGTTGTAAACATAAATAACATGCTTAAGCTCCAAAAAAGCGCGTCCCATGACGCAGTGACGGACCCAGAAAAAAAAATTCAGCGGGGCATTTCACATGAGCGGGGACAATTTTAGTTCAAATTTTAATTTTTATAAAAAAATTAATTCCAATATGAAGGAAATACACTGAATTTTTTAAAACTGAGTGGAGGCCACTACCCACACTCAGCTGTGCTTGGGTCCGCGCCGTCGTCTAACTAAAACCAGCTTATTGATTACAGTAATTAACCGTCTGTTAACTAACGGTCAGCTGCGGGAACCCCATCGGCGGGTGCGGCGACAGTGGCGAGAGCAGCGGCATGCCACCCAGCAAGGCATCCAAGTACTGCTCCCATCCGGAGCTCGACGGCGTTGAAGTGAACCCTCCCTCCGCCGACGTCCCCGTCGACATGGACGAGGGCGTGTCCCACGACACCTGGGCCGGCGAAGGCGACGGCGCCTCGGTCTTCACGGCCTTGTTTACTACCACTCGGACCACCTCCACTTCCGGGTCCTCCTCCTGTGATCTCTTCCGTTTGTTCGTCGCGCCGGCCTGCGACGCAGGAGCGGGAGGCTCGCAGAGCTCGGCGCCACGGGTGCCGACCTCGTTGGGGAAATTGAGGATGGCCTTGGCGCCGCGCATCCTGAACGCGGCGCGGTCGTACGCGCGCGCGGCCTCCACGGAGGTGTCGTAGGTACCGAGCCACACGCGAGAGCGCCGGCGCTTGGGGTCGCGGATCTCCGCCGCGTACTTGCCCCACGGACGCTGCCGCACGCCGCGGTACTTGCGGAAGTCCACCGCCGCCGCCGGCGCTGGCGCGGCAGCACCACCCGCCCACCCGAACGAGCCCGTGGCCGGCAGGGAGATGGCCAGCGTGGACGAGGCCGCCCTCTCTGTAGACGGCTCGCCGTCGCCGCCGAACTGTGCCATCAGCTGCTCCGGCGCAAGGAAGGCCACCTCGCCACCGTCGGCGGCCGGACACGAGTTCACGTACTCGTCTGGTGCCAGGTGATCTATGTAACCTTGCATCTGCTGCTCCTGCTGCTGCGGGAAGAACATGGGCTGGTACGCTGCCGGTTCGGCCGTGGAAGGTGGCAGCACGGGGAAGGTGACGTCATCGCAAAAAGGCTCCTGATGGCTAGCCGCCGTCGCCGGGACGCCGACGTCGCCCCCGAGGAGGTGCTCGCGGATGAGGTCGAGAGCGAAGTCGTCGACTTGATCTCCGGCGAACTCCATGCTGCTTAGCTATCGTTCGCCTTCCGTTTGGCCGTCGTCGAACCAAAGGAGAAGAGGATCTCACGGTAGTGAAGTCGACGGCAGTGGCAGAGGTTTGCGTGTTTCCTAGCTTGTGTTGGTGTGTTTGTTGAGGACAAAACAAGGGTGGTGGCGAGCGTACTTATAGGCAGTAGCCAGCCGAGAAAAACTAAAGCAGACGAGCCCTATGATTCCAGGCTCGACCGCTCGGCCATTTGGTTTGACCAGCACAACTTTATGCGGTTTTTAGACGGGTCCCACTTTGGGGCCTCCGAGTCTTCGTTGACCTCGTCACTCGACGCTTCCTGTTCAAAATTTCTGCGCTGAAATGTTTACAGTTTGTTGAGATTACTACTCATGGATACAGTAGTATGAATTTTGTGGGTATTTTCCTTGTCAAACATATACTAGCCTATAGCCATAGGTACGCGATTGATATTTTGGACTTACTACATTTCATGACTCATGAAGCGGGTAATTTTTTCCGAGTCGTGTCGGCGAAGCCACGAGGCCATGACAAAAAAGCTTCGACCATTCCGCTCACTTTACCAGGAATTTAATACAACGGGCAGAAAAGCTATTGGCCATTGGCTGCCCATACATGCTTGCCATTAATCATTGCGTGCTTCTCTCTTCTATTTTATTTTCACAAAAAGGAACATGCAATTGTATCATTCTTTTTGGACTATACAGTCCTTAGCTATTGTCAATGTGGGAACCAGCTTAGTTATTAGCCTCCTACTCAATACGTCTAGAGTGGATTTTCATAACCTAATCATGGTAATTCTTTCCTTTTCATTCTATTAAGGAATAAAGAATGGTGAATAACGAAGACCACCTTTCACTAATGACCCACAACATCAACCACACATATAAAGTAAAAAAAAAAAGCTATGTTACAACCATCGATTGACAACACACCTTGGCAAGTTTCCATTGTTCAAAGTCGACTCCAAAGCGTCCGCACATCTCAGTTGAAAGGGTTGAAACCTGTTAAAAACACGATTGTTGCGCTCCAGCCAGATAGGGTGAAGAGTTATGACGATCAACGAATTGGTCTCCATTTCTATAGGTCGAGGACGCCGCCGCGCTAAACCTCGGCCACCACTCGAAGAGGATTGAAGACGCCTTAAGGTACAAAGGCAAAGACGACAATAAGATGGAGTACCACACCTTCCTACAAAACAAAGCGCTAAAGTAAAAGATGGCCGGTGTTCCCCAGAGATTGGCAACAAAGCGGGTGACAAGGAGGATTTTGAAGTCCCTATATCTCGCCAACCGTTTCAGGGTCCATAGGCAATCTTTAAGAACAAGCTATACGTTAATTTTATAGATCAAGGGTGCTCAAAGCGCGTGATAGTGTATCGCTCAAGGAGAGTAGACCAAAGCACCAATAGCTCACCTAATATAATGCAGCAAATAAGAGCCAGAAATGGCATCGACTCGGTCATATGATCATCAAAACCTGATCATCCATACACGATCGATCCATAGATCGACCACCCAAAACAGTATGCACGAAACTGAAGCTAAAACGAGCAGCATAGACTGATGCCATTGTTGGGAAACCATGAGTGCAGCACTTGCATAATTTTTTATCTTTCGACGCATCACTAAGATCTAGATGCTTCTGGATTAAGTCACGGGTTTACCAATAGACGCTCATACGCGAAAATTGATGTACCGTGTCGGGACGGTGCATACCTTGTGCTCGTCTGTCTGCTCGAAAATCGTGCGGATCTCACAAACTCCTTCATCCTAGCATCAGACATGCAATGCCCATACATATAGGACGGAACGTCGGGCCGGTGGTTGCTACTCGGTGGTGGTTAAGGTTTCCAACACTTGGAATCTCGGCCTTTTCATACTACTTATGGATTAGCATAGCTACTCCATAATTTTTTATGGGAGCTTAATTTTATATCCCGATTTAGACTAATATATACTACAGTACCAACCAAACGGGGCTTTAATTAGTTTTTTTTTTGGTTCCTTACACACTTTTGCGCGAACCACTAACCGGTTCACAACTGAAATTTTAAGTTCAACATTTCGTAGGACCGTATTAGCATATTACACTACCTCCGTCCATATTAGATGACTCGTTTATATATGACTCGTTTATATATACAGATACATCTATATACACAAATATGGAACGGAGGGAATACGTCCGATCCCACTGATGATCGCTCGATAGCCCCTCCTAGCTTGGTAGGACAGGTGCACATGCAGGTAACCTCGTGGCAGGACAGGTGCACATGCACATAATTGGTGGCGCTCGAACCATGCATACCGGCTCGCTTCCATGCAGATCAATGTAGCGGGACTTTTCTTTTTTATTTCTTCTTTTTATTGTCTTTCGGCTGTATGCATCCGTAATACCTTCGGTTATTACGTTGTTGCAGAGGCTGGGTGTAATTGGTATCTTCTTGATATTAATATATACTCTTTATCTAAAAAGATGTATCTAATATTAAAATGCGTCTAGATACATCTATATACACAAATATGGAACGGAGGGAATACGTCCGATCCCACTGATGATCGCTCGATAGCCCCTCCTAGCTTGGTAGGACAGGTGCACATGCAGGTTACCACGTGGCAGGACAGGTGCACATGCACATAATTGGTGGCGCTCGAACCATGCATACCGGCTCGCTTCCATGCAGATCAATGCAGTGGACAGGGTCCGGTTCTGGCTCCTCCGTAGACCGCAGCGGTAAACAAGCGGCTGGTCATCTCCATGTTAGAGGATAGATCGAGGAAAAATGCATGAACCATGAATGGACTCGTTCGTTCTACTGCCCATTGATTGATTCCCTATTGTCAAACTCCGACCTGCTGATGAACGGCCAGCGCTGCACATCGATCGATCGGCACATAAACTCAAGGCCATGAATAGTAAACGGAGCGTCAAATTAATATGAGCCAGATTTGACCTTGTGTGTAAGCCGGTCTGCTTAATTAGCTCCTTAGTGTAAGCCGGTCTGCACGTAGAAAGCTAGCTGCATGCGAGTAGATATTTCTTACTCCCGACCTCCAGATGCTCCCTGTATTTAAAAAAATTCAAAAGTCATATGTTAAAGTTTCAAAAAAATATGAAAATAATCCTGGATATTCTCAATGATGTATTCTATAAAGTGCAAAATCTAAATTTGAAATAATCTACACAAAAATAACAAATATACATATCTGATAATAGTGTTTCAAATCTCTAAAAAAAATAGAGATTTTGCCACGTTTATGTAGCCCGTAATACAAAGTTCGTAAGCTACACCATAAACTACATCCAGAATTATTTTTAATCTTTTTTGAAACTTCTAATTTTTTTATAATTTTTTTAAACCGAAGAGAGACCTGAAGCTCAGGAGCAAACATGACTTTCCGGCTGCATGTGCACTCGAAAGTGGAGTGTAGTACTGGTCCGGTACGTGCTATCCTAATCATGCACGTAGCCAAACTATTCTCTTGATCGTAGTATTTTCGTGCTATTTTAATGCTGCCCCATACTTGATCAGTGATGGCTGACCATGCATCTGGATAAATTAGTAGGGCGCGTGCATATGTGGCAAAGCTGAGTGTACACGTATAGCATCGGGGCATGCATCGTACGCAGCTCCCACGAAGCCACCGCTACCCTCCATAACCGGGTGTCTGGGTTGAAAGTCTCTGTTCGCAGTGATAAGGCCGTTGAAAACGTAGCTAGCTAGCAGGTCGTCAGTGTAGAAAAATCCAGCGGGCGTTATCTTCGACTGTTACACCGCGCGCCCATGCATCCATTTTTTTTCTTCAATCTTTTCTTCACTCATGTATTATCCTACTCCCTCATACTTACATAAACTGAGTGAATTTTTATATATATCTATATTCAGAAATTGAAGTTATCTCACTTGAGAGAAGTCACTAAACTTCCCCACATTTGAAGGTTTGCATATTGGCTAGCCGTTGGCTCATGTCTACATTCATTTGAAGGCTCATACTTACATAAACCAGTATATATATAAATGCTCACCAAAGTTGACATGGTACCTACACACAAGACACAAAATTCGGTGCCCCCAACATTCCAGGAAGGTTGTGAAGCTTCCCGTCTTGCTAAAGTATTAAATGTATAATATGGAATATATATATTAAAAAGAAACTAAAGTTAAAACGAACCAGCAGGGTTGCAATAATGAAAAGAAAGTAAACGAGATTGTAATTAATGTAAAAATAATGAACCGGGGGTTATAGTATCACTAGAGGTATCTCTCGCTAAATAATAGAGCATTGTTAGATAAACAAATTACAACTGGATAATTAATAGAATTGGAAACAATGAATTATATTAACAAGAATGTTAATGATAATATTCCTATAGGTATTACGTTAGACTCCACACACCGGTACCACATCTATAACTAATACTCCATTTCGAGACGAATTCTATACATTCATCTTTAGGTATTAAGTTGTAAACAACAGACCATTGCCTTAATTAGCACCGTATATATCGTAAGACATATTTATTATCAACGAAAGGACATAACACCGATGTTTTACCCTTAGTTGCAACAACACATCATCCTCTTACACGTTTATGTAACTCGAGCACAAAGTAAAGCAAGTTTAGAACCCACTATCGAACACCGGCTCCCTCTTGGAGATTTACACATAAATTTGGCTAAAGTATACACATAAATCGGAGAGCATATAGAACAAAATAAAGTAATAACATGATAACAATAGCATAATATAAATAACATGCACAATCTAATCATAACATCATCATTGATCATATCCTAACAAATACAACAACTAATAGCAATTATATCATATGGATCTCCGATGATGATTTCCCCATCCGACAGGGTGGTGGAACAGGGCTCGAGATTGGTTTCCGTGGCGGTGGCTCTGTATCGAAACATGAAAAATATTCCTATCCCCAACGTTTTTAAGTGATAGGTATCATATAGACGAATAGACGGCACGAGGGGGCGTCCGAGGTGGACCCGCGGCAAGTCCTTGGCCACGGCCTCGGGTCACGTGCTGGTTTTGGGGGGCCCTGGCCCCCTCCTTTGACTTCCCGTGTCCGTCTCAAAAAGTTTTGTGCCTCGTATATTTCTCTAAATTTTCCATGATATTTTTCTAAGGATAAACTGCAACACAAAAACAGATGGAAAACAACAACTAACACATGGTACTAGATTAGTACGTTAGTTCAGGAAAATGCTAGTTGACGGAATGACGGAAGGTCTCATCAACTTGTCCGGCCGGCTGAATGACAGAAGGTCTCAGCAACTCAGCTAGTTGGATACTTGGATTTGATCTACACAATTTTAGATTGAAAATGAATAAAAAGGGGAAGGGGACGTCCAACGGAAAGAAGGTATATTTTTTAACTGAATTTTCCGTATGGATAGAACACTTGTGAATTCATAAATTATGAATTATGAATTCACGAATTCGGGTGTACCCCCTTAAAAAAATCTCAGACTCCAATATCAAGAAGCATAGAAAAAGCAATACCGAATATTTAGCAAATTCAACCTAAAAATGAATTATTTAGCGTAAAACCGACGAGACACCACGGGAGTGCAAGGGATGAAAAGGCGAGTCTATCTCTTATGTACAACATTCCGTAGTTGTAAGAAGTCTTGGTGAGAGACTTGATCGAAAAAAGAAAAAAAAAGTCTTGGTAAGAGACTACACAATGATTTCTTGAAATTAATTTTTTTTTAGAAATGGGGTACCCAGCCTCTGCATCGAAAAGATGCATACGGCTTTTTTTATTCATTTATTCAACAAAGCTGGCAAAAAGCCTTACAAACAACGATCATACATGCCGAAGCCGCCCAACATGGTGATACACCACCTACTCGCACAATGATAGAATACAAACGGGGTCTTGTTCCCCGGCCATAGCCATCACCGGCTCAACGGCTAAATCCCAAGACATTGCCTTGTGCATTTGCTTAGGAATCAGCCACCGCCATCTTCCACGAACCCATCTCCGGGGTGTAAACCGAAGTCAAGACCCTTGCCAGGCCTGCCATCGACGCCGCCACGGCGACAAATAGCGCCACCGCACTGCACGTGCCCATCATCACGCGTCCGTCGTCGATACTCCGCTGCGCCATGCCGCCGAGACACGCCGTCGTCGATGCGATAGATAGAACACCGCTCCACCAAAGATACCATCCACTGGTCTCTCGGACCGATGCACGCCTCCAAAAATGATGCCCCCAAGGGGGGTACGACACAGGAGCGTCGCCATCATCCGATCAGTGATCAAGGGTTTCCCCCGGAGGTAGTGGAGGGAGATGAGAGCTTCACCTCGATGATGTCTTCGAGAAGAATACGGCGCCCATGGCGTCGCCATCATCGGCTCCGGTCACCAACCGGAGACAAGATTTTCACCCGGATCTGCTCCGCGAGACTCCAACCAGCATCTTGTGTAGCGGCTCGACCGCCTTCAAAGCCCCAGATCTGGTCCACCCAGATCTGGCGACCGCCCGCAGCGACGACCGCCACGGGTGCCCCACGTGCTGCCCGCTGTCGGAGAGCACCACCACTGGAATCTGGTGAGAGGGCCGCCACCCCACCCAGCCAAACCGGACGAGCCACTGCCCGTCCCGTCGAGACCGAGGAAACTGGGGCCAAAGCCACCGGACCACGGGAACAGCGCTGCCTTGGAGTGGGCACCACCTCGGCACGCTGAAGTGGGCGGCCTGAGCCTCACACGCCGCCGCCGACCGGGGCCGCCGCCCCGGGATCCAGAGAGTCGCCGCTGCCACCGGCCACATCCCGCTGCGCCGCCAACCTCCGGCCAACGACCCCACCAGCCACACCGTCGCCGAAGCGCAGCAGGTATGACCAGATCGGGGACGATCCCCTGCGAGTCAGGGCGTCCCGCGCCACCGACGACCCGCGAGAGGGAGGAGAAGACCTCCGCCGCCGCCGTCACACGCATGGGCTTTGCCCAGCGCCGACCAGTGGCGGCGACGGAGGAGAGGGAGGGGATCGTGGTGGTCTGGCGGCTAGGGTTTGAAATTAATTAAGCCGTCTTAAAAAAGATCGTATATTTGCTAAAAAAAAGAGAGAATGGAGCAAACTAGGTATAACCCAAATAACCACACTAACTCACTAAGCAAATTTATTAGGTTCAGTGAACTCACAGCAACGTACACAGCAAACGCAGTATCATATCATTTGCTTATTATTTACAAGATCTATCTCCATGTTTCTGTGTATATATGTAAATAAATTTGTAAGCATACATTAAGGTCCAAAAAAAGCGCGTCCCACGTCATCGTCTAACTAACCAGCTTATTGGTTAACTCCACCTCAATCACAGTAATTAACCGTCTCTTAATTAACTAACGGTCAGCTGCGGGAACCCCATCGCCGGGTGCGGCGACAGGGGCGAGAGCAGCGGCATGCCACCCAGCAAGGCATCCCAGTACTGCTCCCATCCGGAGCTCGACGGCGTTGGAGGGAACCCTCCCTCCGCCGACGTCACCGTCGAAGACACTGTCCCCGTCGACATGGACGTGGGCGTGTCCCACGACACCTGCAGGGCCGACGACGGCGAGGGCGTCTCGGTCTTCACGGCCTTGTCCACCTCCACTTCCGGGTCCTCCTCCTGTGATCTCTTCCGTTTGTTCGTCGCGCCGGCGGCGGCCTGCGACGCAGCAGCGGGAGGCGCGCAGAGCTCAGCGCCGCGGGTGCCGACCTCGTTGGGGAAGTTAAGGATGGCCTTGGCGCCTCGCATCCTGAACGCGGCGCGGTCGTACGCGCGCGCGGCCTCCACGGAGGTGTCGTAGGTGCCGAGCCACACGCGAGAGCCCCGGCGCTTGGGGTCGCGGATCTCCGCCGCGTACTTGCCCCACGGACGCTGCCGCACGCCGCGGTACTTTCGGAAGTCCTCCGCCGCGGCCTGCGCTGGCGCGGCAGCAGCACCCGCCCACCCGAACGAGTCCGGGGCCGGCAGGGAGACGGCCAGCGTGCACGAGGCCGCCCTCGCTGGAGACGGCTCGCCGCCGAACTGCATCATCACCTGCTCCGGCGCACGGAAGGCCACCTCGCCACCGTCGGCGGCCGGACAGGAGTTCACGTACTCGTCTGGTGCCAGCTCTATGTAACCTTGGATCTGCTGCTCCTGCTGCTGCGGGAACAACATGGGCTGGTACGCTGCCGGTTCGGCCGTGTAAGGTGGCAGCACGGGGGAGGTGACGTCGTCGCAAAAAGGCTTCTGGTGGCTAGCCGCCGCCGCCGGGACACCGGCGTCGCCCCCGAGGAGGTGCTCGCGGATGAGGTCGAGAGCGAAGTCGTCGACATCTCCGGCGAACTCCATGACGATGCCTAGTTGTCGTTCGCCTTCCGTATGGCCGGAAATCGAAGAGGATTTCAAGGTAGAAACTCGATGAGGTTTGCGTGTTTCCTTGTGCTGTAGCCTTGTGGGTGTGTTGGAGTTTGTTGAGGACGAACCAAGGGTGGTGACGCACATACTTATAGGCGGTAGCCAGCCGAGAAAAACTGAGGCAACGTCAAGGCCGGCCTAGGATTCCAGGATCGACCGCTCGGCCATTTGATTTGACCAGCACAACTTTAGAGCAAGAGCAATAAGAGAGCCGGCAGCCGGCTCTATAGCTATGTCACGTAGGATAAAGTCATCTTATAGCCAGCTCATGTATAATAGGTTAGCTATTAGGTTAGCTTTTAGATTTATCTTAATAAATAATTAATTATTACTGATGCATGCCGTGTACACACAGGATTGGAAGGAACAAATTAAATATGAGCTTGGAGCCAGCTGATGGCTGCATGCGAGCTGCTGCACCTCGATGCATGCGCTACAGCCGGGCTCTTCATGGAGCGCCCGCTCTCTTCTCTCTCCTACTTTCTCTCACTGCCACGTTGGATTTTAGTGACATGCTGGATGCTACAGCCGGCTGAGTAGGCTTTATTGTACTTGCTCTTATGCGGTTTTAGACGGGTCCCACTTTGGGGCAGAGTAGGAGTAATAGTCAGATGTTCCTCTCTGTTGTAATACCGGAGCACTGTCACCGTGCTAGACGCTTGCCTCGCCGCTGATCGCCATGGCCTCGCGGCCGGCAGCCCTCGGCGTCATCGTTATAGTCGGCGAAGTAGCGGCCGGAGACGCCGACCAGCCTCGGGTGCGTCGCAGGCTGGAGCCTGCGTGCACGTACGCATGTCAGCGAGGAGCCAGCTTAGACTAGATACGTATACATACACGTATGTATACGTATGTGCTATACAAAAAATGTATAGGGTGGTTTTCGCAAAAACAACATGCCACGTGTCATTACCAGAATGATCATCTGGGACTAGTTTACAACTCATAAACAACTATTGGGACCACTTGACCCCAATTTACAAGTATTGAGACTAGTTTGCACATGCTGAACAACTATTGGGACCGTCAATGTATTTAGCTATAATTTCAAGATGTGATGCACTTTCAAGCAGTACTAGGGATTGCATGTGCACTCGATCATCCTGTTCAAAATTGTTGCGCTGGAATGTTTACAGTTAGTTGAGATTATTGCTATACTACTCCTCCTAGTTAGCTGGTCACCAGGTAGCGTGAATGGTGTGGGTATTTTCCTTGTCAAACATATAGCCTATAGGTACGCGATGTATATTTTGGACTTGCTGCATTTCATGATTGATAGATGAAGCGGGTATTCTTTTTCTCCAGTCGTGTCAACGAAGCCACCAGGGCATGACAGAAGCTTCGACCATTCCGCTCACTTTATTTATGAGAAATTTAATACAACGGCAGAAAAGCTATTGGTCATTGGCTGCCCATACAAGCTTGCAATAAATCATTGCGTGCTTTTCTCTCTTCTATTTTGTTTTCACAAAAAGGAAGATGCAATTGTATCATTTTAGGAATATATACAGTCCTTAGCTATTATCTACGTGGGGATCAGCTTAATTTGCGGGGATGGCGTTTTGGCTCCCGGGTGCAAATGCACCCAATATTTAAAAATTATTTTAGACATGTCTCAAAATGTCAAACAAATTGTAAAATAATGTTCGCACATAGATCTTGACATTATATATGTTCACGAAGACGTTTCGTGAAAAACCGACTTTTTTTGTGGTCTATGTAAAAAAGATAAAATTTGGTGCTAAAATAAGCCTTTTCATGAGACATCGTTTTTTTCTTTCTTTTTACACAAAATATCAAAAATTAACGAAACGAATTTTGTGAACATAAATGTGAAGTTGTATCTGAGAAATTTTATTTAAGAATTTTTTGATATTTTGAACTTTGCTTTTCAAATACCGGGTGTATACGAAGTATGCACCTGGGTTCCAAAGTGGATTTCCGCTTTATTAGCTTGCTACTACTGAATACTTCTAGAGTGAATTTTCATAACCTAATCATGATAATTCTTTTCTTTTCATTTCATTAAGGAAGAGAGAACAACTCTACTACTGAATACTTCTAGAGTGAATTTTCAGAACCTAATCATGATAATTCTTTTCTTTTCATTTCATTAAGGAAGAAAGAACAACACCAACCACACATATAAAGTAAAAAATGTGTTACAACCCTCGATTGCACAAACACCTTGGCAAGTTACCATTGTTCAAAGTCGACTCCGAAGCATCCGCACAACTCAGCTGGAAGGGTTCCAGACCTATCGAAAACATGGTTGTTGCACTCCGGACAGATAGGGTGAAGAGTTATGATGATCAACGAATGGTCTCCTTTCTGCAGGTCGAGAAAGCCACCACACTAAACCTCGGCCACCACTCGAAGAAGATAGAAGAAGCCTCAATGTACAAAAGTGGAGACGACAATAAGATGGAGTACCATACCTTCCTATAAAACAAAGCGCTAAAGTAAAAAATTGGCCGGTGTTCTCCGGCGATTGGCAACAAAGCGGGTGACAAGGAGGATTTTCGAAGCCCCTATATCTCGGCAACCGTTTCAGGGTCCATAGGTGATCTTTCAGAACAAGCTAGAGTTAAGTTTATAGATCAAAAGTGCTCAGAGCGCGTGATGATGTGCCCCTCAAGGAGATTAGACCAAGGCCAAAAATTCACTGATAGACTGCAGCGAGGAAGGGCCACAAATGGCACCGACCAGATCATATTGATCAGCGAAACCTGATTATCCATACACGACCGATCCATAAATCTACCACCCAAATTAAACAGGAATACATCACATCTATGATCTATCACCTCCTGCGTATCAAATATGCACGAAACTTAACCTCAAACGAGCAGCATAGACTCTGATGCCATTGTTGGGATACGATGAGTGCAACTACACATGCAAATTTTTTGGTTCCTTACACGCATTTGCGCGAATCACTAACTGCTGGTTCATAACTGAAATCTTAAGTCCAACCATTTGTAGGGCCGTATTAGCATATTCGTACTACTTACAACTTATTAGTATGCCCGATCCCACCGATGATTGCTCGATAGCAGACAGGTGCACATGCAGGTTACTACGTGGCTGGATATGCAGCACACACAGCACAGCATATAAGCACATAAGGTGGCGCTCGAACCATACCAATAAAGTGGACAGGGTCCGGTTCTGGCTCTTCCGTAGACCGCAGCGTTAAATGAACGGCTTGTCATCTCCATCCATGTTAATTAGAGGAAACATGCACGCACGAATCAAGAATGGACTCGTTCTACTTAAACTGGCCACTGATTCCCTATTAATTGTCAATTCCGACGTGTCGATGAACATCGAACCGGCACATGAACAGACGTACACTATACTAGTATATAGGACCGGCCGGCAACTGATTCTGCGTACTTGTATTGTACGTTGAGGTTTGACAGTAATCGTATGTTGAGGACCGAGTCCGGCGCGATATATACATAGTAAACGGAGCGTCGAATTAATATGCGGGAGCCAGATTTGACGTTGTTTAAGTGTAAGCCGGGTCTGCACGTAGAAAGATAGCTGCATGCATGTGCACTCGAAATTAAGCGGAGCAGCACTACTCGTAGGGTAGGGTACGTGTACTATTCTCTCGTGTTTTCATACTATTTTAGTATACTACCCCATGCATACTTCGGTTGACGATCAGATAAATTAGTAGGGCGCATGCATATGTGGCAAACCCGAGTGTACACGTACAGCATCGATCGGGGCAAGCAAGCGATCGAGCGAGTAGGCAGCTCCCACGAAGCCGCCACCACCACTCCATAACCGGGTGTCTGGGTTCAAAGTCTCTGTTCGCAGTGATAAGGCCGTTGAAAACCTAGCTAGCTAGCGGGTCGTCAGTGTAGAAAAATCCAGCGGGCGTTATCTTCGACTGTTTCTCGTGTGTACCTGCAGTGACAGCGCGCGCCCATGCATGCATACATCCAATATTTTTCAAGTTTTAACAAATCGTGCCGAATCCATGCATGACCGCAGTTTCGGAACACTACTATTAAATCGCTTCAGGTAGTCAAGGTGCCCTTGTAAAAAAAATGAATTTTTTATCATCCAAAATGAAGAATTTTGTAGGAAAGATACGACAGGCTGCAATTTTTTTAATAGAAATCGTAATGCGATCTACTGGGATCGAATGATTGCACCAAATGGGTAGTAGTATAAATTTTGCCAGAATAAATAGTCAAACAGACACCCTGTTCACAGGATCACGGCCCTAGCTAGCTAGCTAGCTTGGGTTGTTTTTTTTCCAGCAAACGGACAAAAATTAGCTTTATTTGAACTCGCCTGCTGCCAGCTTTGGCACAGTCGGGAGGAGAGGATAGCCCTGAGCGAGCCAGGTCAACTTTGACTTTGACCCGCGGTTCTTAGCAATCGGTCGGAGCCGAGCTTGCCGTTGCCGGTCATATATTGCGGAAGCCCATACGCCATGGGTCGAGCCTGCTGGATCCTACCTTCACGTGCTTTCACCCAAGGAAAACCTTAGACCCCGGTTAGCGATGCAACCACGAAGCAACGCATGCATCAGTCAAAATCAAAACAAGAAACAAATTAAGGGCTGTATAAGTCGCATCACAAGGTAGAGCCGACAACAGAAGAACACAGAGACAAGATAAAATACATTTACAGCCCATGGAGCTCAGCGCTGGCATCCGTCCATGACGAGCCTGATGTCAGAGACGTCCCCTCCCCCGCTCCTCCACGCCTGCGCCACGAACAAATGGAAGAGACTGCAGGAGTAGATCTGGACATGGCCAGTGTGGCCCGATCCGAAAATCCCGGGCCGGGCCGGGCTGGGCTTGCACACTGGCCGGTCTTGGACCTGTATTTCGGGCTGGGTCGAGCTTAGACTTGTGAAAAACAGATTTTTACCCATGGTCGGGCCGAACCGGTCGGGCATAGTCGGGCTTTTTTGGGCCGACCGGGCTCCGGCCAAGATTATAGATTTTTGGTTGGGCCGGGCTCGTTACTGTATGATATATATACCTTGATATAATGTATGCCAAATTGAGCGACTAAATAGCAAATTTAGCATTTGGCACTAGTTTGTTACGCTCTAGAGGTGTTGCCAAGGCCAAACATTTGGGCGTCGATGCATCTATAAGGACATCCACAGTGTTGTCAGAGTCAAATTTACCACGTATGTCTAAATGGGCACGTTGCCGAATTCTGCTGAACATGCACAATGTTGTCATTATGAAATTTACTTACATGTAGGTCCAATTAAGATACAAACTAAATAAAATACTCTCCCTTTATATGTGCCCATTTGGTAGCCAAACCACTAGATTGGAGAGAGTGTATTTTTTTATTACATTCCAAGATTTGGCATTAGCTCTTCTAGTTGCCCTGGTTCCATATTCTGTAGATTTTTTGCATTCCAATTTGGCATCCCACAATGGAGAGAGCTAATGACAAAAGCTAAATGTCCAATTTATAACCCCAATTTGGCACACACACTCGGTGCTCTAACATCCGCTACCAAATTAATTTCCAAAATAATGAATTAACACCTCAGGAATAAAGAATTGATAACTCTTGTGGACCTGTTTGAGGAGGGAAAGGAAAGGTTGAAAAGTTGAGATTTTTATATTGATATGCGTTAGTACTGTGAGGAGCTTTGACAATGGCCACACTGAAAAGGACAAGCAAATTTGGCCATGATTCTCAATATTGCCTAGATGTCAAATTTGGCAATGGCCACACTATGGCTGCTCTTGATAGACGATCTTAGATGGTTAGATTATCACGGAATAAAGAGAATCTTCCTAAACCCCATCCATCCACTGTTGGAACAGGTACTCACCTATGTTTTTTACCGACAATCGACGGGTCCCGACCTCCCCTGCTTGCCGATCTAGCAGCGGGAGTGGGTAGCGACCTAGAATTAGTAGATAATCTTAGATGATTGGATTATCAGGAAAAAATAGAGTCCTCTTAAAACACAACCACCCCGTCTTGCAACCAGTTGTCACCTTCATTTCTAACCGACAGGCGACGCGTCCAATCGTACGACCCACAAACTTCTAGAAGCCTGGGCGAACGGGCCTATGATTCCCTTTTTCAGATAAATGGATGTCGAAAATTGTGTAACACAAGGTGTCGCACCACCAGCAAGCCTGGCCGACCGCCTGGGCTGGAGGGGTAGTAGATCTGCCCCTGGACAGATCCCTGCCTCCTTTGATTGGCACTCCATCGGTGGGAGAGGTGGGGGACCTTGGCGTGGTAGCGATGATGACAGTGTGCTAAACAAGAAGAAGTTTTTCTCGTATCCTTGTCCACCTCGTTGTTGCTGGTATCATCAGTGGCATTGAGCGTGGAAATCGCTTGGTTGTTGACCCCTTTAAGTGGCTAGTCTTGTTTCATCTATGTGTGTTGTAAGTTTGTCTCAGTGGAGTTATCATGCAGAGCGTCTTTGCCATACGGCTCTAGTTTCGAATGATGACGGTTTGCCAACCATTGCCTTAGCGGATAATGTGTGTGGTTTGTGTTCTCCGGTTCCATTTGATTAGATTTGGGATATCTTTCAGATCCTTTCCAGCATTTTCTTATCCAGGGCAATGATCTGCTTCATAGGTCACGGCTGTCGGCGTCTTCTGGTTTGCATCAGCGACTTCCGGCCCACTACAACAATGTTATCTGGCCCCGGTGGTGTTGCAGAGGTCCAGAGATGGAACCTCCTTACAGAGCATCGCTAGCTGGTGGATGCAGGAGGAAGAAGACATAGATAAATCCAAGACCTTCGATGTTATTTCTAATTTCAATAATGGTATCTTTCTAAGAGTGTGTTTTACTTAATAAATATATGCACTTTGGCAATTTTCGCAATTTTTTATTTGGTTCTTTGGGTAATTTATTTTACCAAATTCAAAGTTCAACTTCTTTTTGCACTTCTCCTTTTTGTTTTTGGTTGAATCTCCGCCTCTCGAGATACCCAAGGTATTTAGAATACAAGTAGCATGGAGAGTTCCTAACATAGTTTGTAGGCATTCATGTTGATCTGTTGCATATGAAATCGTTAGTTATCAGCTTGATTACAAACTTTGATCTCACTGTCCTTATCCCTTATTTAATATAGTGGTAAAAGATTGTAATGGCAGTCTTCTTTGTTTATAATTGAGCTCAAGTCCTCAACATCAAGCTATATAGCATTTTCTATACGAGAGTTAAACTACTCCCTATGTTCCTAAATATAAACATTTCGGAAGTTCGCTAGGCAGAGGAAGTAGTAAATTACAATATTCACTAGGCATGTATGGCCAGTGAGCTAAATTGACAGGCGAAGATCAACGCAGAAACGAAAGGGATGAGCATGAGCATGCACTTCTCTTGTTTGAAGACTTTGATCGACGGAGGAAATTATATGTCACCTATTGTTTGTACATGTTACTAGAATCATTATGAGGATTCAGTTTTGGCTGTTGAGCTCATATGTCCCGACAATTTTGAAAATAAAAAAAAAATATGTCAAGAATTAAAAAAGTGGCAAAACAAAGATATATAAGTGTTCTACATACGTGCAAAGTTTTGTGATGAGAGAACATTTGTGGTAATCTATGTGAAAGTGCATGGTTGACCCCATGTGTTATTTTGGTAATTAATGACAATCTTTATGGACTAATGTGTGCTTTGAGTTATATTTGTAGTGTTGGTCCATAAGGAATGCTTGAACTCCATATGTTGGAGTCAAGGCTAAAAGAAGAAGATTATATGTTGATCAAGGCTAAGTGCAAATTGATCAACATAGAAGATAAGGGTATGTGAAGATATGCGAAAGAATGTCTCTCCCATATTGGTGTATGGGGGAGCAATATGCGAGGTTTCACCGAGCGGAGCGTAATCAAGAAAGGTGATCCACTTGAGAGGAGATCAAGATCGTCATCATCTAGCTCAAGTGGAATGCGCAAGGTAAAGAAAGGTGATCCACTTGAGAGGAGATCAAGATCGTCATCATCTAGCTCAAGTGGAATGCGCAAGGTAAAGAAAGGTGATCCACTTGAGAGAAGATCAAGATCGTCATCATCTAGCTCAAGTGGAATGCGCAAGGCAAAGGTATGATCTTGATAGGGTTTCTATTTTACCGGTCTCGCGGTGTAGTTAGGAGACCGGGTTTTAGAATAGGTAACCGTACTATCAAGAGGGGCTCTCAAGTGAGCTTTAGCGTATCGGTCGTAGAGAGCTCAAACCTTTGCATCCTTGCATTCTTGCAATCATCTTTATTGGTTCTTATTTGGCTCTTATCGTGGTGTGGTATTGGTGCTTGTCGTGCTTGTCATGACAAGGCCAAGGTCACCGGAAACGGTTTTCATGTGTCTCCTCTAAGTTTTCGGTGTCGGAGATTTTGCCGGTCCATCTATGCGGAAGGGTTCACTCTTCCATTTATTAGCAAAATCTCCCTTGCTTGGTTTCAATATTTTCACTTGTTATTGGGTAGCATTTGTCGTCCTCTTTCCAACAAAGTTGGTTTTATGTCATTCGGACTTCATTTGTAAAAGATATGGTTTTTCGGTTGTCAATAGAAAGGTTTTACGTTCATCATTTGGTTTTACCATATCTTGTTGAATAATGATGTTTCTCTGCATAATCTTGTAGTGCTCGTTGTGACGATTCCAACGAGTCCACGATTATCAAAACGGAGTTCGTATGTGGAAAATATTGCGGTTTTACCGACGAACCTTTTCTAGACAGAATAAAGAAAAGAAACAAAAGAAAGAAAAAAGGAGGGAGCCTGCCGGCCATCAGCCCGGCATGGCCGGCTCCATGGCTGGGCTCTCTCGGGTTGGGCCCCGGCCATCATGGCCGGCTCCATGGCTGGCCAGCCCAGCCACTCCCCCAGCCATCACCCGGCCTGGCCGGCTCCATGGCTGGGCTCTCTCGGGTTGGGTCCCGGCCATCATGGCCGGCTCCATGGCCGGCCAGCCCGGCCACTCCCCCGGCCATCACCCGGCCTGGCCGGCTCCTCTCGGCTGGCTGGTGGCCATTCGCTGCTTTGCCTCCAACGGCTCCTTTTGGAGCTACTACTTAAGGGGTTTCTTCCCCAAAGGTTTTTAGGGTTCCCAGCCACCATTTTGAGCAAGTTTCTTTCCCACCATTGTTGATCTCTTGAACTTGCCTTTCTCTCAATCCCTCCAATAGTTCTTGCTAGTTTTTGAGGGAAAAGAGAGAGGAGGTCTAGATCCACGTTTCCACCGATCGGTTTCTCCTCTAAGTGAGGGGAACACCTTGGATCTAGATCTTTGGAGTTTCTTGGTGTTTCTCCTTGTTCTTCCTCTCAAATACCTCCCAAGCATTAGTTGCTTTGGTTGGATTCGGGTTGGAAGAACTTGACCACTTAGTGTGTTCTTGCCATTGCATTAGTTGCATCGGTTTGAGTTCTCCATGGTGATTCGTGGAAAGTGAAGTTGAGAAGCTTGTTACTCTTGGGTACTTTGGTGCCCTAGAGCTTGTTCCTCTAGGGCACGTTGGTACCCTAGACGGTTGTTGATTTCTCGGAGTCTTGGTGGCTCACGGGATTTGTTGGGAGCCTCCAATTGTGGAGTGTGGCTCAACCTTGTTAGCTTCGGAGCTTTGGTAGCTACGAAGACATTGCCGGGAGCCACCAATTGAGTTGTGGTGTGTGCCTCGGCCTTGGGCATCGAGTCTTGGTGGCTCGGTGCATTTGGTGAAGACCCTCCAACTTGTGGAGTGAGCTTCATCCTTGTAAAGGTTCTAGTTGTCAACCTCAACGGCAACATAGTGACAAGTGCCTCACCACATTGGTGGTAAGACACAACGGAGATACGGTGTGCCATATCAAGGCTACTCGGTGTTTTCACATTGGTGAACACCGCGCCGCTCCAACGGAGACTAGCTTCCATTGGGAAGTGAACTTCGGGATAAATCATCGTCTCCAAGTGCCTCGGTATTTCTATCCCGAGCTTCTTACTTATGCTATTTACTTTGTGATAGACATCGAGCTTAAAGTCATATATCTTGCTATCACCTAGTTGATTATATTTCTTAGCATAAGTGTTGGTGCACATAGGTGAACCTAGCTAGTGTAGGTTTTGGCTTGATAAATTAAACGTTAGTTTTATTACGCATATATTCAAGCCTTAACCGTAATAATTTAAATCGCCTATTCACCCCCCCTCTAGGCGACATCCGTGTCCTTTCAATTGGTATCAGAGCGGGTTCTCTCTTTATAGGGCTTCACGGCCTAGAGAGTAAAGATGTCGTCTAGTGGTTTAGTGCACAATGCCTATTTAATATTCGATGGCACTAATTATAATGATTGGAGCAATCGCATGCTAAATTATTTTAGGGACATTGATCCATCTATAGAGCAAATCTTAGATATGGGTTTTCCTCCTCCAAAGGATCCGAAAAGATTATCTTTGGAGGATGAGGAAAATTCTTATCTAGATGCTCAAGCTTCTAAAGTTGTTTTCATGTCTTTAAGAAATGCAGTTGCCTTGTCGATATCTCCTTATCGGAGTGCTCATGAGCTATGGACCAAGCTTCAAGACAATTATGGTGTGTCCATTGATAGTGAGAATGATTGTTCTCCCTCCATCTCCGAGCGTAATAAGTTCTCAACTTCTTCTACCTCGTCTACATGTGGCAAGCCACAAAACAATGCAATGGTGAGTAGGGATAAATTTCGCAATAATGATAGTGAGATTCCTTTAGATGATATTTCATCTCTATCTTATTGCAATGATTTATCTTTGGACTTAAACACATCTAGAACTATAAATGTTTCACATGCTTGTGTTGATAGTCCTTGCATATCTTCTAAATCGTCAAGTAGTGATGATCATGACAATAATGATGATAATGAAGAAGATGATGCTTACTTTAATAAGAAAGGTCTAACGGTTCTTAGGCTCTTTCAAATAATAAAAATGCTTGTGAGAACCTCCATGAAATCATGAGCACCCTTGTTGAGCGAGGGATTACTATTGAAAATTTGGAAGCTCGTGAAAATGAAAGTCTTAGCCGCGAACGTGATTATGCAAACACGATTGCGGATCTTGAGGAAGCTCTTGAAGAAGAACAAACCACCAAGAAATCTCTTGAGGAGACATTTACTCTAGAGTCATCTAAAGTAAATGAAACCCATGATAGAGCTCTCAAGGTGGCTAATGATTTTAAAATAAAAAATGAAGAGCTTGTTGTTGAAATTGTTAGACTTCTTGAGGCCAATGTGAAATTTGAAAAGGATGTCAAGTCCTTGGAAGATTCTCTTGCACATCTCACTAAGTCTCATGATCAACTCCAAGCTCAATTATTAAAAGAGCTTCCTACTTGTTCTCCCATTGCTATAAATGTTGATGCTTATGCTACTAACTCTATTTCTTGTGAAGCATCCATTTTAAAGGAGAATGTTGAGCTAAGGGCTCAACTTAAATTGCTAACTAGCAATTATGAGATATTGGAATAAAGCCATGAGAAGCTCTCGAGCTCTCATGAGGATCTTCTAGTATCTCATGATAAGCTAAAGTTAGCTCATGAGGCTATCGCTACCAAGGTAATATCTAGTGAGCCTCATGTGGACAATGGCACAACTTCTACAAAAAATTCTATAATACCATGTGCTAGTCCTTGTAATTCTTCATCTCAACCTAGTGGGAAATCATATGTTGAATTACATTTCGTGCCTAGTTGCTCTAACAATGAAGCCTCAACTTCCACTAGTGCTTGTGTAGCTACTAACCTTGTAGGGAAGTCTAAAGAGCACAAGGTACAAGCCACCTCTTTGAAGAAAGATGTGGAGAAGCGTCATAAAGGGAAGGCCACACTTGACAATATGTTGAGTGTGCAAAAATCCCCTAATGACAAGAGTGGACTTGGATTCAACTCCAATATCAAGAACAAGTCCAAGAGTAGCAATAAGAAGGGCCAAGAACAAGTCAATCATTCGGCCAAGATTGTTTGCTTCAAGTGCAAAGTTGAAGGGCACCATGTTAGGGATTGCCCAATGAAGAAGAAGCCTCTTGGTGAGAAGCAACTAGGGAAGCGGCCTATTGATCAATCTCATGCTCAATCTCGAGTTGAACAAGGGCCACCTCCTAAGAAGACTCAAGTTGTTGCTCCTCAAGTTGGGGAGCCTATTAAGAAGAAAGAGAAGAGTCGATGTTGCTACTTATGCCGTGAGAAGGATCACTTGGCTTCTTCATGCACTAATGGTATCCTATCCAACCCCATAATAATTGATGATGTTTATTCTCTTAGGAAGGATAGGGTTGGCAATGTGTTTGCCAAATATGTGGGGACTCAAAGTGGTGTCAAGAAAAGAACCATTTGGGTTGCCAAGCCTATTGTGACTAACCTCTTAGGACCCAACTTGGTTGGGGACCAACAAGCTCAAACTTGATCAATAGGTTGTGATGGAGGACATTGGAGACTTGGCTATCCTTGAAGAATTAAGGGATCTTCATGTTTATAATTCATCAAGCCAAGCCAATTGGATTATCATATATCTATCTCATATCCAATGCTCCTTCTTGCGGTAACTTGTGTTTAAATTATATATACATTGAAAGTTGCTTGCTCCCTTGCATGTGTTAGTTTTGTTCCTAGCATATGCTTGTATATGTTGTGCTTATTACTTACCTTGAGCAATCAAGTTTGTGTATGTTAATGTGCGCTCCATATATGTGTAAACTTTGTGTTGAGTCTTTATTGGATCTTGTGTTGATTTCAATTGGCTCTTTTGAGATATTAATGGACTATCCCATTTTGGGGGAGTGATATGCTTTGTGCACTTCACTAACCTAAAAATGTGTGTACATGAGGCACACCACCTAGGATTGATATTTCAATATTATCTAGTTACTATGTGGTATGTCATGTTCATGAGAAATTCAAATTCTACAATGTCCATTAATTTCTCTAGTTGGTTTTGTTTGCCTCTTGCTTAGATAAAATGAATTATCACATTATGCGAGAGTAATAAGCTTTGTGCATATTACAATCCCACACAATGTGAACATTTGAGGTTGGCCACTTAGATTTGATGTTGTAAATTATCTTATTCCTATGTGGCATGTTTGCTCAAACAAGTTCCAATGGTTCATTTTGGTTATCCTTTGACTCTTGTTTGTGTGAGTTTGCTTGGTGTGGTTTTTCTCTAATATGCACTTCCATATATCATTTGAGAAACCATTTGTTCCATATTATTCTAACCATGGCCTTGCCGGTTGGTTTGAATAGTTTGGACTACCAACAAACTTTATTAAAATATGGTGTTTTATTTCTTATCTCTTGCCATATGTTTTATCTTGTGAGGATATTCGTTGATACCCCTATCACCGGGAAAATAATCCCAAATGGTCATTGTCCTTGGATAATACATATTTATGTTTGTGATAGAATATTTTTGATTATCCTTACATTGGCATTGACTTTTATTTGCCCCATCTCTTGCCAAAATATTTATTTTGACTCCCATTGCCTTCCTTGCCTCTTGCATGGATCCTAATTTTCAATTGGTAGTGTTTAGTATTGTAAATAAAATATGAAGAGTAATGATCCCTTGTGCGTGCATTTTGTATTCAAATGCAAATATCAAAAATAATGCATGAATCTTGGGGGAGCATTCCTTTTTATTTAGAACACTATTCTATCTATCAATATTTGATCCTTTCAATTGGCAGTTGATTTCTATCATATGTGTTTATGGAAGACAAATCTTTTTCTCTTGATGCTTTGTGCCATCATTAAAAGTGTAGAGGGTGTTTGGTTTATTTGGTGTAACCTTGCTCTCTCTTGGGAGTCTTGCTTTCTCATTCCCCGTTTTATGTTCTATCTCCTTGAATGAGGAAAGCCATTTGAGCATCTCTCCTTTTGTCTGTTATGCTCATCGGCATTGCTTTGGTACCTTCAATTGGTATTAATTGGGATTTAATATCTCCTCCATAGATATTTGTTCCAATTGATATTGATTGTGGGAGTTTTGATACCTTATTGATTTATTTTACTTTACTTGATTCTGGTCATGTATTATCCTCTTCTTGGTATCTTTTCTCCTAGTGGTATCTTATTTTCAATTGGTGTCTTATCTCTCATGTGTTGTTTGATTTGATTCCTATTGATATCTCACTTCATGTGTTGATGTGTTTTGGAATCAATCATTTGTTTGATTTGATTTTTTATCAATCATTTGTTGATTTGATTTTTCCTCAATCATGTGTTGATTTGGACTTTGATATAATTTGGACAACCTTTTTGTGTCACACCTTGGTGTGCTCTCTTCTTGGTTTACTTGGTGTTTTTGTCCAAATTGTATCTCTCTTGGTTCTCATGATTCTATGCATGTATATGTACTAGTATATATATTTTATGGCATGCTAGTCTTTTAGTTCCAATATATAGGGGATACTCCACCAAATCCTAAACCGGCTAAGATGTGCATGAAATTCAATTTCATATCTATATGCACATATTTATGCGGAGTGTTTCCTATATATTGTAGTTTATCTAACTACTATGGGACCCAATGAGTTTGGGAACCATTTTGTGCTTAAATTGTGTTTTAGGTACAATGGAGATACATTGGATGCTTGCCTCATTCATAAGGAAGGTGTTCTCACCGTATGATTATTGGAGTCAAGCTTTGATGATAAACAAATCCTCATTTTCTTCATCGTCAATGTATCTCGGTAACAAGTATCTACCTCATGCATACTTTTCTAGTTTCAACCTTGTGTAGGTTGTTTCTTAGCATGAAAGATCCTATTTTGCAATTGTTGTGGTTTTGGCTTGTTTCCTTCACGTGATATATCTTTGTGATATTTGTGATGAAATTGCAAAAACCTTTTTCTTCAATTGGTATTATTTGTTTATGATACTTGTTGCCTATCTCAAAGCATCTTCACTATCTCTTGTTCCCTTAGTGATATGTGTGATGTCTTTGATATTTTTGAAGTTCATTTATATATACAATGAGATAAATTTGAGGTATGTGCTATGCTTTTAAGCAATAATCTCTTTTGTATATTCATGACTTTCCCTTTTGGATACCATGGTTTCCATTTTATCAACCATCTCATATGTGCAAGTTTCTATGTGGATGTATATCATCAATGATTTGTCTATTTAGAAACCTATACATATGAGAGAGGTCACCTTCTAGTTGGTATCCTAATTCTTTTGAGCTACCTTGCTTTTATCTATAATTCTTTGGTGGCTCCAAAATTGTCTCATGAGTGCTTGTCTCATTTTTTGGTATCTTTGCGCACTCAAGGTCTAGTAAAGATCTTTGACTTCATGCTTATCATGGTGAGCATGTTAATTTTTTTGGCTAAATGCTCTCACTAGCTTTTGGCATTTTCAATTGGTTTTAGTTTCCAATTGGTATCCCTAAGCTTGTGAACATACTCATTTAAAGATCTTCCATTTATCTCGGTTGGGCCTATCCTATGTTGATTTTTTAAAGGTTGGTATTCTTGAGGTTGTGAACATATTACTTTTGAAAAATCTTCTTTATAAAGTTGTGTGTGACAATACTTGATATATAACTTATTTCCATTTGGTTAAGACTATGTGTCTTACCAAATTAATTGTCTTGTCACACACACATACTCTTGGTTGGACCTTTCTTGATAGTTTCTCTTAATAGGTATCTCCTTATGGCTCAACCACATCTTTAGTGCAAGTGCTTTGGTTTGCTTAATTTTTACATCCTTGCACTTGGTGAGTGTTCTAGATGATTTTCGGGGAGCAAGGATTCCATATTAGTGCACTCCTCAGTAGAGCATGAACATTGGGGAGCTTCTCCATTTTTATTTAGAACACTCGCCTTGGATCTTTTTGATTGCTTTTCTCCTTTGTGGAGATGTTTAGAATGATTTCATCCTTTTGCAATTTTTGGATCCTCAATATAGTTTGATTTTCTCTAATTATTCGTCAATGAATATGTGCATTTGATTCCACTCACATTTTGAGAAATGCACACTTTATGGAGGAATTCATATTATATTGGCTTTCTAAATTTTTCTTCCCATTTCGGCAATCGATGCCAATGGGGGAGAAGTTTAGAGGGTTTAAGGGAACTTGGGTTTTATGCTTTTGTTGCATTTGCCTTTAATGCGCTTTGCATCCTTGCTTGTTTGTCTTGCAAGGTTGCTATATTCATTATATAAACCCTCTTAAAAGGGATTGTCATCAATTACCAAAATGGGGGAGATTGAAAGTGCATGGTTGCCCCCATGTGTTATTTTGGTAATTAATGACAATCTCTATGGACTAATGTGTGCTTTGAGTTATATTTGTAGTGTTGGTCCATAAGGAATGCTTGAACTCCATATGTTGGAGTCAAGGCTAAAAGAAGAAGATTATATGTTGATCAAGGCTAAGTGCAAATTGATCAACATAGAGGATAAGGGTATGTGAAGATATGCGAAATAATGTCTCTCCCATATTGGTGTATGGGGGAGCAATATGCGAGGTTTCACCGAGCGGAGCGTAATCAAGAAAGGTGATCCACTTGAGAGGAGATCAAGATCGTCATCATCTAGCTCAAGTGGAATGCGCAAGGTAAAGAAAGGTGATCCACTTGAGAGGAGATCAAGATCGTCATCATCTAGCTCAAGTGGAATGCGCAAGGTAAAGAAAGGTGATCCACTTGAGAGAAGATCAAGATCGTCATCATCTAGCTCAAGTGGAATGCGCAAGGCAAAGGTATGATCTTGATAGGGTTTCTATTTTACCGGTCTCGCGGTGTAGTTAGGAGACCGGGTTTTTAGAATAGGTAACCGTACTATCAAGAGGGGCTCTCAAGTGAGCTTTAGCGTATCGGTCGTAGAGAGCTCAAACCTTTGCATCCTTGCATTCTTGCAATCATCTTTATTGGTTCTTATTTGGCTCTTATCGTGGTGTGGTATTGGTTCTTGTCGTGCTTGTCATGACAAGGCCAAGGTCACCGGAAACGGTTTTCATGTGTCTCCTCTTAAGTTTTCGGTGTCGGAGATTTTGCCGGTCCATCTATGCGGAAGGGTTCACTCTTCCATTTATTAGCAAAATCTCCCTTGCTTGGTTTCAATATTTTCACTTGTTATTGGGTAGCATTTGTCGTCCTCTTTCCAACAAAGTTGGTTTTATGTCATTCGGACTTCATTTGTAAAAGATATGGTTTTCCGGTTGTCAATAGAAAGGTTTTACCTTTCATCATTTGGTTTTACCATATCTTGTTGAACAATGATGTTTCTCTGCATAATCTTGTAGTGCTCGTTGTGACGATTCCAACGAGTCCACGATTATCAAAAACGGAGTTCGTATGTGGAAAATATTGCGGTTTTACCGACAAACCTTTTCTAGACAGAATAAAGAAAAGAAACAAAAGAAAGAAAAAAGGAGGGAGCCTGCCGGCCATCAGCCCGGCATGGCCGGCTCCATGGCTGGGCTCTCTCGGGTTGGGCCCCGGCCATCATGGCCGGCTCCATGGCTGGCCAGCCCGGCCACTCCCCCAGCCATCACCCGGCCTGGCCGGCTCCATGGCTGGGCTCTCTCGGGTTGGGCCCCGGCCATCATGGCCGGCTCCATGGCCGGCCAGCCCGGCCACTCCCCCGGCCATCACCCGGCCTGGCCGGCTCCTCTCGGCTGGCTGGTGGCCATTCGCTGCTTTGCCTCCAACGGCTCCTTTTGGAGCTACTACTTAAGGGGTTTCTTCCCCAAAGGTTTTTAGGGTTCCTAGCCACCATTTTGAGCAAGTTTCTTTCCCACCATTGTTGATCTCTTGAACTTGCCTTTCTCTCAATCCCTCCAATAGTTCTTGCTAGTTTTTGAGGGAAAAGAGAGAGGAGGTCTAGATCCACGTTTCCACCGATCGGTTTCTCCTCTAAGTGAGGGGAACACCTTGGATGATCTTTGTAGTTTCTTGGTGTTTCTCCTTGTTCTTCCTCTCAAATCCCTCCCAAGCATTAGTTGCTTTGGTTGGATTCGGGTTGGAAGAACTTGACCACTTAGTGTGTTTTGCCATTGCATTAGTTGCATCGGTTTGAGTTCTCCACGGTGATTCGTGGAAAGTGAAGTTGAGAAGCTTGTTACTCTTGGGTACTTTGGTGCCCTAGAGCTTGTTCCTCTAGGGCACGTTGGTACCCTAGACGGTTGTTGATTTCTCGGAGTCTTGGTGGCTCACGGGATTTGTTGGGAGCCTCCAATTGTGGAGTGTGGCTCAACCTTGTTAGCTTCGGAGCTTTGATAGCTATGAAGACATTGCCCGGAGCCACCAATTGAGTTGTGGTGTGTGCCTCGGCCTTGGGCATCGAGTCTTGGTGGCTCGGTGCATTTGGTGAAGACCCTCCAACTTGTGGAGTGAGCTTCATCCTTGTAAAGGTTCTAGTTGTCAACCTCAACGGAAACATAGTGACAAGTGCCTCGCCACATTGGTGGTAAGACACAACGGAGATACGGTGTGCCATATCAAGGCTACTCGGTGTTTTCACATTGGTGAACACCGCGCCGTTCCAACGGAGACTAGCTTCCATTGGGAAGTGAACTTCGGGATAAATCATCGTCTCCAAGTGTCTCGGTATTTCTATCCCGAGCTTCTTACTTATGCTATTTACTTTGTGATAGACATCGAGTTTAAAGTCATATATCTTGCTATCACCTAGTTGATTATATTGCTTAGCATAAGTGTTGGTGCACATAGGTGAACCTAGCTAGTGTAGGTTTTGGCTTGATAAATTAAACGTTAATTTTATTCCGTATTTATTCAAGCCTTAACCGTAATAATTTTAAATCGCCTATTCACCCCCCTCTAGGCGACATCCGTGTCCTTTCACTATGCAAAAACGCAAGTTACACCATCAGAAACTAAGAATAGATAGGGTCGTGATTGGCGATCAAAAGTGAGATGCAGTGATCTATACCATCTTTTTAGGATATATTATGTGTTATGTTGAGTCTGTTTTAGGTAACGATTGAGTGGCGAACATAAGCGAAAATACAATACCACCCGAGGTTATGTCTCCCGGGATTATCCAGGGCATCCAGTGTGCATCAAGATTCGGGATGTTGACTTCTGGGCATTCTAGAAACCCTCCTCTCAGTTAGACTCATTTCTAATCATCCAGTCCCTCTTCTTTTGCACAACACAGCCCACGTTCTTACTTTATTTGATACAGCGTGTAACGAGCACTTCGTGTTGATTTGTTTGTTGGTGGTAAATTTAAAATTTAAAAGCCACAGTATTTCAAAAAAAAAAATCTATTCATTTTAGATCTGTAAATCGAAATGTTCCATTTTATAGCAAGTTAACGTGTCCATACATAAATAATTGTACACGGTAGCACTGTTTGGACCTGGGAGAAGTATTTTACAAAAATAGGTTAGCCAAATTTATGAACGTAATTAGTATAAAAACTACTGTTCCTTACCATGTCAATAGTATTAAAAAGAATTCATAGTCTCATGTATCCTCAAACATGCATGGCAAAAATTCCTTGCAAGTTCCAGCATGCACTACTAGGAAAACCCTTACCGCCGGCGGCCAAAATTAGGTTATGGCGACCACCTCGCCGGTGGTAATACCTTACCGCCGGCGGTTTTCAAACCGTCGGGGGTAAGCCTGGTTAGCGCCGGCTGTTTATGCCAAACGCCGGGGATACTCTTTACCGCCGGCGGTTTTAAAACCGCCAGGGATAAACGATGATAGCACCGGCGGTTTACTCTGCTGCCAGGGGTAAATGTTTTATCACTGGCTGTTTATCACTAACTGCCGGCGGTAACAATTACAGGGGAAAAAAATTACAGCAATATACACAGCAATATATATAACAGATACAGGAAAGTAGCCAAAGTGTTCATCAATAACAAAGTCGACCATATTGTTCAAACTTCGACTCCCAAGTACGGATTACACAAATAGAGAGTCCAAGTACTAGCAAACACTACAAGTAGTTCTCGATCCGGAGTTGCATGACCTAGCTAAACAACAATGAGATAGAAGACTAGGGAGGCGGTGGCGGCAAGCATCATCACGACGAAGGGGGTCCTCCAAGTCTCCCTCCTCTGTCGCGCTCGAAAGTTGGCATACTTTGGTTGGTTATTGTGAAGTAGATCTCTTCGATTTGCTCACTAAGGTAACACTGATGTGTAGTTACAGCAGGTACAGCAGGGTGAGGATTCGAGAGAAGGCGCGTACCTGCAGCGGGTCCTCGAGGGGGCGAGGGCAAGGTCGACGGCGTCTGCGAGGTGGGCGTCTGCGAGGCGGCTCCGTCCACGAGCTCCTCCACGCGGTCGACGGCGTCTGCGAGGTGGAGGCTGTTAGGGTTACACGGCGTCGGCGGGAGCGAGGGCGAGGGGGAGAGAGGGAGGGAGGGGAGAGAGAGAGAGGGAGGGAGGGGAGAGTGAGGGAGGGGCTCACCGGGGCGGACGGAGGAGGGGGCCGATGGCGACGGGGACTCGGCGATGGCGGGGAGCTGCTGGACGGCGGGGTGAGAAGAGTTCGATTTGGGGGCAAAGTCGATTTGGAGCTCGTGCGCGCGTCGATTTGGGGCAAAGTCCACTAGGGCGGGTCCCACCCGTAAGTGGAACATAACTTACCCCCGGCAGTTTAGGATGAACCGCCGGCGGTAAGTTATGTTCCACTTACGGGTGGGACCACGTGTGCTTATCGCCGGCGGTTCTGTGACAAACCGCCGGGGCTAAATTGACCCTTTTTTTTTGCTGCTGTGTTTGTTTTTTTGGTTTATATATCTGCTTTTTTTATTTTTTTCGTGAGAGACCTGCACACATGCATCTCGCTTAGTCATTAAAACTATCAAAAATAGCACACATTTTATTGTTTTCTTTCTGCATTAATAGTCATTAAAACTATCAAAAAATAGCACATATATATACAAGAGTTGTCTTCACTTGAGTTACACTAGTAACTACTACTCCGAGTCGCCATCGATAGGAGTTTGCGAATGTTACTTATACATCAATATATATTTATTAGATACACAATACTATTCTTGATCACACTCTTCTCTTCTGCTTGCCCTTCCGCTTAGTCTTTGTGACCCCACCGGTATCTTCGTCGTGACTCCTTCTTGTGTACGGAGGAAGACCTAACCTAGGTAGCGTCGTCCTTGTTCTTCTTAGTTTGTATATTTTATCGTCTTCATAGGTTTCTTCCATCATTGGGTCTCCGACGAGGCCGTCGAAGTCTTTCTCGTTGGCGACTCCATCCATTCTGACGAGGGCCCTTTTGCCTCTCCTTACGACAACACGGCTGGGCCTAGACGGGTCGGTTATGAAGAAGCATTGCTCGACGTGCTTAGCCAGTATCCATGGCTCATTTTGCGCGGTGGGGTTCTTGGTCTTGGATTTGTCGGGCATACGCATGGTTGTGAAATACTCGTCTTCTTTTGTGACGTCCGTAGCCCATCTGACACGGAACATTGCTAGCTTCTCCCCGACGTAGTCGAGCTCCCAGATTTCCTCGATCCTTCCGTAGTATCTTTTCTTCTCTTCACCCGTGTATGATTCCATCGTCACACCCGAGTTCTGGTAGTCGCTTCTTTTGTCTCTCTCCTCCGTATAAAATGTGTAACCGTTGATGTCGTATTTCTGATAAGTCATGAGGTTGGGCGCGGGCCCATAAGACAAGGCCAATAGCATTTTGTCTGCATTGCTTGTCATTGGCGGGGGATTGGCATCAATCTGGTCTTTGAACCAGCGCGCGAAAGAGGAGTTGTGCGCTCTAAATACCTCTTCTTCCGTCATCGGCCTGTCAGCGGTGTTTTTGATCATGGTTATGTGCTCCTCCACCCAAGGCTCGACATCGGTCATGTGCTGTAGCGCTACTAAGTGGGCCCTGTTAAAGTCTGTTCTTCTACCATCTTGATCCACGTCCAGTTCCCTCTTGCCAGTATCGTGGCCTACTCCATCGAACCTGCCAGCGTGCTTGCTGGCGGGCAAACCAAGCGGACGTGGGTCATCCTCGTTTAGATAATTCTTGCAGAAAGAGATGCACTCCTCGGTGAGAAAGCCTTGGAGGATGCTTCCGTCCGGATGTGCCCTGTTACGAACGTATCCTTTGATGAACCCGTTCATTCTTTCTGACGCCATCATGTTGTGAAGGAATGCCGGCCCGAGATCCTCGATATCGTCTACTATATGCACCAGCAGATGGACCATGATGTCAAAGAATGCGGGCGGGAAGTACATCTCCATCTCGCATAAGATGGTGACGATCTCTTCCTGCAGCCTCCCAAGTTTCTTGACGGTTATCGACTTCCGAGTGATGACGTCGAAGAAGCTACAGAGGCCAGTCAACGTTGCACGAACGTGCGGTTCCATTATCCCGCGTATTGCAACCGGAAGTATCTGCATCATCATGACGTGACAGTCATGAGACTTCATCCCGCTGAATATTTTTTTCGTCGGGTCCAGCCATCTGCGAATGCCTCATGTAGACGGTTTTCGAAGACCCATCCTTACTCAGCTGTACAAATGGCGTCTTTTCCATGCACCTCACACATGCCTTGTGTCCGTGGCACACCTGGCACGCGATATATCCGTATCCGAGATAGTCCTGCACTGTCGTGAGTAGTGCAGCTTTCATACGGAAAGTTTCTTGCCCGTAGGCGTCCCAAGTTTCTATCCCTTCCTCCCACAAACCATCTAGCTCCTCCTTCAATAGCCCGAGATACAGGTTGATATCGCTCCCTGGCTGCGTCGGCCCTTGGATTAGGATACTCATGTGTATGTACTTCTTCTTCAGGCATAGCCATGGGGGGAGGTTGTACATCCATACAAACACGGGCCAAGTGTTGTGCTTGCTGCTCTAGTTGCCAAACGGATTGAGCCCGTCGGTGCTTGCACCCAGCCTGATGTTCCTTGCTTCTTTTCCAAATTCTTCGTAATACTCACCATCTAATGCCTTCCACTGGCTTGCATCCGAAGGGTGTGTCAACACTGGGTTTTCAACCCGATCCAGATCCTTCTTCACCGCCTCCTTCCTTTCCGCGTGCCAGCGCATGAGCTTAGCTTCCTTGGGGTCCACGAAGTACCGCTGGAGACGGGGCCTGAGCGGGAAGTACCACACAACTTTTCGAGGAGCTTTTCTCGTCCCTCTCTTGTATCGAGATTCGCCGCACACTGGGCATGTATCGAGGTTGGCGTGCTCATTTCGATAAATTACACAGTCACCGATGCAGGCGTGGTATTTCTTGTGCGGTAAATCGAGAGGGCACACGACTTTCTTTGCCTCATTTAGGCTACCAGCACACGTGTTACCTTCAGGAAAGTGCGTCTTCATCCATCTGAAGAGGTCGTCCACGCTTGTATCCGACCATTTGTGTTTTGCCTTCATCTCCAGAATATCAAGAGCTGCTCTCAGACGGCTCTCCTCCGTCCCGCTAGCTGGGCCATACAACGGAGTTCTCGAGTCTACCTCCAGTTGATCCAGCTTAGACTTCCGTCTATCGGCCGATGTGTTGCTGAGAAGAAGTTCTTGAACATGAGGGTCCTGCACGGCCGCGGTTAGCGGGGTATTCCTACTCAGGTCCTCATCGTCCGCATGTTCTTCCCGGCCTTCTTCACCATCAACGCGTGCGACATCCCCTCCCACCTCATCTTCATTGTCGTATGTGGCATCCGCTTCCTCGTCGTGGTCATCATCATCATCACCTTCATCATCATCACCTTCATCGTCGCTACTCATCCATTGAGTATGGCCCTCCATGAAACCAAACCTAAGCAGGTGCTCATTCACAGTGCCTGAAATGGGGTCGAACAATGACACTAGCTTGCATCTTCGACAAGGACACTTTATATGCATGCGCTTAGTTCGATACATGTCGGCCATCGCGCGTTCCACGTATCTATCAACGACGCTTTCCTTCATCTCGATGACCATCGTAGCCTGCACGACACAAGAGAATCGATTAGAGACCCATCATCGTCTCGGTTTTCACGGAAAAATTCGGCATGACCTTTGCTAAAAATGGTCATGCCGGAGTGCCAGAAAATCACCGGAACGGAAGTTAATCAACATTCCGGCAAAACATTGGCAACTCAATGTACCTGAACATCAAAACAAATGCACAACGGTCCACATATGCATGGAAACCGTTTTTCGCCACAAGTGACCGCGACTTTGCATGCACATTCTTTCCACTCATTAGTTACCTGACGCGAGGTCCACGCTAGAGCACCGGAGACGCCAGAGCACCGGAGAAGCCACACGTCGACAGAAGAGAGTGAGCTAGATCTAGATCTACAAAAGCTAGATCTAGATCTACAAATAGAGAGAAAGGGATTGGAAATGGGTGGGGAGATGTAGATCTAGATCTAGATGCTAGCTATATAGTGCAAAGTGAGGGGAGCAAAATTTTCTCAATATGTGGAACTTAATTAAGTGCTTAAATAAGCCAAAATAGGTGGGAAGTAGTGGGGAAATGAGCTCTGGTCGAGCTCCATGGATAGTGAGTGAGAGAGTGAGTTGGTAGGTGGGGAGAAGTGGCTGGTCGAGCTTAATAATAGATGCTAGGATTACCGCCGGCGGTTTCACCCCAAACCGCCGGGGGTAAGTCCATTTACTGTCGGCGGTTCCCATCTTACCGCCAGGGGAAACAAAATATCGCTGGTGGTTTTTGCCTAACCGCCGGGGTAAATCTGAGCCGGACAGGGCCAGCACTGGGCCCACTTAGCGTCGGCGGTTACATATCCTTCCCGCCAGCGGTACGAGGGGTTACCCCCGATGGTTTGTGGCAAAACCGCCGGCGGTAAGTTGAGGCCCAGCCCGGGGTCTGCGGCCCACGTTACCGCCGGCGGCCCAAGTTCCCTCCCGCCGGCGCTACGTGGCTTATCCCTGGCTGTTTTGGCCCAAACCGCCGGTGGTAAATTTAGGCCGGCCGATCACAACTTACCACCGGCGAAAAAAATTACAAACAGCCGGCGGTAACGTGTGCTGCTATAAGCAATTCCCTAGTAGTGATGAAGGCCGAATGAAAGTCCAAATCTGAATTAAAACTTTATTGGATCTGGAAAAAAACTTTAAGAAGGTTAATAGAAAATTGATCATACCACATTCTAATTGATATTTTGCCCATTTGAAACAAATACGTTGATTGCTGTCTCAATGAATGTTCGATCTTTACTTTACTGAATTTAAGACATGCGGGAATTTAAGCAGATCAATGGACATGCGTGGATTACTTAATATGGTACTGAAATTCAGTTCAACTCTCTACAGTCCTGTATCTTATATGTTTTCTTCATTATCCTAAACTTTCGAGCGAAAAGGAGATGCATCTTGTCATTGGACAACACATGGATTTCTTTTTATATGGTTATGGAGGTCGTGTTTGGCTAGCTATCTTCATGCTTCTATGGACAGCAGGAATTGGAGTTCGTATATTATCAAGGTATTATCAAGGTTGGAAAAAACGCTAGGCGTAGGCGGGACGGTGGACAGTTGCCTAGCGCCTAGGCGAACATCCGTCGGGTGCGTATTTGGATTATTATTTATCTATACATGATAATTTAGACCATATAAATAAGTATGCTACTAAAAACTGCCATTGGATTATGGCCCATTTGGTTCTTCGGTGTAATACGACATGATTTCTGGCTAGAGAAGACAATTTATCGGTTGCACTGCCTAGAGTTCCGCTTATGCCCTAGGCGAGGCGTTTGCCCATCGCTTAGTGCCTAAGCGTGCTTAAGCGTTGCCTAGGCGCCGCCTAATCCAACACTGTATATTATAGGCGCTATCTTCAGTTGGAAATATCATATTTTCCTTTGAAGCTCACAAAAATCTAAGTAATTAAAAACACATTTTGGAAATTAACGCTTTCATCTAATGCTCATATGTCGCTATAAATGGAAGAATTATAACTCGGTACATCATTAGTTTCATGCAATCATAGTTTTTCTTCTCTCATGGATCATCACAAATACGACATGATTCAGATTTCAGGATATTCTCATCTATGTTTTCCTTTAACTGGCAACGCTTTCATTGTTATGCAGATTTGACAGTTCAATCTTTCTGCAATGATATATTTATCTTTCTGGAAAGAGAAAACTTATTTACATTATAAGCATGCTTCATTTACATGCTGCACATCAGTTTGCAATGACTGCTGGCTCTTCGTATGGATGATCATTCAGAATAGGGTGTGGACGACAGATCGTCTTTAACGGCGTGGATGGCCGAACTGTGGGAATTGTCCCTTGTGCGGTCAGGTACAGGAGTCCGGGGTTCACCTTCTCTTCCATTGCCGGTTCTCTGACCGCATACGGAACGCGATCTATGTGTGGATTGGGACACCGCATTTGCTTCCAAGCCGGTGGGAGGATCTCCACTCGGTCCTCGACTGTTGGACGGCTTCGGTGACGCATCCGGGGGATCCTCGGAAGCCTGTCGCATCCATGATTATACATACCTCTTGGAAGCTTTGGAACGAGCGTAACTCCAGAATTTTTCGTCACTCGTCGCACCAACCCAGCTTTGTTATTTCTGAGATCAAGGAGGAGGCCTGAACCTGGTGTGTAGCGGGCGCAAAATGCTTGGTGAACTTCATTCCGGGAGAGTAATTCGTTAGGTTCTTCGCTTGTTGTTGTTTTCCCTTAACACGCTTGTTTGTGTTTTGGGGTGGTGTTAGCTTTGCTATGTAACTGTTAAAACTTTCTCTTCTTAATCAATGAAAAAGCAAACCTTTTACCTCGTTTCAATTTTTTTTTACTGCAGTGTCCTTATCGGTCCTTTCAAAACACTTCCAGTAGAAAAATAGTTATGTCCATAAGTATCTCCAGTTTTTGTAAACTGAATGGTTAACATTTAAATTTCATTTATTTTCTATGCTAATCTGTTTTTAATAGGTGAAATTCTGCATTAATAGCTCGATCCTTTTTTGCCCATCTATGATAACCAATTTACGATCTTTTTGGTACACTGTGCTCAAGATATCCATGCATCTCCTGTCTATGATCTTTATTGTAATTTATGCTCAAGAGTTCTTCATATTTTCCGCAGCAACGCGCGGGGTATTATCTAGTTCAAATAAAGTATTTGAGCCCTCACATGTCTCCGCATTCAAAATAAGACATCGATTACCTAAACGCCACTCTTCTTATGTTGTTAAGTTGTGATTCAAATTCAGTTGGAAACGAATGGAGCGAGACCCGTTGCCGGTAATCTTGGACGGACATGGAGCGGAGTCAAGAGTTAGCCCATCACGCCACCCCTGTCAGGGACGACTGGGGTGCGGGGGAGGGGAGGGGGGACCTAGGTCACCACCTCTTTATATACTGCTTGTAAGGCACCGCACAGGACAAGTCGAATCATTGTAAATCTCCGGCATTTGTAATCTCACCCGATGTAGTGAATATTTTTTGGCTGACGCCCATGTTTTTTACCCTTCTCTTTAGATGGGGTTTTCCATGTTAAAATCCTTCTGTCCACGTATTTGTTATATAGGATTAGCAAAACAGATTAAAAATACCGTTATGCTTCCCATATTTTACTCAGCCAACATAACTTTTGAAAATTAAGCCGGCTTAACATCCATCAATAGTCTTCCAAAAATGAAGTAAACTAATTAAGAAAGAGAACAACTAACGATACTATCAATATAATCGCACCAAACAAGTCTAACTTTAATCAATTTACATCAACGTACGTAGCAAACTCGATATCACAGCCTTTGCTTATTCTTTACAAGCTCGGAGCTAGGCATACAAACGCACACATAACCTGATCATAATGCTCCAAATAAGTGTGTCCCAGCAGATATATGCCGTTGTCAACTAAAACCTGCTTAGTGCCCCATCTGAACCACAGTAGAACTGGCTCTTAACTAACGGTCAGCTGCGGGAACCCCAACGTCGGATGCGGCGACAGGGGTGACAGCAGCGGCATGCCTCCGAGCAAGGCCTCCCAGTACTCGTCCCAGCCGGAGCTCGACGGCGTCGGAGGAAACGCTCCCTCCGGCGTCGTGGCTGCCGACGTCACTGTCGAAGATGCTGTCACCGTCGACATGGACGAGGCCGTGTCCCACGACACCTGGGCCGACGACGGCGATGGCGCCTCGGTCTTCACGGCCTTGTTTATTACCACTCCCAACACCTCCACATCGGGCTCCTCCTCCTGCTGTCTCTTCCGTTTGTTCGCCACGCCGGCGGCTGTCTGCAAGGCAGGAGCGGGAGGCGCGCAGAACTCGGCCCCGCGGGTACCCACCTCGTTGGGGAAGTTAAGAATGGCTTTGGCGCCGCGCATCCGGAAGGCCGCGCGGTCATATGCGCGCGCGGCCTCCTTGGAGGTGTCGTAGGTTCCGAGCCACACGCGGGAGCCCCGGCGCTTGGGGTCGCGGATCTCCGCCGCGTACTTGCCCCACGGACGCTGCCGCACGCCGCGGTACTTGCGGAAGTCCTCCGACGCCCCCTGTGGCGGAGCTGCCGCGGAAGCCCACCCGAGCGCGCCGGGGCCGGCAGGCACGGAGATGGTCAGCGCCGAAGACGTCGGCACCCTCACGGCAACAGGTGACGGCTCGCCACCGAACTGTATCATCATCGACGGCGCCCGGAACGCTGCCTGAGCGCCGACGTTGACTGGATCAGACGAGTTCTCGTATTCATGTGTCAGGTTCATGTAACCTTGCATCTGCTGCGGGAAGGACATAGGCTGGTACGCGGCCATGGAAGGTGGCGGCACCGGCAGCACGGGGAAGGTGTCGTCGTCGCAAAATGGGCCCCGCAGCTGCTGGTTATCCGCCGTAGCCGGGAAACTGCCGTCGGCGCCGAGGAGGTGCTCGCGGATGAGGTCGAGAGCGAACTCTTCGACTTGATCTCCGGGGAAATCCATGTTGCTTACGGTGGTTCTGGTTCGCCTTTCGTTGTGGCTAGCTGTCGATCGAGCTTGGTGGATGACACAGTGGTTTGCGTGTTTGTTTGCACTGTGCAGGTGTGTTCTCTTCGGGTTTTCCTGAGGTCAAGAGCAGGGTGGCGAACGTATTTATAGGCCAGAGGAAAACGATCATGAGAGACGACAAGGCCGAGGATTTGGGCCCCACCCTGCCAATTGATTTGACCACCCTTAACCGTATCTACGTGGGCCGGCCCTACTTTGGGTCTGTTTGCGGTCGTAATCTCGTCATGTAACCTGACCTCGATTGGGAATGGTTTTGTACGTCGTGCTTGTACCGCCAAGCACAATATATGAATCTAGAGGATTGGGCACTTGATCCCTTTCACTCAAGTCGATTACCTTTTTCGGTTTTGCTATTACTCACTCGAGTGAGAAATAAGTTAGAGCTTACTCAAGTCTAACTCCGTCAGATTTGTATCGTGATTCGTGCATTCAACTTAAATTTTCTTCAGTTATACATGGATTGCACATAATTGCAACTGACATTTATCAGTTGCACATGGATTACACATGAGTTGCACATGCAACTGGATGACATTACCTAAGTGAGAATTAAGTTAATTCTCACTCAATTGAGTCCTAGTCGCTCCCTACCTTTTTATATGTGATCTTTAAAAGAACAGTTCAAATTTGATGAGATGAGAGCCTGAGACGTTTACACGTATATGAACTCACTAATTAGCTAGTTACCGCGAAATTCGTGTTCCTGCTTTTTGTAGAACATGCATGGGAAACTGATATTTGTAACTAGCTCGCCCATTTCATGATTTCTAGAACGGGACATTTTTCCAGTCGTGTCAACGGCCGGAGAACAGGCGTCCCGGCATCCATACCTGCCGAGAGCTTCGATGAGCCCGCTTACTCTTACCAGAAATTTAGTATGACAAAAAAGATGAATATTTTGGGTTGTATCATTTCTCACTACACAGCCCTTGAACAGTGAAACTCTTCTCAATCGTAACCCTCGCCTGGTTGTGCCACCTACACATGGCCACATGGGCCGGTGCACAGCACTGCACACGAGGCAAACCAAAACTTTCCATGCAGTGAAGCAGATCAATGAAAGCGGAAACGGCTCACAAATCAGTTTGGCTCGTCCGTAGACCGTAGCGCTAAATGATGGACTACTTCTACATGCTTGGAGCTTTGACGCCTAATTCACTAGGCTGTTAAGGACCGAGTCCAGCGAGCTAAATAGGGCGTGTTTGGATCTTATGCTCGATTAGCCTTGCTAGGCTAGATTGAGCTTAGCTCGTTTGAGCTAGATCCCACACGAGCAAAACTGTCTTACTATTAATTTGAAGTCGGACGCGATGGTTGGTGATGATAGGTCTCACATCTTTTGCATTTAGCTCCTCAAGATTTGATAATCAATCTCCGGTATATGCATTGCTTCCGTCCCGCACGGGAAAGAAAAAGGAAAAACAGGGTTGTCGGCGCCGTTCTCGTTCATGAAGGAGGCATGGTGGTCTATTCCCCTTCCCCTCCACAACCTGCTTGTCCCAAGTGAAAAAACCCTAATATGTAGGATTGAGCGGCGGCGGCGCTCCGGGGGTGTACCATCCAACGAGGTGCCATGGGTTCGGCAGTGGTGGCCAAGCATCTGGTGGTGGTCGGTTTGATCTTCGGCGGTGGCGTGGTTTTGTGGATGGCAAGGTCATCCTTGCTCGTGGTGCTCTTCTTCCCGGAGTGTCCCTGCTAGTTGGCAGCTCGAACCCCTCGAGCCTGGAGAGAGAGGATAGGGTTATCCTCTCCGGTCGCAGTGATAGATCGGTGGTAACTGTGTGTCGGTGATGCGATTTATGTCCATTTTACGGTGGTTTTGTTACCCTTTCTTCACACCGCATATTTTTGCAATCTTGTTTAGTAGCTTCCGTCTTGCGATGTGTTTGGTGTCATGGGAAGCGGTGGTGTCCGTGGGTTGCTTCGCGTGGTGAGCTAGTTGTGGTCAATGCCCTCTCCCTTGGAAGACGTCTATCATTTTACATGTGTGCTCTGCGTGAGCCGCTCTGCCTTCTGAATTTGCGGCACTAATATGGCATGGGCCTTCTTCGGAGCTTTAAATTCGATGAAAGTGTGAGAACATTTGACATTGTACTGCAGAGGCACTGTCGATGAAAGTGCGGCAAAACCCGACGGTGTAACACTCATAGGCATGGTGTCGTTGCCTGTTTCATTGACGTTTTGAGGTCATGGCGCTCTCGTGTCCACTGCTTTGCTTCATTTTCTCCTTGAAATTCTCGATTTCTCTTCGACACGGGTATGAAACTCACTAAACTTCAATGGTATTTGTCTCATAGGCAACACTCCAGGCCCTGTGAATTAAATAGGCAAAGGACGTTTTTCATTTAACATGATATGATATTCAAGAATGCAATTATAATAAGCTTAATTGAGATAGCCTGTTAAAGACTTTAGCATGATTGTTTAGTAGCATATCATAGTAGGAAAATCATTGAAAAAATGCTTTTATCCAAGTGTTTAAGACAATCTCATCAACCCATTCATATGTTGCTGTACTGATTTCATCTTTTCCAAGTTGTGTTGCGATTTTGGATAATTTTTTTTATTTGATATGGCGCAGAGATCATTCTTCTGTACTTCTCCTTTCTCCTTTGTGTCCCGCCTTCTGGAATTTTGGTAGAGATGCCCACACATAATCTGTGTTGAACATTTTGGAATTTTTTCTTAACTTCGGCATGGACGAGTCTGTAATATTCATGGAAAAATTAATATCATGTCATAGTCAGGCAACCCATTCCCTTTGAAGGGTCTCAGCTGTCTCGGTCGACATCAGCACAAAATCGACGATGACACCCCTCTCATGTTCGTCGACGTGGTTGACGTCCTTGGTGGGTGGGGGGTTACCATTTTAAGTATTTTTATCGGCCAAGCGTACAGAGGACCAGAATATGCGTTTTCTGCAAATCTCAGTGGGTTTTCTACACACACAAAATACAGCCTGGCCCATTAAGCGAGGCAACAAACATTTCAATTCCGACTAAACAGATATTTTTACACTGCTAACGCAGTCTGGTGTTAGATTCGGTCGGGAAAGTCTGTATTGCAGTGATATGAGTTCGTTGAAAACCTAGTAGCCAGCAGCCATTTCAGTTAGCAGTAGAAATGTTATCGAGATTCCGGCGGGCATTCCGTTCGACGGTTTCTCGTGCGCGTACGTGTGCAGCTAGCGTGCCGTGATTTCTCATTCTTGTACCGACCGGAACATCATTTCTCAGTCCATACGCATTTCCTCCCTGGCCTTTGTCATCTAGCACTGTTTGACAAACGGAGTCCGTCTTGGAATTGGCATGTACGGTCCAAGCTAGAGGTCCTACGGGAGGGGAGGGGAGGGGAGGAGAGGATAGCCCTAAGCTGAGCCAGGTCAACAGGCGCCACCCCAAAATTTTTTTTTTTTTTGAAACAAAGGCAAAAGCTTTGCCTTTTTTTATATTGATATAGAAGGAGCAAACATCGGAGGCCTAGGCCAAAAAAAAGAAGATACAAAACCGGTCGGAGCAAAGCTCAACCGGTCAACCCTTCTAAACTCGGCCCTCGCAATGGTCCAGAAACACGGTGGACAGGGCAAAAGATCAAGGCGCAAGCCTCTACTCTTCTGAAGGCGTGATCTCCACACCCCCTGGTCCAGCCAGGCCAAGAAGGGCGTCATCCACGGCGGCAAGGCCCGGCATGTTGAGCTTGAACAGGAGGTTGAGCGCCGCTATAGACGAGTCAGACATCGGTGTCTTGAGACTGCTCGCAAATTCCTTACGAGCCTGCACCAGAGGACTGCTGCGCCGCTTCGTAGGACGGCCTGGACCCTGGAGCCCGCCGGCCGCCATCTGCGCACGTCGGCGATCGGAACCCGAACCGGCACATGGATGGATGTGTTGTGATGTAGTGTGCTGTGCCCGCCATTGTGAGTTATAATGTCGTATTGCTGTTGATGTGTTCAGACATCAGTTGCAGACAGAAGGGGAATAAACAGTCAAGCGTTTCTGATGTCTAGCCTGAAGGTATGGCTAGGCTAGTATACGTGCAGCTTAATTTGGCGAGAATTTCTACCCCAGTTCGCTGGAGTTAATTAATTAGCTAGTCTCGCTAGTTGAGAACGGGGCTTTTGTCCAGAGTCAGATTGGACTCTAGTCCCGGATATGTTTTGGACCGGGATTAGTCCCGGTTCATCGGCTACGAGGCCGGCAGCCTCTAGTCCCGGGTCGTGGGCGAGATTTAGTCCCGGTTCGTGATACGAACCGGGACTAAAGCGTCTTGGCAGGCCGCAACTGAGGTGGGGGACAGCGTGATACCCTTTAGTGCCGGTTCATATCACGAACTAGGACTAGAGGTCTCACTCCCTATATCATCTTCTTTCAGCCCGACCTCAGAGTTCATATCACCATTTTTCTCCTCTCTATCTACTCTCTAGCTCGAATTCATCCACATTTTTCTCCACAATTCTAATAGGTTAAGGGCGTCTCATATATCGAAGGATTCCAATAGGTTAGAAACTTCATCCTTCCGGAGCTCGAGTTCAACCCCATTGCTAGTTTTGCTCCTCCTTTCATTGCTATTGCTAGCTAGGTGTTTGATAAAATGCGTAAGTTAGTTTAACTCAAATTCTAGGTTATTTGTGTAATGCCCATTGCTAGTTTATTTGTTTTATATGCAATTTGAGCTCAAATTAAAGTATGATTTGTGGATTTTAGTGCCGTCCTGTCCCTGTCGCTGTCCTCACCGCCGTGGATCGCCCGCGCCGCCCCGTCGCCGGCACCACCTTGGTGAGCCTCTTGTTCTTATTTTTTTTAAAAAAAATTCTTATTTGTATGATTTACATAGGTACTTGTATAATTTTTTTTACTTCTATGACTGTTTGTTATATGTATAGTGTTATGGTTTTGATATCCGTCCCCGCGCTTTCAAGCACTTCAAAAGGGAATTGCGGGATTTTTTATGGAGAATGTCATAGACCCAAAGGGAAAATACAATTTGAACGCATGATCTCCATGTCATCGAATAGACGGGCTCTAGTCCCGGTTATGATCTCCATGTAATCGAATGTTCTTTTATAAACATTTTGACATGCTATATGTATTTTTCTGATTTGTAATTAATTAACCATATATTTTGCAAGATTTTAGTTTTAAAAAGTAACCCGGTTGTGACCAGAGGCTGCCAGGTGGGGACATATCTAGTCCCGTGTCGTATTACGAACCAGGACTAAAGTTCCTCGACCACGCGTTCTGACAGCGGCCACGTGGGATGGCCTTTTGTCCCAGGTCATAACTGAACCGGAACTAGATGGGGGGCCTCTAGTCCCGATTCCGCAGTCCCGGGTGCAGATCCGGGACTAGACGCCCTCACGAGCTGAAACAAGTGCCCCGTTCTCTACTAGTGTCTCTTGCATATCCTGCTGAAAACAAGTTACCGGGTTGATAGCTGCTTCAATGTTCAGTGTCCTTTTCAATTGTTAGTAAAAGATCACTGCGGCAGCCTTTCCGGTAACAACCTTTTGTTTATAACCGAGCTTAAGTCCCCGTCGGGGTCTATATATATCTTTCATGAGAGCTAAGTGTGGTGATATATTCACTAAGGGATCGATATGAACGTACGCATGACCCGTACGTGCTCCGAATTGGCAGGCGGTCGAAATCGATAAAATTCCAAGTTAGAGGGTAGAGAATCATTATCTGAGAATATTCAGGGTCGCGATCGGCGAGCCTACGAGAGATGCACTCATCTGTTTAGGATAAATCCCGTAGTCTATTGGGCTCTCTTCTTGGGTAATAACGAACTAGTGTTGCCGTGGCGGGCTAGCTAGAATAATAATCTCTCCATCTCAGCGCGCGTCACACCGCTCAGCGTCAGTCCACAACACGAATCAAGGCGAACACTACTACCTCGACGACGTTACGCTTTGAACCCAACGCAGCTGGTTCACATCGTGCTGGTCGTCTTATTCAAAGTTGAGAAGGACGAGGACACAGGACAGCAATATGAATATGCGATGATCGAGTTCCTTAGCCGTAGCCGGCCGGCCCTGATCGAGGACTCTCACATGTACTCCATCCGCGCCAAGTTATATCCGGGAACGGACGAACGACCTCGGCGCCATGGATGAGATGGAGACGAGAGCGACCAGTACTTGTTCCTACAGGGTCGGTCTCTCGGTGTAAGGGCCTCTGACTCGAGGGCAACCCGGTGGCCTGTAGCAGCAGTAGTCAACGGTATGAAACACGTCTATAGAGCGGCTGTACTTGTTTGATCTGTTCCTTGGGTTTATCTCGTCCTACGCCCCCGAACCACTGAAACCATCTGTCAACAGCAACTCGAGTACGTCCAAAACCAGCAATGGCCCGTCTGTGTACACGGTTTAAACGCGTACGTGTCAGCCGGTTTGGCAAAGAGGACGGAAATGCAGTGCAGGTCTGAATATCTGACCATAGAGTGTGCATTCTGTTCGGAAAGCTGAAGTAAGATGTGTATTCGAGCAACTTCGGAACGTAGATATTTTTCGTGGCTCTAATGGTAACAATACGCGGGAATTTTGCCGCGACCTGGGCTCGTAGTCGTACAAGGAGATGTCAGAGAGATGGACCGGAAAATTGATACTGCATCAAGCTAGTCCGATTGGACGAGAAGAGGTCTGAAAACATCGAAGGCTCTTGCTTCCAAGATCCCAACTGTTGCGCCGCTTCTTACAAGCGGTTACTACTCTCCTGGCATGAGTTCGCTAAACCGTTTTGCACCCACGGTGATCTATAAACGGGCTATCCTTTTAATATTATCAAAACTTGATGTTTGGCAGAAAATGATATTTGAAACCATCGCAGAAAAAACTGATATTTGGAACTAGCACACATGTAATGAATTTTGAAACGGGACATTTTTCCAGTCCTGTCAATGGCCGGAGAACAGGCGCCCGGGTATCTATACCGAGAGCTTCTTAATATGACATAGAGCAAAGCTAGTTATTGCCTGCCTATGCATTCTTTTCTGAAATAATAGATGAAAAATTTATATCATCTATCAGTACACAACCTTTAACAGTAAAACTCTTCACAATCTCTGATAGTGAGATCGCCATTTGTCGATCGACAACCCATATAGACAGGTCCACATGCATATGTAGTTTATTAACACTATGGTACGAGTTGATTAATATCTCACACGTAAAACTGGCTCGTGGCGCCACATACACATGGGCCGGATGGAATGCACCGCACACAAGGTGGCAAATCAAAACATACTTTTGCCATGAAAGCGGACACAGATTAGTAGTGTATCGTCCAAGGCGTTAAATTAACGGTTGTCCTCCATGAATGTCAGTAAATTAAAATATTTGTTCCGAGGTGAATCAAAATGGATACAATTTATACTGAAATTTATACTTCACTGGGTCTTATTTTTAGCATGTTATAATATTAGAAGTCTAATTTATTGTTTGCTTGCATAGTTGAACCATATAACTAGCAATATTACTAAACATAAGTTGGCATTTTTTGTTTGTAGCGAATACATTGAAAGATACTTTTTTTAGTAAAGTTAGTTTTAATACTAGTTTTTCTATCACTACAGGAAGGAAGTTCAATGCTGAGGGTTTTCCCCCTCGGCTTAGCTCCGTTTACCCTCAGCGTAGGTCAATGCTGAGGGTGACCCTCGGCATTGAACCCTCGGCTTAGGTGGTCCTCGGCACAGCTCGATACCGTCGGCATTGCTTCGGTCGTCAGCGTAGCTACTTGTGCCGACGGTTTACTTCGCCCCTCGGCGTAATTTAACCGTCGTCACAGAAAGTTAACGGGACGGAGAAAACGGCGTCCAGGAGCAGTGCCGAGGGGGTTACCCTTGGCGTAGGTGACCACGTGGAGGGCTGAGGTGAAGATGCAGTGCCGAGGGGGTTACCCTCAGCGTTGGTGCAGCAGTGCCGAGAGGGTTACCCTCGGCGTTGGTGGAGGCCTAGGCGGGGAACAGGACCAATGCCGAGGGGGTTACCCTCGGCATTGGTGCAGCAGTGTCGAGAGGGTTACCCTCGGCATTGGTGGAGGCCTGTGCTTTCGTTTTCTTTTTCTTTTTTCTGAATTTTTGGAAATGGTGCGCCTTGTGCTTTCGAGGGGCGACGCTCATTTTGCCACGATGGACAAGTGGCAACTGGACGGTTCAGATCGGTGGCATCTGGGGCGATCCGTGGGAGGCAGCTTCTTGCGATCTCATTGGCTGGACAGGTAGGATTAATAATTTTGGTCTCCCGAGTGGTATAGCTAGAAATTTGGGACACAAATAGCTAAATTCCTATAGTTATGTGTCAAATAGGTAGAAAGCAAGAAAATTCTTAGTATTTCCGGATTATCCATCAAATATGAACTATTTTGTGTGAAAATTGGATGGGTTCCATTTTGCATCATATTTTGTGTACTTGCTTCATAAAAAAAGTGATTTTGGGTACTTAGAAAATGAAAATGGTGTTTAAAATAATTTTAAAAAACTCAGTTCGGTAACATTGTTTCTCATACCAAGATACACCTATGTGTCAAATATGGGCACATTTCGCCACAAACGGGGGCTCCGGAGAGTCATAATCCACGCGTCTTTACCACACATATGTATAAGAGTGTGACGTGATGTTCAAATATGCATCATCAAACTTCCAATTGTGATTGGCTTCACCGTAGTCACCTGCTCCATAGAAAGTTTCTGCACTTAGAGGTCGAAACTCCCCTTCGGTTGCACGTGAGGGAATTTTGTGATCACATGTACCCAAAATTGGTTTTTCATGTTCCTATGTCCCATCCTAACACAACCAAGTGGAAAACTCCATTGGGCTACCCCCTTCCGAAGCCTGTGGAAGGGGTAGAAGACACGGTTGATGTCCGGTCAACATGTGCAGGTTTCGCCACAAGCGGGGGCTCCGGAGAGTCGGAATCCCGCCGAATCATGCGTATGTACCAAACATATGTATAAGAGTGTGGTGTGATGTTCAAATAGGCATCATCAAGCTTCCAAGTGTGACCGACTTCACCGTCATCACATTCTCCATAGAAAGGTTCTGCACTTAGAGATCGAAACTCCCCCTTCGGTTGCACGTGAGTGAATTTTGTGATCACATGTACCCAAAATTGGTTTTTCATGTTCCTATGTCCCATCCTAACACAACCAAGTGGAAAAGTCCATTGGGCTACCCCTTCCAAAGCCCGTGGAAGGGGTAGAAGACATGATTGACTTCTGGTCAACATGTGCGGGTTTCGCCACAAGCGGGAGCTCCGGAGAGTCAGAATCCCGCCGAATCATGCGCGTGTCCAAAAAATAAGTATAAGAGTGTGGTGTGATGTTCAAATTGGAATCATCAAACTTCCAAGTGTGACCGGCTTCACCGTCATCACCTGCTCCATAGAAAAGGCAATAAAGGCCGTAGCGGATGGTGCTCCGGCGGAGGATGCCACGGCTGAAGACCTGCAATGCTACCAGTACCTGCTATGGCAGGAAGGCATCAAGATGATGGAGCAGGAGAGAGAGTCCTAGCAGAGAGAAGAAGGCAAGCCAGCCTGTCAAGCGCGCGACAGGCGGATTTATCCGTCCAATCATCAGGGCGATCTCAACCCTCTCGTGACCATCCTCGCTATCTGCGTATGCCGGAGGGGGCAAAGACCACCGTCACTCGCAATCTGGAGGACTCCTTCATGTCTCTGGATGACGGAGGAATACCAATTCCCAAAACAGCTACCGGCGCTCTCATGTCGGTGGCTACGTATCTACAAGCGACGCAACCCCCAGAGAACGATCCTAGGGCGTCTTTGCACCGCCAGAAAATAAAATTCGTCAGCATGGCGGGTGCGGAGTTGATACCATAAGAACCACCACAACCAACTGCAGCTGTAGCGGCTGCCAACAACGTGCCTCCACGGCGCCAACAAAGCCCACGTCATGAACCGTGAACCCGCGAACGAGGCGACCGCGCTGCTCGCGATCAGGAGGATCGCGTCATATGCGTAAACAACGAGCATGCCGCTCACGACCGAGAAAACCGCGCCACCCTGAAAGAACAAGCTATGCCCGGATGTCGCCTAGAGGGGGGGGTGAATAGGCGATTAAAACTTTTTCTATTTAGGGGCTTGATAATTGCGGAATAAAACTAGGTGTTTAAATTAACAAGCCAACAACCTAAAATCGAGGTTTACCTAAAGTGCACCAACAACTTATGCTAAACAAGGCAAGCAACAAGGTGATAGCTAGATATAGATTCCGGAGCCCTTACAACTTTTGGGGCACACACCCACAACTCAATTGGGGGCTCCCAAATCTTGCCGAAACTTCACAAGCCGAAGTCTTCACGGCACCACCACCGTCTAGGGTACACAATGCACCCAAGAGGCACAAGCTCTTGGGAACACAATGCACCCAAGAGTAACAAGATTCTCAACCTTCCACTTCACGTATCACCGTGGAGAGAGCAACCCGATGCAACTAATGCAAATGGCAAGAACACACAAAGTGGTCAAATCCTTCTCTCCAAAATCCAACCAAAACAACTAATGCTATGGAGGGATTTAGGAGGAAGAACAAAGAGGAGAAGCATCAAGAACTCGAAGATTTAGATCCAAAGAGTTCCCCTCACTTAGAGGAGAGATTGATCGGTGGAAATGTGGATCTAAACCTCCTCTCTCTTTTCCCTCAAAAGGTAGCAAGAAGTATTGGAGGGGTTGAGTGATCTCAAGCTCAAGAAAATGTCAACAATGGGGGGAAAATGAGCTCAAAGAATGGACAAAAGTTAGAGACCAAACGGGGAAGAAGACCACTTAAAAGGGAGGCCAAAATATGGCCGTTGGGGCAAATTTTGCGAGGCTGCGCAGGGGAGGCCAGCCTGGCCCGGCCATCATGTCCGTCTGGGCAATAGAGGAGCCCCAGCCATGCCCCGGTCATGCCCCCGGCCATGAGGCCGGCCTGGCTGGGCAGATGGCTGGGGAGGGCTGCAAATCGGAAATGCAATAACTTTCACCCACGAACTCCGTTTTCGATAATCAAGCAACAAATGGAGATCAAGCAACTCAAATGGACACACCTATAAATATAGCTCAATGCAAATATTAGTCCATAGAGATTGTCATTAATTACCAAAATCATGCATGGGGGCAACCATGCACTTTCACACCCGCGATCGAAGGCATCACGCAGCTCGCGGACGAGAAGACCGATATCACCTCGCGGAAGGTGAAGACGCACGCAACGTCATCACGCAGAGCAAGGTCAACAAGAACCGCTCGAGACGAGCCGCGCGCGACACGAGCAGCGATGATCCAGATTCCGAAGAGGATTTCGAACCTTGCGGGGCAGTATGCTTCAGAGGCAAGGATGCCAAAGGGTTTCAGATTAACATCTGAGACTCCAAAATCTGATGGTCAGCAAGAACCCTCCGCCTGGTTGGAGGATTACCTCACTGCAGTAACTTGCCAGAGAGGTTCTACTTCCACGGCCATGCAATACATTCAGCTGATGCTCACAGGGTCCGCCCGAGCCTGGCTTAAAAGCCTACCACGGGGAGCATATACTTGCTAGGAAGATTCCGGCGAGGACTTCATCCGCAAGTTCGCCAGCACATACAAACGACCCGCCTCGTTCGAAGAACTTCGAGCTTGCAAGCAGTGGTCAGACGAGACGCTGCGCGAGTACATTCAGCGGTGGACCCTCCTCCGTAACTCGGCGGAGAGGATCTCAGAGGACAACGCGATATACGCGTTCACCCGAGGTGTTTATCGACTCGAGCTGAAGGAGACACTCAGAAGAGTAAAGCCAAAGACCATCGCTCACCTCATGCAAATTGCTAATGAGTGGGCGGATGGGGAAGACTCCATACGCAATGAGCGCAGCGGCACACCCGTAGAGAACGGCGATCAAGGCCACTGGAGTCGCCGCAGCAGCGACCGCCGCCGCAAGCGGAAGTCACAAGCGTATGATGACAACGAAGGCGCAAAACTCGTGGCAGCGGGTTTTCCCGACAGCCATGAGCAAAGAAACCGTGATGGCAGTCGCTACGAAAGCAGTAGCCGAACAACCGGTTACAAAGACAACAAAAACATCAAGCAGGAGTGGCGACCACGCCAGTCGCGAACAGACGAGTGCCTCGCCCTCCCCCTACTCTGCAAGGAGCTTGCAGATTTCATATGTTTAGGGACGAGCATGGCAACCTCACGTCCTCTCACCTTCTGAAGGACTGTGAGAGTTTTCAAGATTTGCAGGCCCAGTATGCGCGCCTCCTTCAGCAGCAGGCGCAAGTCGCCATCAAACATATGTATAAGAGTGTGGTGTGATGTTAAAATAGGCATCATCAAACTTCCAAGTGTGACCAGCTTCACCGTCATCACCTGCTCCGTAGAAAGGTTCTGCACTTAGAGGTCGAAACTCCCCTTTCGGTTGCACGTGAGGGAATTTTGTGATCACATGTACTCAAAATTGGTTTTTCACGTTCCTATGTCCCATCCTAACACAACCAAGTGGAAAAGTCCATTGGGCTACCCCCTTCCGAAGCCCGTGGAAGGGGTAGAAGACACGGTTGACTTTCGGTCAACATGTACGGGTATCGCCACAAGCGGGGGCTCCGGAGAGTCGGAATCCGCCGAATCATGCGTCTCTACCAAACATATGTATAGGAGTGTGGCGTGATGTTCAAATAGGCATCATCGAACTTCCAATTGTGACCGGCTTCACCGTCATCACCTGCTCCATAGAATGGTTCTACACTTAGAGGTCGAAACTCCCCCTTCGATTGCACATGAGAGCATTTTGTGGTCACATGTACCCAAAATTGGTTTTTCATGTTCCTATGTCCCATCCTAACACAACCAAGTGGAAAAGTCCATTGGGCTACCCCTTCCGAAGCCCGTGGAATGGGAAGAAGACACGGTTGACTTCCGGTCAACATGTGCGGGTTTCGCCACAAGCGGGGGCTCCGGAGAGTCGGAATCTCGCCGAATCATGCGTCTCTACCAAACATATGTATAAGAGTGTGGTGTGATGTTCAAATAGGAATCATCAAACTTCCAAGTGTGACCGGCTTCACCGTCATCACCTGCTCCATAGAAAGGTTCTGCACTTAGAGGTCGAAACTCCCCCTTCGGTGGCACGTGAGGGAATTTTGTGATCACATGTACCCAAAATTGGTTTCTCATGTTCCTATTTCCCATCCTAACAGAACCAAGTGGAAAAGTCCATTGGGCTACCCCCTTCTGAAGCCCGTGGAAGGGGTAGAAGACACGGTTGATTTCCGGTCAACATGTGCAGGTTTTGCCACAAGCGAGGGTTCCGGAGAGTCAGAATCCCGACGAATCATGTGTGTGTACCAAACATATGTAGAAAGGTTCTACATTTAGAGGTTCTGCACTTAGAGGTCGAAACTCCCCTTTCGGTTACACGTGAGAGAATTTTGTGATCACATGTACTCAATATTGGTTTTTCACGTTCCTATGTCCCATCCTAACACAACCAAGTGGAAAAGTCCATTGGGCTACCCTCTTCCAAAGCCCGTGGAAGGGGTAGAAGACACGGTTGACTTTCGGTCAACATGTGCGGGTTTCACCACAAGCGGGGGCTTCGGAGAGTCAGAATCTCGCCGAATCATGCGTCTCTACAGAACATATGTATAAGAGTGTGGTGTGATGTTCAAATAGGCATCATCAAACTTCCAAGTGTGACCGGCTTCACCGTCGTCATCACCTGCTCCATAGAAAGGTTCTACACTTAGAGGTCGAAACTCCCCCTTCGGTTGCACGTGAGGGGATTTTGTGATCACATGTACCCAAAATTGGTTTTTCTTGTTCCTATGTTCCATCCTAACACAACCAAGTGGAAAAGTCCATTGGGCTACCCCTTCCGAAGCCCGTGGAAGGGGTAGAAGACACGGTTGACTTCTGGTCAACATGTGCGGGTTTCGCCACAAGGGGGCTCCGAATTGCATCTATGGGCCTTCCACCACACTTTTACATATATGATAGGGCCACTTGCAAGTTTTCGTGTGATTCCGACGCTCCGCCGGTCTTTTTCCATCGAAACCCAAATCAAAGGGGGCAATATAATGGAAAAGAAGCAACGCCGAGGGGGTTACCCTCGGCTTAGGTGGAGCAACGCCGAGGGGGTTACCCTCGGCTTAGGTGGTGCAACGCCGAGGGGGTTACCCTCGGCTTAGATGGAGCAGTGCCGAGGGGGTTACCCTCGGCGTAGCTATGCTCCGTTAACTGCGTCCGGCCTGTCTTTGCTCCGGCCTGTCTTGGAGTGTAACAAGGATATGGATATGCGAACTATATATAGAGTACGGAAGATTATTCTCTTCTGGAAAATTGGGACCTAGATGTGTTAGGCCACACTCTTGTCAGGGTGGACATCAAAGCTGACCGACCTTGCGCACAAGATCGAGCACCATGCTAAATCTTAATTTGACGCACCTTCCATGCACAACGTATGCGCATTGTTAATCTTTGACGGGGAAAAGCACGAGAAATTAGAAAGAATACCGTTAACGAATTACATGCATGGTTCAGAGATCAGCAACCATCAGGAATTCAAGGAGCTACTGAAAACAGCTTACATACAAAAGGGCGTTCGTGCAGATCGCCTAGAAAGCAACGCCAAAGGGGGTTACCCTCGGCTTAGGTGGAGCAACGCCGAGGGGGTTACCCTCGGCTTAGGTGGAGCAGTGCCGAGGGGGTTACCCTCGGCGTAGCTATGCTCCGTTAACTAACCGTATACATAGCTACGCCGACGGCAACCCCCTCGGCATTGCCTTGGGCCGTTAACTGCCCCCAAACGGTAGCCGCCAGCGCACGATGGGGCGCATACTGTGCCTATGGCCATCCTGTGCCGACGGTGGCCCTCGGCGTAGCTATATCTATGCTGAAGGTTTCGCTACGCCGACGGTCACCCTCGGCATTGCTCATCTATGCCGACGGTTGCACTACGCCGACGGTTGTTTTTCGGCCGTCAGCATCGTGAGAGCTATGCCGAGGGCCCCGACATTTCCCCCTCAGCATTGAAATCCCCCTCAGCATCGCTGTTTGTTCCCGTAGTGTATAATGCATAATCTCTATAAATTATAATTATTTATAGTAATATCCGTTAAGACCATGATCTAAGAAATATCACAATACCACTATCTAGTGCATGATTAAATAAGCATTTTCGCAGAAACCATTGTTTACAATAATCACCGACGAAAAAATAGTGTGCACAAATTCTATTATGTTTGCGCGTGTAAATTTTTATGACTCTTGCTTGATAGCTAGCTTTTTTTTTTGAAAAGGGTCCCCCCGGCTTCTGCATCAAAGTGATGCATCAAAGCTTGATAGCTAGCTGTACATACGTCTGCGTCGCCGGAGAGTAGTGAGCACGAGGAGGCCATGTCCTTGGCCCGCGCCTCGAAATCCCTGGTCACCGAGCATCAACCTCGCCGTCGCGTCGGCCTTGGCCTCCTTGATTGCCCACACGAATGGACGTCCCGATAACTCGAGGCCGCGGGTGGGCTTGGCCAGCTGCTTTGCCGTCAGCAGTGAGATGATGCAGAGCTGACATACAGCAAGTAATGTGGGCGTCGAGTACTCGTGCCACGAAAATGTTGCTCAAGACATCGGTGTCGTCGACAAAGGCGGCGGCGCAGCTGGTTGGGCCGACTGCCCGCCGCTGGCCGCCGATGAAGACGGGAGCCACCTTGTGAGCGAGAGGGACGGTCCCATCACCATGTACGGTTTTCCTAGCATACGGATGTGTACGTGTAATTTATTCAATTGGGTCATACGGCTTTCTGTAAGATTCAATTATTCGTTAATAATTTACTAATAACTCGTTAATGATCATCATAATCTTAATTACGAAGAGGTACTTTCAGCCGTTATTATGTTTAACTTTGAGAGAGAGAGGGTGTACCGAAGCAGAAGTGTTTGTTTATAACTGAGCTCAAGTCCTTGTCGTGCTGGTCTTCTTATTCAAAGTTGAGAACGACGACGAAGACAGCAATACGAATCTGCGACTGATGAGTTCCTTAACCCGCAGGACTTCCCAGTCTCCTGAGTACGTACGTGTACACCTGCCCATGATATCGAACGACCTCGGCGCCATGGATGAGATGGGATGGAGTCATGGAGACGAGAGCGACGAGTGCCGGGTCTGACTCGAGGGCGACCGACCTCTTCAACCACGCGCGCGGGCAACCCGGTGGCCCGTAGCAGTAGTAGTCAACGGTATGAAACACGTATAGAGCGGCTGTACTTGTTTGATCTGTTCCTTGGGTTTATCTCGTCCTACGCCCCCGAACCACTGAAACCATCTGTCGACAGCAACTCGATCATCAGAGTACGTCCAAAACCAGCAACGGCTCTGCTGTGTACACGGTCTCTCCTTGCTTCAAGGTCTGAATATCTGACCATAGATCGAGTGTGCATTCTGTTCAGAGAGCTGAAGAAGATGTGTATTTGAGCAACGACAAAACGCAGATATTTTTCTTGACAAATATACTCTAGTAATACGAGGGTATTTTGCTGGGGCCTGGGCTCGTAGACGGAGAAGTCAGAGAGATGGACCGGAAAGTTGATACTGCATCAAGCTAGCCCGATTGGATCGAGGAGAAGAGGTCTGAAACCATGGAACACACTCGCATCGTCTTCAGTCGTTGCGGTTGGAGGTTCGGGGGTTCAGCGCCAGCTGAGTCCGGCGCCTGCTTCCAAGATCCGCGACGTACGTCAGGATTGCTGCTACGAGGTCGTGCGGCGGAGCGGCTAACATTGAACCACCGTTCTGCTAGCACTGGCACGTACTATGTCTTGTTCGTCGCCGTGGATCAATCGATCGAGCACTGGGAGCAGTTCAGATTATGATCTGGAGACTGGATTAATTGTTTGAGAAAGTAGTAGTTCGATGTGGATAATTTGATGACCTGTTCGTCCATAGAAGTTTTTTTTTAAGGAAAAGGGCCCCGCCCCCGGTTCCATTTAAAAAACCACAGGATACACCAAGTTTCCAGGTTTTTCCACTGGACACCGCTACTGCTAACATCCAGCAAAGTTCAAAAGGCATCTAAAAGGCTATAAGAGCCCAAAAGCAGGAAAACGAAAAAGGGGTATAAATGTACCCAAGTGTCAACAGATCAGATCAGATAGCAAACGGGCCAGAAGGGACTGAAGCAGATAAAGCAAAGGACGCAACACCTCAAAGATCGACCACTTTAAGCCTCGTGCCATCCTCCACCAGCTTGAGGTTGCTCTCCCTCAGGCGCTTCGCCAGTCCATCTGTAGATATCTTCCACGCCAGGTCTTCATCAACATCCCTGCTGGGATTGGTACTCTGCGCAAGCTCGAGATCAGCTCCAGTGAGCATTTGTAGGTTCAGCCAGGATCCGACCAGCATAAAGGGGAGGCTGATGCGCTAGACGTTCGACCTCCTTGATCATGGCATCCAACTTTTCTCTTGTGACTCCTGGGAATAGGACCTTCCACTGGGACAGCAAAAAAGCCATCCTTCGCCAGATTACCTGTAAGCCAATCCAAGGTGCACGATTAAAAACTAGGTCATTTCTAGTATTCTAGATAACCCAGAGAGCAACATCATGTATAGCATTATGAATTTCATATTTCTTCTCACACAGCCACATCGTGGCCATTGATTCAAAGGACATATTAGCAATGTTGACACCAGTTAGTTATATTATCTCCCCCCAAACCACTCTAGCTACTACACACTCAAAGAATAAGTGGCAACAGGTTTTAAATTCAGAGCAGAAAGCACAAGTCAGGTCATCAACGATTTGTCTTTTGACCAAATTATCCCTAGTGAGGATTTTGTTATGAGAAATCAACCAAAGGAAAAAATGCACCTTAGGAGGCACATTGATTTTCCACACTGCATGCACAAAAACAGGAACAACACCCCTGAAATTGATAATGGCATACTGGGAGCTGACACTATACAAGCCTTTCGATTCAAATTTCCAAATCAGAGCATCATCCTCATTACTGAGTTGCAGAGTTTCAGCAATCTGAAGAACCTCATACCACTTGAGCATTAAAGCATGCTCAAAGCATATTCGGAATGTAACTTTTAATTGGTCACCATCCCAAAGTTCAGCAATAGTAACAGTTTTCTCATTAACAAGAACATAAATTTCCCAGAACTGAACATCTAAACTGGAATGTAACATCCCAAAATTCAAAAAAATTAAAAACTTGCATGCATGCATCATCAACTTGCTGCATTGCATTTTTTTAATCTTTTGTTTTGAGATTTAAACTCAAATTTTGGTGTTAAAATAATTATTTTGACATAATAGGGTTAAATAACCCTTGTCATAAAACCAATTATTTTATTTTATTTTGTGGGCAAGCTATGTGCCAAAGTGTTCTAAATTTAACAAGCTTTTCAAAAAGTATTTTATCAAATTTTTCTGAAAAGTTTTGGTTTAGTTTTGCCTTTGTTTTTGAAAACAGAAAATAGGAAAATTGTTTTGTCAAAAAAAAAGGCCAGCCGAGCCAGCCCAGCAAGCCGCGGCCCAGCACCAGCCCACCCGCGCCCTAGACCGCTCCCCTCCCCTCTCTCTGACGTGCGGGACCCGCCCGTCAGCGTAGTCCCCACGCGCGGGAGCTCACCCGCCGGTGCCCGTCGACCTCCCCTCTTCAATCCGCACCACCGCGAGTGGTAACGGCCGCGCCACCACCTCCCTCTTATACCCCTCCTCCTCCTCTCTATTTTGCCCCAAACCACACCTCTAGAGCGCCGCCAGGCCGCTCGGATTCATCCCCGCCGTGCCGCCACTGCCGCCGGCAAAATCCTTCGTCTCCGGTGAGCTCCGACGACCCCATCCGTCCCCGTGCACCTCTCTCTCTCTCTATTTCTTTGTTTCGCACCCGTATGACATCGTTTTGATCTTGTTTGCGCCTCAGGACGTCGTCTTCATCCTCGACCGTCGCCGTCCGCCGCCAACGCCAACTCCGGCGAGCAATCCTAGCCGCACCGAAGCTCCAAGTCGCCGTCCGCCTCGAGCTCCTTCACGCCGTGGTGAGCTCCGCTTGCCCTCACGGCCTCTGTACATGCCGGAACGCGCGTGCCGGCCCGTCGCCGCCGCGCGGGCTAGGGTTCCGGCCGGCGCGCCGCCCCTTTTGGGTCGATTAATCCTGGGCCGTTTGATCTCGATCGACGGCCATCTTTTAATTCTTTTTACCTAATCGGTATCGGCCAATCAGAAGACGCCACGTGGCCCAAATTCCTTTATTCTTTTCTGTTTTTCAAACAGAAAATCATCCAAACTTCAAAAATTCATATCTTTTGAACCATTTATCCAAATTCAACGAATTTGATGTCTCTGGATTCAGCAAAATGTGTAGAATACAGTGGTGCAATAAAATTTAGCTTTTGTTACGTGCACACACTTGATATTTGCAGAAACCCTAAAACCTTGTTTTGGCCATATCTTGAGTTTTACAAATCCAAATTGAGTGATCCAAATTGCAGAGGCCTTGTCTAGTTGTCCTCTGTCCAGTAGATATGTTTTCCAAATTTTATAAAATGTTTTATTACAGAAAACTATAAAATCCTTGTATTTACCCTTTTGGGTGTTTTAAAAATGCTTTATTGTTTAAATTTGTTTAAAGCTTGTCTTGTGGCATTATGCATATAGCAATAACCAGAGAACAATAATATGATTTACTTGTGTTGTGTGTCTTTTGCATACACTCATGCATGGCATATATTTTTGTATTGCTATAATGGTATGGTTGCTTATTTGTGATTTGTGCTATTTGTTAGATTATTCGGAGGGTCCCGGTTACTCTTTTGGTTGTTGCTCCTGCTCAGCTGGTTGCCAAGGCAAGTGATACTCCAGCATAAAAGTCCTACTATTTTACTATTTGCACGTTAGCTATTTCAGTAGTATGCATGATAGGAGTATTACTATTATGCTATGCAGACCTGTTTAGTATACACCCCATATTCCTGTTGGTCTAGGTACCCATTAACTTGGTAGATGTTAGAACTGCAATGCAAAATGTTTTATTGTAGTATGGAAGGATAAAAACTCTACTAAGTTAATAAACTACCTGGGTGGCAAATGGTTTTGCTCTATTGGTGGTCAAAGTTGAGTGGCTGCTCAGGGCCATTTCCATGGTTCTACCTGAGTACGTGCACTTGTGAACGGCCACCCAGGAATAAAGAGATTCGATGTCACTCTGCGTTTAGATTGCTTCCAGTGCAGCCACTAGTCATATGGGCTCTGTCTTGATTGACTAAGTTGAGTGGACCCGACCGGACGAACAAGCAGATGTAGGGGTTGTAGGTGGGTATTGTTCGGACTGGTGTACGGGAAAGCTCTTCTGAAAGATCTCGTCTCGACTCTCTCCTTTCCTTCTCACTAATTGAGTGATTAAGAAGTTTGGGTTAGTTGAGTCTAGTGGGGAAAGTGCCACAAACTATCGAGAGTAATAAAACTATGATCATAGCCGTGTCCCCGGTTACGGACAATTTTGAGCAGCTGGACAAGGATGTCGATGGAGAATCTCACCATTCCAATTTCTTAAATAAAATTTTGATGGGGGAACAAGGGTAGAAATGGGACACTAGATATATTCCAGGAATTGCCTCATTTGGCACTGGAATGTATACCAGGAATTGTCTCGACTAGATGGAAAAGAAAATATTGTGAAAGCTAGGATAAAATTGGGTTTATGCAAAGAGCCTTGAGATCCACCAGCCAAATAAGCATATAGGTCTTAGAGTTTTCCATTATGAGTCCACAAGTGTCACTTGCCAGATCCATTCCAATGGTTCTGACCAATTTTTGGCTGCAACACTTTTACTGTTGCAGATTGTTCGGACGATGAGTAAGGTGCGTGATAGGGCTTTGAGTCTACAACCGACATGTTCGCCTGTGGCAGCATGAAGATGATGGAGACTCCATGCTTAATGTTTATTTCCGCTGTTTACTCTAAATAAAGCTAGCTTCGAGCTATGCACTTTGTAATCAAAACTACTTTGAATTCTGGATCATGCGTGTAATAAAATGATGCACTGTTATGGTATTTCATCCTGTACTGTGTGTGCTAGCGAGTCGATCCAGGGACTAGCACTATACACAGGTATCTTGTCTATTTTAAAAGGCAAGGTCACTACTGAAAGAGCATTGTTGCTCGATCATCCGTTTTGGAGTCTAATGACAACACACAACATCGGACTAATGTTGTGTGTATATTTGCAGAATCTATAGATTTCATCAGGTTCGGAAAAAGGGAGTCGATGCGAAGTGTTAAGGGGAAGGAATCTGACCTAGGCTGCCAAAACTGCCTTCAGCGGTAGTACCGCTGGTGCAGCGGTAGTACCGCTCCAACCTGGAGCGGTGCCGCAGCTGCCCAGCAGTACAACCTCCAGCGGTAGTACCGCTGGTGCTACCGCCAGAGGTACCGCTGGGCATGTTTTGGCTATGGGTATGCGGTTCGGTACCGCAGCGGTAGCTACCACATACTACCGCTGGGATCCATCTTAGCTCCTCGCGGCTAAGTGTCCAGCGGTAGTACCGGTGCCTTACCGGTAGTACCGCTGTTTCCCAGCAGCGGTACTACCACTGGTGGTACCGCGGGTCATACCGCTAGCCTCATTTTGGCTACGGGTATGCCCGTCGGTACCCCAGCGGTAGGTGCATCGTACTACCGCTGGGAAGGCTTAGCCCTCGCGGCTAAGTGTCCAGCGGTAGTACCGGTGGCTCGCCGGTAGTACCGCCACCTGGGGTCAGCGGTACCTCCCACAGGGTACCGCTGCCGCTGGAGACGGTTTGCAAGCAGTACCGTCCCACATACCTGTAGCGGTAGTACCGCTGGTGCAGCGGTAGTACCGCCGTGCAGTTTTTCTGCACATAACGGTTGGATTTCGGGGGGGACTATAAATAGCCCCCTTCTTCCCCATTGAAGGTAGCCCGACCCAGTTTCTCTCTCCTCGTGGATTGCAAATCTTAAATCCCCTAGATCTCCCAATCTACCCACTCAAACTTGTTGATCTTTGGAGGATTGAAGGAGAAGGCCAAGATCTAGATCTACACCAACCGGTTTTCCTTTTCCCCCTCATTTGCTTGAGGGATTTGTGCCTAGGGTTTCCATTGGGAAAACCTAGGTGTTTGGTTGTACTCACTTTGATTGTTCTTGTTTCAGTTGTTGTATTGACTTGAGAGCCCCCAATTAAGTTGTGGGTGTGTGCCTCAAAACATTGTAAGGGCTCCGGATTCCGCCTTGAAGGACTCCGATAGTGGAAGGTGAACTAGGCCTTTGTGGCGAGGTTCATCGGAGAATAGGGTGAGGCCTTCGTGGCGTTGAGTAGGCCTTTGTGGCGAACTCACACCCCTCCAACGAGACGTAATCCCTTAACAAGGAGGAACTCAGGAATACACCCTTGTCTCCGCGTGCTTCCTCTCTCGGTTATCTCTTTCCTTTACTTGTTTCGTTAATTGCCTAGTTGTTTAGTTTGCTTGTCATATAGATAAATTCACCGTAGTTGCATATCTAGAGAATTTATCTTTTGTGTCAAGCCTAAATTGAAAAAGAATTAAAATTTGGGTAGCACCTATTCACCCCCCCCCCCTCTAGGTGCTCATACGATCCCCTTTCAACTACAGATGGTATCAAAGCAATGTGTTGCCTGTCGGTCTAACCTTTCTGTAGATGTCCGTCTTCACCCACATGAGAGTTCCGACCGACGATGACACCTGTGTCTTCGGTAGACAGCTGATGGGTATCTGCATAGTTCTGAGCCTCGTTCCTCCTATCTTCAAGGGTAGAAGGGTGCCTTCAGATGTACCCACAGTCCTCCGCTGGGAGATTGAGACAAAGGCATTGCCCAGGCCTATTGGTACACCCACTGCACCGATTGTTTTCAAGAAGAAGTACACCTCTTGGGGAACTGGACTATTGATGGCAAAGCAGGAGGCATTGTCCCGTATCTGTGAGCAATACTTCAAGCTTTTACCCCCAGAGTCTATCTATCATCGCTTCGGCAAGCGTGACGCTCAGGGAATGCCATACTGGACCGTGGAGGGTCGCAAGGACTTGGATATATTTGAGCTACACTTGGAGGATCTGGAGACGTTACTCTACAGGACTGGGTATGAGTTACGTGCGGAGATGATGGTCCTAGACCAGGACAAGGAGCTGGTCGAGGCGCAGAGAGTGCAGATTGAGACTGCTGAGGAGCTAGCAGAGGCACAGGAGGCCCAGAAGCAGAAGCTCATGGAGGATAACCAGAAGCTGGAGGCAGAGAATCTCAAGCTAGGGAACAAGGTGGACCAACAGCAGGCGATGATAGCAGCCCTGCAGGAGCAGTGTGCCCGTCTCGCCAAGGAGTCAGCTGGCGAGCAATCAGAGGAAGACCTCGAGGAGAGAGTCATGTACGCCACTGATGGTGAGGAGGTCTCGGTTGAGGAGTGGAAGGCAAGGAAGGCGAGTTCTGGACAGAAGCGCCGCAAGACTGAAGCTACCGTGGAGTTTCTTGCCAGGATCCAGGACGAGTAGTTGCCCACCTCTCCTAAATAAGTCGTTAGTCGACAATAACCTATCGTATTGACCTACCAACTTGTGGTATGGCAGTACCTTCGTACTTGTTCCCAGAACCTTGTTACATTGCCAAATAAACGTTTAGTACGGTTTTCTCAAAAAAAAATCTGAGTGTTTAATTTATGTTTGTTGTTAATTGCTTGTATGGGTGGAAATATTTCTTTAGATCTTTCTATCTCTACTCATCTATTCTTAAACCATAGATGCCTCCCCGTCGTGATCCCGTCAACGATGCAATTCAGCAACTGATAGCAGCTCAAGCCCAACTGATGCAGATGATGACGCAGTTCATTGCGCATGCACAGAACAACAATAACCCACCGCCACCGCCACCACCGCCACCACCGCCACCTCAAGATGACAGGCTGGCTAGGTTTCTGAGGCTCAAACCCAATAAGTTCTCAACCACAAATGAGCCAATTGTGGCAGATGATTGGTTGCGCTCAATTAGTAAGGATCTGGTGACATGTGAGTGCACTGACACCGAAAAAGTGAGGTTCACGGCACACTTGCTTGAAGGGCCAGCAGCCCAATGGTGGGAGACCTACCAGATCACTCACCCACTGGAAGGACTCACGTGGGAGACTTTTAAGGAGGGATTTCGCAATGCACACATTTCCACGGGTATTATGAACTTAAAGAAAGAGGAGTTCCGTAGCCTGAGGCAGGGTAACAGGTCGCTCAAGGAGTATATGGATGACTTCTACACGTTGTCCCGTTACGCTCCTGAGGACATTGACACCGATGGAAAGAGAAGGGAGAAATTCCTTAGGGGGCTGTGTGATGAACTAAAGATCCCTTTGTCAGTAGCTTACACCCCAAATTACCAGACCCTCCTTGATCAAGCAATAAGACTGGAGGACAATATGAAGAAGGCTGAGAACCGTAAGAGGAAAAATACTGTCAGCAAGCACTACGCAGAACCTTCATATAAGAAACACTCTTCCTATGAAGGCAATAGTGGTTACAAGCATGGAAATTATCATAGTGGAGGAAATAACCACAAACATCATGGACATAACCACCATGGTGGATTCAAAGGAGGCAATGGAGGATTCAAGGGAAATGCTCACAATGGACACCAAGGAAACAACAATGGTAATGGGCAGCATCGCCCAAATCCTGAGACTAAGAAGGATATCAGTCAGGTGTTATGTTTCAAATGCAAGAACAAAGGACATTACGCAACTGAGTGCCTAGAAAGGAAGACCGAGGGAGCTGCCAAGCCCAACCCTTTCGAGAAAGGCCAAGTAAATCACGTCAACGTGGAAGAGGTATATGATGAACCTGATGCTGTGATAGGTACGTTCCTACTCAACTCCTTTACTGCGTTAGTTTTATTCGATACCGGAGCATCACATTCATTCATATCAAGAGCTTTTGTTAACAATAATGAGTTACCCACGGAAACCATGAGAAATCCCATGAGGGTAAATTCTCCAGGGGGAGAAATGTTAGTACATGCCTGGTGTAGGAAATTGGATTTAAAGATTGGGAAACATCATTTTCCAGTCGATCTAATCATCCTAGAATCCCAAGGTCTGGATGTCATACTAGGGATGGATTGGATGACCCATTTTGAAGGAGTTATAGATTGCGTAGATAGAGCAATTTCACTCACTACCCCGGAGAAGAAGAGGATCAGATTTAAGTCCAAATTCAAATTGAGACAGGTTAAGCTCAATTCTCTTAAGGGGGTTAGCCTTGAAGAGGTACCCATAGTGAGAGAATATCCTGACGTGTTTCCGGAAGAATTGCCGGGAATGCCACCAGATAGAGAAGTGGAGTTTCTCATCGAGTTAGTGCCAGGCACGGGACCCATAGCCAAGAGACCGTATCCAATGGCCATGGATGAGTTAAAAGAGCTCAAGAAGCAGTTGGATGAACACCTACAGAAGGGATTTATTCGCCCAAGCTCATCACCTTGGGGGGCACCGATATTGTTTGTTGAGAAGAAAGACAGTACCCAGAGGCTAGTTACAGACTATCAGGCGCTAAATGAAGTAACCATCCAGAACAAGTACCCAATACCTAAAATCAATGATCTGTTTGACCAGTTAGAGGGTGCTTGTGTGTTTTCCAAGATCGATTTGCGGTCAGGGTATTTTCAAATGAAAGTTCGAGAACTCGATATACCAAAGACGGCGTTTACTACCAGATATGGACTATATGAATACACGGTGATGCCATTTGGACTGACCAATGCGCCAGCTTACTTTATGAACATGATGAATAAAGTATTCATGGATTTTCTGGATAAGTTTCTTGTTGTATTCATTGATGACATACTTGTCTACTCCAAGAGTCACAAAGAACACGAGGAACACCTACACCGAGTGTTACAGAGACTCAGAGAGCATAATTTGTATGCCAAATTTAGTAAATGTGAATTTTGGTTGGAGAAAGTTGGTTTCCTAGGCCACGTAGTGACGAAGGAAGGAATTGCAGTGGATCCTGAGAAGGTGTCTGCAGTAACTAACTGGGAACCGCCAAATAATGTTGGTGAAATCCGAAGTTTCTTAGGTTTGGCGGGGTATTATCGGAGGTTTATTGAAAATTTCTCTAAGATAGCCAAGCCTATGACGGAACTTTTAAAGAAGAATAAAAAGTTTGAGTGGTCGGAGGCATGTGAGAACAGTTTTCAAGAACTAAAGAAACTTTTAGTTTCAGCCCCAGTGTTGTGTTTACCGGATCTGGAGAAAGACTTCCAAGTATTTTGTGACGCTTCATGTCAGGGTTTGGGAAGTGTACTAATGCAAGGAGGCAAAGTGGTATCTTACGCGTCAAGACAACTGAAGAAACATGAAGTGAACTATCCAACGCATGATTTAGAATTAGCATATGTGGTACACGCTCTGAAGACTTGGAGGCATTATCTGATGGGTAAACGTTGTGAAGTATTCACCGACCACAAGAGTCTAAAATATATCTTTACCCAGAAGGAGCTGAATATGAGACAACGGAGATGGTTAGAACTCATCAAAGATTATGATCTGAGTTTACAATATCATCCAGGAAAAGCTAATGTAGTTGCTGATGCGTTGAGTCGTAAGGTCTACGTCAATGGACTCACAGCAGGAGAGCTACCAGAAGAATTATGCAAAGAATTCAAAGACCTTAGATTGGACGTGGTACCTGAAGGTTTTCTAGCATCGTTAGAAGTACAGCCGACACTTATGGATAAGATCCGAGAAGCTCAGAAGGGAGACAAATTGATGGAAGAAATCAGAACCAACCTGAGTGAAGGCAAAGCCAAGGGATTCCGCGAAGATGAAGAGGGTACGATGTGGTTTGAGAAACGCATTTGCGTACCGCAAGATGAAGCCCTTAGGAAGTTGATTTTACAAGAAGCCCATGACTCCCCATACTCAATACATCCAGGTAACACAAAAATGTATATGGATGTTAAGGAGAGTTTCTGGTGGAATGGCTTGAAGAGGGATATCGCGGAGTATATTGCGAAATGTGACGTATGCAGTCGTGTGAAGGCCGAACACCAGAAGCCAGTAGGATTGCTACAACCATTGCCAGTGCCAGACTGGAAGTGGGAACAAATCGGAATGGATTTCATCACAGGATTACCCAGAACTAAATCAGGATATGATTCGATTTGGGTCATAGTTGATCGTCTAACGAAAGTAGCTCACTTTGTGCCAGTGAAGACTACGTATTCCAGTGCAAAGCTAGCAGAAATATATATGAAGAGAATTTTGTGCTTACACGGAGTTCCTAAGAAGATTGTGTATGATAGAGGCACTCAATTCACATCGCATTTCTGGAAACAACTACATGAATCCTTGGGAACCAGACTAGAATTTAGCACAGCTTTTCATCCACAGACTGATGGACAGACTGAACGAGTAAATCAAATTTTAGAAGACATGCTCAGAGCATGTGCACTGGACTATAAATCAAGCTGGGATGATAATCTACCATATGCGGAGTTCTCTTATAACAATAGCTAACAAGCCAGTATAGAGATGTCGCCGTTTGAAGCCCTGTATGGAAGGAAATGCACTACACCATTGCTTTGAAGTGGTGTAGGAAAGAAAAGTTTATTTGGACCAGATATAATTAAAGAAGCCGAAGAGAAGGTGAGATTGATCAAAGACAGACTGAAAATTGCTCAATCGAGACAGAAGAGCTATGCGGATTCAAAACGAAGGGAGATCGTTTATGAAGTAGGAGATAGAGCGTATCTTCGAGTCTCGCCACTTCGTGGTGTGAAGAGATTTGGCATCAAACTAAAACTTGCATCTCGCTTTATTGGACCCTATAAAATCTTGTCTCACAAAGGAGAGGTAGCGTATGAGTTGGAATTACTGGAAGTCTTATCGGCTGTCCATAATGTTTTCCATGTGAGCCAGTTGAAGAAATGTCATCCGGAGATGGCAGAAACACCACTGAGAGATACAGTGCCGCTAGAGAAAGTTCAACTGGAAAGTGACCTTACTTATGAAGAAAAGCCTATAAAAATCTTGGAGACAGCAGAAAGGGTCACACAAACAAAGACTATAAAGTTCTGCAAAGTCCAATGGAACCATCATACTGAGGAGGAAGCTACTTGGGAACGAGAAGATGATCTTCGAGAAGACCACCCGCACCTATTTGCTAGCCAATCCGAATCTCGGGGACGAGATTCATCTTAAGGGGGTTAGGTTTGTAACATCCCAAATTTCAAAAAAATTAAAAACTTGCATTCATGCATCATCAACTTGCTGCATTGCATTTTTTTTAATCTTTTGTTTTGAGATTTAAACTCAAATTTTGGTGTTAAAATAATTATTTTGACATAATAGGGTTAAATAACCCTTGTCATAAAACCAATTATTTTATTTTATTTTGTGGGCAAGCTATGTGCGAAAGTGTTCTAAATTTAACAAGCTTTTCAAAAAGTATTTTATCAATTTTTTTTAAAAGTTTTGGTTTAGTTTTGCCTTTGTTTTTGAAAACAGAAAATAGGAAAATTGTTTTGTCAAAAAAAAAAGGCCAGCCGAGCCAGCCCAACCGGGCCAGCCCAGCAAGCCGCGGCCCAGCACCAGCCCACCCGCGCCCCAGACCGCTCCCCTCCCCTCTCTCTCTCTCTCTCTGACGCGCGGGATCCGCCCGTCAGCGCCGTCCCCACGCGCGGGAGCTCACCCGCCGGCGCCCGTCGACCTCCCCTCTTCAATCTGCACCACCACGAGTGGTAACGGCCGCGCCACCACCTCCCTCTTATACCCCTCGTCCTCCTCTCTATTTTGGCCCAAACCACACCTCCAGAGCGCCGCCAGGCCGCTCGGATTCATCCCCGCCGTGCCGCCACTGCCGCCGGCAAAATCCTTCGTCTCCGGTGAGCTCCGACGACCCCAGCCGTCCCCGTGCACCTCTCTCTCTATTTCTTCGTTGCGCACCCGTATGACATCGTTTTGATCTTGTTTACGCCTCAGGACGTCGTCTTCATCCTCGACCGTCGCCGTCCGCCGCCAATGCCAACTCCGGCGAGCAATCCTAGCCGCACCGAAGCTCTAAGTCGCCGTCCGCTTCGCCACCACGTCCGCCTCGAGCTCCTTCACGCCGTGGTGAGCTCCGCTTGCCCTCACGGCCTCTGTACACGCCGGAACGCGCGTGACGGCCCGTCGCCGCCGTGCAGGCTAGGGTTCCGGCGGGCGCGCCGCCCCTTTTGGGTCGATCCATCCTGGGCCGTTTGATCTCGATCGGACGGCCATCTTTTAATTCTTTTTACCGAATCGGTATCGGCCAATCAGAAGACGCCACGTGGCCCGAATTCCTTTATTCTTTTCTGTTTTTCTGTTTTTCAAACAGAAAATCATCCAAACTTCAAAAATTCATATCTTTTGAACCATTTATCCAAATTCAACGAATTTGATGTCTCTGGATTCAGCAAAATGTGTAGAATACAGTGGTGCAATAAAATTTAACTTTTGTTACGTGCACACACTTGATATTTGCAGAAACCCTAAAACCTTGTTTTGGCCATATCTTGAGTTTTACAAATCCAAATTGAGTGATCCAAATTGCAGAGGCCTTGTCTAGTTGTCCTCTGGCCAGTAGATATGTTTTCCAAATTTTATAAAATATTTTATTACAGAAAACTATAAAATCCTTGTATTTACCCTTTTGGGTGTTTAAAGCTTGTCTTGTGGCATTATGCATATAGCAATAACCAGAGAACAATAATATGATTTACTTGTGTTGTGTGTCTTTTGCATACACTCATGCATGGCATATATTTTTGTATTGCTATAATGGTATGGTTGCTTATTTGTGATTTGTGCTATTTGTTAGATTATTCGGAGGGTCCCGGTTACTCTTGTGGTTGTTGCTCCTGCTCAGCTGGTTGCCAAGGCAAGTGATACTCCAGCATAAAAGTCCTACTATTTTACTATTTGCACTTTAGCTATTTCAGTAGTATGCATGATAGGAGTATTACTATTATGCTATGCAAACCTGTTTAGTATACACCCCATATTCCTGTTGGTCTAGGTACCCATTAACTTGGTAGATGTTAGAACTGCAATGCAAAATGTTTTATTGTAGTATGGAAGGATAAAAACTCTACTAAGTTAATGAACTACCTGGGTGGAAAATGGTTTTGCTCTATTGGTGGTCAAAGTTGAGTGGCTGCTCAGGGCCATTTCCATGGTTCTACCTGAGTACGTGCACTTGGGAACGGCCACCCAGGAACAAAGAGATTCGATGTCACTCTGCGTTTAGATTGCTTCCAGTGCAGCCACTATTCATATGGGCTCTGTCTTGATTGACTAAGTTGAGTGGACCCAACCGGACGAACAAGCAGATGTAGGGGTTGTAGGTGGGTATTGTTCAGAAAGCTCTTCTGAAAGATCTCGTCTCGACTCTCTCCTTTCCTTCTCACTAATTGAGTGATTAAGAAGTTTGGGTTAGTTGAGTCTAGTGGGGTAAGTGCCACAAACTATCGAGAGTAATAAATCTATGATCATAGCCGTGTCCCTGGTTACGGACAATTTTGAGCAGCTGGACAAGGATGTCGATGGAGAATCTCACCATTCCAATTTCTTAAATAAAATTTTGATGGGGAACAAGGGTAGAAATGGGACACTGGATATATTCCAGGAATTGCCTCATTTGGCACTGGAATGTATACCAGGAATTGTCTCGACTAGATGGAAAAGAAAATATTGTGAAAGCTAGGATAAAATTGGCTTTATGCAAAGAGCTTTGAGATCCACCAGCCAAATAAGCATATAGGTCTTAGAGTTTGCCATTATGAGTCCACAAGTGTCACTTGCCAGATCCATTCCAATGGTTCTGACCAATTTTTGGCTGCAACGCTTTTACTGTTGCAGATTGTTCGGACGATGAGTAAGGTGCGTGATAGGGCTTCGAGTCTACAACCGACATGTTCGCCTGTGGCAGCATGAAGATGATGGAGACTCCATGCTTAATGTTTATTTCCGTTGTTTACTCTAAATAAATCTAGCTTCGAGCTATGCACTTTGTAATCAAAACTACTTTGAATTCTGGATCATGCGTGTAATAAAATGATGCACTGTTATGGTATTTCATCCTGTACTGTGTGTGCTAGCGAGTCGATCCAGGGACTAGCACTATACGCAGGTATCTTGTCTATTTTAAAAGGCAAGGTCACTACATGGAAGAACCAAACCATTGATCCTCCCAAAACTTAACCTTCCTACCATTTCCAACTTTCCAGCGGTATCCTAATTTGGCAGCTTTAGCAGCCCATAGGACCCCCTTCCAGAAAGGGGAAACCCGAGTAGAGGAGGAAGAAAAGATGTTGGGATTATTTACCATATACTTATGATCTATAATCCTCTTCCAAAGTTTGTCATCATCAAGATGATATCTATTGATCCAAGAAGCTAAGAGACAGAGGTTCATATCAGCTATGTTAGGGATACCCAAACCCCTAAACTCTTTCTTTTGACCAACCAAACCCCAATTAGCCAAATGATATTTAAAGTGGCCCTCATAGTTATCCCACAAGCAGCGTGACATCTGTGAGTTAATGAGCTTAATAGCCCACTTGGGGAATTTTATCACACTAAGGAGATATACAGGGATACTAGCTAACACACTCCTGACCAATTCTAATTTAGCAGCATGGGTAAGAAGTCTACTCCTCCACCCAGAAGCTCTTTTGAGAAGCTTATATACAATAGGTTGCTGATCTTCCTTTCTCAGCTTGCTGTGATGCAAAGGAACCCCAAGATATTTCAAAGGTAAATCCCCCAGTCGACAGCTTAGAGTTTGAGCAAAAGCTTGAGCATCATCATTATCAACATTAATAGAAACTAACTCACACTTATGAAAGTTAATTCTAAGGCCAGAAATCTGCTCAAAACAAGATAAAATCTATTTTAGGTTCATAGCTTTTATTAAATATTTTTGAAGGAAGAGCAATGTATCGTCCATAGAAGTTTTTATTTATTTTTAGGGCATTTCGTCCATAGAAGTGGGAGAGGAGAGATTGGATTTTGAGCAAGCACGTGATGCCAAAGCTTGGCCTTTCACTTTTTTTAAGAGGTTCGACAAGCTTTGGACGTCGATCCACGGCATATGGGCTGTTTGGTGCGTACGAACGACGCAAGCTGGGCTGGGTCGGCCGTGGCCCACCAGGATCATGCTTATTTTTTGTTTAGGGCCCTTTTGTTTGGGCTTCCAGCAGCTTTCCACCAAAAAAAAAGCAGGGCAAACGAACCAAAAGGATCGACGGTGCGGTGGGCTTTTCCAGAAGCAGGTCCGTTTCCTTCAGACCGAAAAAAGCACGATTTTAGGTGCTTCCCGAGCTTCCCTGCTTGCTTTCCAAAAGGGCATACAACTTGGGTCATTTCCTTGTCCGTAATTACAAAACAACTGCCACCGAGGAACCCTACCCATCCGAGCGAGCAACCCCACGGCGTAACCCCCATCTTTTCTTTTTCTCATGAGCCAGCCCGAGCGAGCGAAAGGAAATATTCCTTGCCCCCAGCCTGAGCGCCGCCACTTCCTGTCGCAGCGCCGCCCCCCGCCCCAAGCCGGCGACTGCCCATGCCCCGCCGCCCTTGCCGCCTCTCTCCTGACCGCGCCGTCATCGACCCCAGCCGCCCCACCGTCCCCGCCCCCAGCCGCCCCCTCCCATGCCGGCTCTCCCATGTCTGCGCCGGACCCCGTCCCCGCCGCTCTCCACCCCTGCCTCCGTCCAGCAAGGTACCCCTTGCCCATTTTCTCTATTATTTCCTCGATTCGAATCTGTGATTCGAATAGTACTCGTGTGTTTGATTGAATCCAATATTTATACACTGTGTTGTTTGATCTATTTGATGTCTGTTAGTGCTAGATGAAATTGCTAGCTGTTAGTGTATGAATATTTGATGGTTGTTAGTGTTAGATGGATATGTTGGTTGTTACTGCATAAATTATTTGGTGATCTTTAGATGCTTACTGCTAGTGCATAATTTATATATTAAATGTGTAGTTTTTGTGTGTGTTATAGCTTTTTTAATTTGCAATGGAGAAGGCTGTGTTGGATACACACTACACTCGTGTTTTTTGCGACATTTGTATGGAAGGAGTCAATCAAAACAATAGAGACAGAGGTTGTTTGAGTAAGAAGGGGTACAAGAATCTTGAGAATAAATTTGCCCAGAAAATGGACAAAAGGTTAAGAAAGAAGCAATTCAAGAACAAATTTGATGCTTTAAAAAAAGATTACACCGGTTGGATGGAGTTGCTAAATGCAACAGGGCTAGGTTGGGATCCGGAAACAAAAACAATGGATGCAGATAATGATTGATGGAAGACTCACCTAGAAGTAAGTTAAATATTTATCTTGTGTATTATCTTTTTGTCTATTGTGTTGATGATAATAGTTGTCTAATTTATTTATTGTGTTTCATTTGTAGTACCGTCCTGAGCATGTCAAGTTCAGAAATGGAACACCCGCCAACTTGACACAACTTGATGTCATGTTTAGTAAGGCTCATGTCACCGGGGAATCGTCGAGCATGCCGGGAAAAGAGGAAACGGGAGAGAACAAGGAAGCTGCAATTCCCTTGGATGATGACGATGATGCCTCCAAAAGAACACCATTGGTGAAGCATCTCAAGTTTGGTGGTGGAGATAAGGAAAAAAAAAGAGAGCCGCTTTATCAAGGTGTATAGCAATGCATTGAACTCGCTAGTCTCAAAGGCTGATGTTGGAAGTTCATGTGGCAAGGATGATGCTATCCCAACTATGAAGGAATTTTAAGGGATGGTTCGAGAGTGTGGAGTTAGTGAAGGAACTGATGTTATGTTCACTGCATGCAAACTTTCCGTGAAGAGGGAGCATAGAGAGGTGTTTGCAGGCCTTGAAACATCTGCATGAAGGCTTCATTATCTCAAGATGATGCACGATGATATGAACAAGTAGATGTGTGTTTCATTTATTTGGTATTTGTTGTAAACTATGTGTGATCATCCTAAAACCGATGGACCATTAGGTGTATTGTTTATTTGGTTTTGTTGTAGACTATTTGTTATCATTTGTGACCTTCCATGAAACTTTATATGTGTTGTTTGTTATCATTTGCCACTTTCCTTGAATTATTATATGTGTTGTTTTATCAGCTGCTACCTTCCTTCAACTATGTCATGTCAAAAATATTGACATGTTCTTATACGAAATTTGTAGGATGGATGGTGGTGGCGACAATGGAAGTGATGAAGAAAGGATTTGACATCTCCTCGGGGTGGCGCATGACATGGCTGTGTTGGGGTACCTTGGTAATCTCTATTCTGAGAAGTATTTGAATAAGGCACCCAAGAGGATTCCACAACAAACTGGGAACGAATGGGTGCATGAACAACTTGATGATAGAAAAATATGCTACAAAATGTTTAGAATGTATCCTGATGTGTTTCACAAATTTCACAACCTCCTAGTTAGCAACTATGGGTTAATTTCAACTAGAGACATGGGATCTGTTGAATGTCTAGGGATGTTTCTATGGATTGTTGGAGGACCACAATCATTTACCCAAGTTGAGAACCATTTCAGTCGGTCTCTTGAAACAATTCACAGGAAGTTCCATATGGTGTTGAATTGTTTGTGCAAAATGGGTAAAGATAATATAAAACCAGTGGATCGAAATTTCAATGATGTGCGTCCAAGACTTTGAGATGCACATTTCTATCCTCATTTCAAAGTTGCCATTGGTGCCATTGATGGCTCGCACATCCCTGTTGAAGTTAACAAACAAGAAGAGGTCAACCACACAGGAAGACAAGGTTACACATCACAAAATCTGTTAGCGATATGTGACTTTGATCTCAGATTCACATCTGTGGTTGCTGGATGGGCTGGTTCGGTACATGATAACCATATTCTGCAACACAGCATGGAGAAGTATCCACTTGAGTTCCCAACCCCTCCTGATGATAATACTCTTTTTTTCATTATTCACATGAGTTATATATCCATTATTATTTATATATTTCATAAATTTTTCTCGTGTGCGTAGGTACATACAATCTTGTTGATTCTGGTTATTCAAACAAAAATGGGTTCATAGCTCCTTACAAGAACAATACGTACCATATTCCGAATTTTCGTCGAGAAGGGCCACCAACGAAGAAGGAAGAAATTTTTAATCATGCCCACTCATCGTTGCAAAATTGCATCGAACGCATCTTTGGGATCTTGAAAAAATAAGTGGTGCGTTTTGAAGGGCATCCCTCATTTTGACTTGGTTACACATAAGAGAATTATCATTGCTTGTTGTGTCCTGATAATCGGTGATGGTAGCGTTGGGTTGTGCCCCAAGCGAAGGCGTGGATGTAGTAAGTAGCAGTTTTCCCTTGTTAACGAACCGAGGTTTATCAAACCAGTAGGACTTTGAAATCAACAACAAAGTGAATGTTGAAGATCTCTGGCGCTTAATCTTCAACAGACGTGGACCTGCACACACTCAACCAATTCCTTTGCCCCCAGCGGCAGAAAGGTTGTCAATCTTTCCGGTCTCGCAGAAAACAAAGCGGTTAATTGTATAGTGAAATAGATGAAAATATGAAAGTGGACCAGAGGAGTAATGATGATGAAAAATGATGAATAAAGGTTGCAATCAATGCAAAAAGATGGACCGGGGGCCATGGGTTCACTAGTGGAGTCTCTCAAGTAAATAAAACACTCATATGATGGGCAAACAAATTGCAGCTAGGCAATTGACAAGATTATAACACAAACTTAATCTAGCTATGAAATAGAGAACATGATAATATTTATGTAGGCATCACGACAATGAACAAAGACCGTTGAGTCCAACTGCATCTTTGTCTAAAAAGTCCACCGTGGGATCGCTATCCAGCCTGTCACCCATCGGTATTAAGTTGCAAGCAACAGACATTTGCATTAAGTAAAGCGCATGAAGTAAGCAATATTAAATATCAAAATAGACTTTAACACCGCTGTTTTACCCTTAGTAGCAACAGCACACCCTCTCCCTTAGACGTTTCTGTCACTCGTGCCCAGGAACAAAAGGGGGCATGAACCCACTATCTAGCATAAATACTCCCTCTTGGAGATACACACAATCACTTGGCCAAAGTAACTACGCACATCGGAGAGCATGCAAGAACATAAATCAACATATAAGAATCATGCACAATCTGATCATAACTTCATAATCCATCAGATCCCAGCAAACACATCACATAGCATTACAATAATCGATCTTGATCATGTTAGGCAGCTCACAAGATCATAATACATGAAGCACAAGGGAGAGAGACTACCATCTAGCTACTGCCATGGACCCATAGTCCAAGGTGGGACTACTCACAAATCATCCCGGAGGAAGGCATGGCGATGAAGAGCCCTCCGGGATCGATCTCCCTCCAGCAGGGTGCCGGGATCAGCTTCAAAATCACCCCCGAACTAGGGTTTATGGTGGCGGCGCCTCGGGGTGACTTCTTTGGAAAATAATCTGATTTTGGGATTAATCTGATTTTATAGGCATCGGAGGGGGCCGAGAGGACCCACCAGGAGCAGGGGCGGATCCCACCCACCGCCCTAGGGCAGGCCGCAGCTGGGGGTCGTCCCTGCCCTATGGGTGGCCCCAGGGCTGCCCTCTGGACTGAAACTGCGTCTTGGCGAATAAAAAATCCTCGCAAATTTTCAGCGAATTCCGAGAATATTTCCTGTGGTAAGTTTCTGAAATGAAAAGACAGCAAAAACAGAAAACTTGCACTAGGCATCTTGTCAATAGGTTAGTCTGACAAAATGCATAAAAATGATGTAATAAGATAGTAGAAACATGTGACAACATCACAAAACTAGCATGGATCAATCAAAAATTATAGATACATTTGACACGTATCAGCATCCCCAAGCTTAACTCCTACTCGTCCTCGAGTAGGTAAGTGATAACAAAATAATTTTTGATGAGACACTCAACCAACACAATCTTGATCAAGATAGTAATGTAAAGCATAGGATGTGAATGAAGTGATACAAAACAATTGTCTATAGTTGATAGCAAGAAAGCAATGAATAACCAAGTTGAATCATTCGAGCATAACCTTTCATAAATAGTACGTTAAAGACATGAAAGCAATGTGACCCACATATTTGACTAATTCTCAAAGGTAATGGTTCCACGACAAAAGTGTTTGAGAATCAACACAAAGGAAGATGTAAGTATTAGCAAAAAGGTTCAACTTCCAACGGATAATCTTATAGATAAAGTCAATATAAAGATTCATGTTTAATCTGACGATGCAATATGATCAATGATACCCAGGGTCAATGCTGTATGTTTGCTTTGGTGGAGATAGAAGGAAAAGGAAAACTAACTCAACATTTAAAAGTAAAAGAAAGGCCCTTCGCAGATGGAAGCAGGGATTAGTCATGTGCTAGAACTTTTTGATTTTGAAAAACAGAGATAAAAGCAATTTTGAGAGATGCATAATTCCGTCAATGATTCCATAGCTCAGAAGCTCATTAGTCCCCTATGTCAAGCAAGGTCTTTAGAGTTGTGAGAGCAGCTGGTTTTAGAGAAACAAGTACATTCCACTTTCTCCTTTGTTTCACCACTAACCAATGTTTGAGCTAATTTCTCAGATTTTTATTGTGCGGAGGAGAAATGGTGAGTTATATTAATATTTTGCTTAAGCCGCTCTCGGGTTGATTCAAGCGAGGACGTAAACCATCAACACCGGGTGAATGATATCACACAAGTATAGGGGATCGCAGTAGTCTTCGCGGATAGTGTAAACCAATTTATTGATTCAACACAAGGGGAGCCAAAGAATACCTAAAGGTCTTCGCAGCTGAGTTGTCAATTCAGCCACACCTGGAGAAGCACAAGTAACACAAGAGGGGTGAAAGTAGCAGTGATTTGAAAGTAGTAGTAAAAGTAACACGGAAGCAATGATAGTGAAAGATGGACCAGGGTCGAAGGGTTCACTAGTGGCGTCTCTCCATAATATCAAAAGTGCATACGATGGGTAAACAAATTACAGCTAGGCAATTGACAAGATGATGACACAAACTTAATCTAGTTATAACAAAGTGTTCATGGTAATATTCATGTAGGCATCACAACAAAGAACAAAGACCACTGAATCCAACTGCATCTTTGTCTAAAAAGTCCACCGTGGGATCGCTATCCAGCCTGTCACCATCGGTATTAAGTTGTAAGCAACAGACATTTGCATTAAGTAAAGCGCATGAAGTAAGCAATATTAAATATCAAAATAGACTTTAACACCGCTGTTTTACCCTTAGTAGCAACAGCACACCCTCGCCCTCAGACGTTTTTGTCACTCGTGCCCAGGAACAAAAGGGGGCATGAACCCAACATCTAGCATAAGTACTCCTTCTTGGAGATCTAAACAGTTAATGCATAAAAGGACTGCAACTTTAAATAAGTGGGAGAGGCCACAGCACACGCGCTCTCACAACTAGTGATTACACGTCCATATGATTCGAACGTTAGCAAGCATCTGCAATTATTAAAAATTCATTAAGGCAAAACCCAACCATAGAATTAACAAACATAAAAGGTCCTCCTTCATCCCATACATCTCAAGATCTAACTCGGGGTTTTAGGTTTCTGTCACTCCGGCAAACCCAACCATTAGATCTATCAACATACAACAAACCCTAATATGGGATTCCATTAACAATTAGATCGGAGAGCATGCAAGAACATAAATTAAAATATAAGAACCATGCACAATCTGATCATAACTTCATAATCCATCGGATCCCAGCAAACACATCATATAGCATTACAATAGTCGATCGTGATCATGATAGGCAGCTCACAAGATCATAAACATGGATGCACAAGGGAGAGAGACTACCAACTAGCTACTGCCATGACCCGTAGTCCATGGGGGAACTACTCACAACACATCCCGGAGGCAGCGATGGTGATGAAGATGGCTCCGAAGGCCGATCCCCGTCCCGGCAGGGTGACGGAACAGGAGCAATCTTACCCCCAAAACTTGTCGGCGATGGCGGCGGAGCTCTGTATCGTATTTGGGAAAATCCTTTGGGGGTTAGGGTTTTTTCGTCGGGGGTGATTTATAGGCCAAAGGGCGTCGCGAGGGGGTCTTCGAGGGGCACAGACGGGCGGCGGCTGCGGCCCCCCTCTCACCTACGGGTGGGACCCGCCCCTGGGATGTGGGTCCCTCCCGGGGTCGCCTTTCTGGCTCCGGTCCTTATTTCTTCAATAAAAAATCGTCGTAAATTTTCGTCCAATTCCGGGAATATTTCCAAAAGTAACTTTCTGCAATAAAAACATCACAAAAACAGGGAACTGGCACTGGGTATCTTGTCAATAGGTTAGTCCAATAAAATGCCTTGAAATGATATAATAATGTAGCATAAACATGTAATAATGATAGGAATCAAGCATGGCATGATCAAAAATTATAGACACGTTTGACACGTATTAGCATCCCCAAGCTTAATTCATGTTCGTCCTCGAGTAGGTGAATGATAATCAAAATAATTTTTGAGCTTGACATGCCACCAACATAATCTTGATAAAGATAGTAATGTAAAATCACATGCGCTGAGATGAAGGGATCCAAAACAATTGTCTATAGTTGATAGCAAGAAAGAAATGAATAACCAAGTTGAATCATTCAAGCAAAACCTTTCATAAATAGTACGTTAAAGACATGAAAGTGATGTGATCCACATACTTGATTAATTCTCTAAGGTAGTAGTTCCATGACAAAAGTGTTTGAGAATCAAAACAAAGAAGATGTAAGTTTTAGCAAAAAGCTTCAACTTCTAACGGTAAAGTCAATATAAAGATTCATGTTTAATCTGACGATGCAATATGATCAATGATACCCAGGGTCAATGCTAGATGTTTGCTTTGGTGGAGATATAAGGAGAAGGAAAACTGACTCAACATTAAAAGTAATAGAAAGGCCCTTCGCAGAGGGAAACAGGGATTAGTCATGTGCTAGATCTTTTTATTTTTATGAAACAGAAGTAAAACAATTTTAAGACATGCATGATTTCGTCAACGACTTGACAACAGAGAAGCTATCTATTCCCCCATAACAAGCAAGGCTTTTAAACTTGTGAGAGCAGCTGGTTTTTAGAGGAGCGAGTACGCTCCTCTTTCTCCATGGTTTCACCACTGTACAATGTTTTGAGCTGATTTCTCATATTTTCATTGCGCGGAGGAGAATGGTGAGTTATATTTATATTTTGCTTAAGCATCTCTCGGGTTGATTCAAGTGAAGACGTAAGCCATCGACACCGGGTGAAAAAGGGGGGAAATGACCTTGCTCGTCACAGGTTATATCTAGCTCTCCACTGCTCCCTCGTGAGCTTAAAAACAGAGGCACAAAAAAGGAATGTTTTGAATTTTTTAAAGATAGCACATGACAAATTTACTTGGAATGGCAAGAAATACCATGCATAGGTAGATATGGTGGACTCAGCTGCAAGATAGTTTGGCTTTGGGATTTGGATGCATGACTGAACTCTACACTCAGTACAAATTTTTGGGCTTAGCAAAGAAGGTATTTGAAGCAAACATCTAACATTAACCGGTAACAGAATAACATAAGACATTAGTCAATCATAACCATAAAAGCTCCACACTGTCTCCCTTGTTGACCAAACAGTTCTTTTGATGGAAAGATTAGCTTTATGAATTAACAACTATGAAACACCACACAGTTTCAAGCTTTTAACTGTATTTCTTTACTAATCAATTTACACTCAAATAACCATCAACTTTAAGCATTCATCTTTGCCCCCAAGGGCGGAAAGGTTGTCAATCTTTCCGGTCTCGCAGAAAACAAAGCGGTTAATTGTATAGTGAAATAGATGAAAATATGAAAGTGGACCGGAGGAGTAATGATGATGAAAAGTGATGAATAAAGGTTGCAATCAATGCAAAAAGATGGACCGGGGGCCATGGGTTCACTAGTGGAGTCTCTCAAGTAAATAAAACACTCATATGATGGGCAAACAAATTGCAGCTAGGCAATTGACAAGATTATAACACAAACTTAATCTAGCTATGAAATAGAGAACATGATAATATTTATGTAGGCATCACGACAATGAACAAAGACCGTTGAGTCCAACTGCATCTTTGTCTAAAAAGTCCACCGTGGGATCGCTATCCAAGCCTGTCACCCATCGGTATTAAGTTGCAAGCAACAGACATTTGCATTAAGTAAAGCGCATGAAGTAAGCAATATTAAATATCAAAATAGACTTTAACACCGCTGTTTTACCCTTAGTAGCAACAGCACACCCTCTCCCTTAGACGTTTCTGTCACTCGTGCCCAGGAACAAAAGGGGGCATGAACCCACTATCTAGCATAAATACTCCCTCTTGGAGATACACACAATCACTTGGCCAAAGTAACTACGCACATCGGAGAGCATGCAAGAACATAAATCAACATATAAGAATCATGACAATCTGATCATAACTTCATAATCCATCAAATCCCAGCAAACACATCACATAGCAGTACAATAATCGATCTTGATCATGTTAGGCAGCTCACAAGATCATAATACATGAAGCACAAGGGAGAGAGACTACCACCTAGCTACTATCATGGACCCATAGTCCAAGGTGTGGGACTACTCACAAATCATCTCGGAGGAAGGGATGGCGATGAAGAGCCCTCCGGGATCAATCTCCCCTCCGGCAGGGTGCTGGGATCAGCTTCAGAATCACCCCCGAACTAGGGTTTATGGTGGCGGCGCCTCGGAGTGACTTCTCTGGAAAATAATGGCCGCCTTGACGTTTTGGGATTAATTTGATTTTATAGGCGTCGGAGGGGGCCGAGGGGACCCACCAGGAGCAGGGGCGGGTCCCACCCGCAACCCTAGGGCAGGCCGTGGCTGGGGTCGTCACTGCCCTGTGGGTGGCCCCCAGGGCTGCCCTCTGGACTGAAACTCCGTCTTGGCGAATAAAAAATCCTCGTAAATTTTCAGCGCATTCCGAGAATATTTCCTGTGGTAAGTTTCTGAAACGAAAAGACAACAAAAAAAAGGAAACTGGCACTAGACATCTTGCCAATAGGTTAGTCCGACAAAATGCATAAAAATGATGTAATAAGATAGTTGAAACATGTGACAACATCACAAAACTAGCATGGATCAATCTAAAATTATAGATACGTTTGACACGTATCATGTCCTTCACAATTTCATTAGAGACTCCAACTTGCGTGATAAATAGTTTGATCGATGTGATGCAGATGAGAATTACATTCCCAAGGTTCAAAGGCAAGCAATTACCTTGCCCAGTGATCATGTGTCGGGTGAACTACACACAAGAGTCATGAACGGAACACGTGACGACATTGCCAACATGTTGTTCATTTCTAGACAACGTTAGAACTCATTGATTTAGCTAGTATAATGTAGTTAAAATGTATTTTGGACAACTATAAATTCGTGATGGTTATGTAATGAAAATTGTATGGATATGAAGTTCGACTTGAATTTTAGATGCATATGTTATTTATTACACGTGAAGCAGCAACAGTACAACTTTTCATGAATGTAAGGGCATCTTAGACAATTCCACAATCTACAGTCAGATAGCCAGCAGGTTTGCCAAAGACTTCCACTCATAAAAGCAGTTTCTCATGGACAGCAGCTTTCCCTGCATAGCACCACAGCCAGCCACAGTCAGCCCAACCAAAAGGGCCCTTAGTGGACTGAGTTTCTCAGAGTCACTCCGCACTATGCCTGATAACTTGTTCGATGTAGATAATTTGACTGATCACCTGTTCGTCCTTGGAAGTGGGAGATGGAAATTGGCTTTTGAGCGAGCACGCAATGCCAAAACGTGGCTTTTCATTTTTTTAGTACCATTTTTTTGGAATATCTATTCATAGGGCGCCCTGAATCTGGCAAATCCACAGACGGAACAGTGGCCGTCGATTAGCCAAACAACGGCCCAGATTCTCGCGGAGCGAATTGCCAGTTTATCCATCCACGCCGCCCACGTTTGCGTCGGTTGTGCACAAACAGACTGTTCACCCAGCCAATGACATATGGGGCCAGCTTTTGGATGTGGCCCACATGTCATTGGATATGCACCATTTTACCTCTTCCGACAACATTTCCGTTTCGTGTTTGGGAACCGCACCCAGTCGTCTCCCCCCCCCCCCCCCCGCACCGCTCTCCTCCCCTAACTCTCGCTTCCTCCGCCTGTGACGGAGCGGTGATTTCGCCACACCCTTCTTCTTCGGCCGAATCCGGGTGCTTGCGGTCGGAGGTAAGAAACCATCTCTACCTCTTGTTTCCGCTAGCCGTTTCCTCATTTCATACTATTTCATCCCCGCAACGTCTGGTTCACAGAATTAGGCAGAGGTGTTTTCCGACGAGCCCTTATTCTCCGACCGAATCCGGCGAATCCCGGCCGTGTGTGCATGCGGGCGTAGGTGAGCTAGCATGTCTGCCATTTTTTTCCGCTCGCCGCTCCCTGTCCCGTCTCGTTCCGTTGTGTTCCCCTGACATACGCGGATACGAGTTCGTCGCGCCCTTCATTTTTGGCCGATTCCGGTGAACTCCGGTCGTGCGCGTGCATGCAGAGGTGACATAGCATATGCGCACCTTGAATCCACTCCCTGGTTCATGAACGATTTCCGGCATATATCCCCATTCCTTGTCGATTCCGGTGAACTCCCGGCCGTGTGTGTGGGGGCGGATGTGTGCAATCAGTTACGCGGAGTGGAATGGTGACGCGTTCCGGCGGTATTTGCCGGGTTGGATGTTAGTCCCCAGTGTTTATGGCTGATGAATCTGTTCTCTGTGTGGTGGAATGGAGATGCGAATGGCGATTTTGATACAGCGCTTGCTTGCTTGCTGTTGTTCCAATTGTGAGGTTGAACCGTAAGCGTTGTACTATTATCTCGTACCATTTCTGTCAGAGATGAGGCCCAGTGGGACGCAGTATAGCTTGGTCAAGACGAGCAGTTGCATACATGGTCATTTAGTTACAGATGCTTGTTTATTCTTGTCATCTAAAACAATTGTTTGTGTTGTCTCAGAGTTCTATTAACTCTTAATCTTGAGTGCATGTTTTTCATGATACCAAGAGGTTGATTCATTTGCCCACCCCCCTGATATGTTCAGTGTTTATATGTTCGGCCTTTATGTTTGATGAAAATGTGTGTTTATATGTGATAGTTCGACGGTATGAATTTCAGGGTCACATGAAGTACTAAATACGAGTATGGATTACTATTTTCTGATTTTACTCGACGTGTGCTTGTTGGTATCGTACTATCATCATGGGTATTTGTGTGAATCTGCTAATATTGTAGATGTTCATGAATGCCATGAATTATGTAGGGTAGATCACATCATATCAATGCCATAATTTTGTGTCTTACTTCCTGATTTTCTTGTAGTCATTGCTATGACGAAGAAACGGAAAGGTGTTGATGTCACCGATGAGCAAGGTGCAGTATGTGGCCCAAAACCGAAGCGTAACAGGGCATCACCACTTGCTGTTGTGAAGCTTTATGAATTCTTGTCCAAAAATCAGAAAGATGCAGTTGCTGAAATGGAATTTGAAAGCTTACTTGATATCAAATGCCCTTTTCTTCACAACCCATTGATCAGAGGGTTTGCTTCAATGTATGATAAGCACACCCGTGAGTTTGTTATACCAGGGCACGGTAGGATACCATGGGATGATCATTCTGTTTTCCGTACAATCGGACTGCCCATCGGTTCTGACCCTGCCCCTTATGCTGTCAATGCTACTATCGAGAAAGTTCTTGGCCCTCAGCTGTTTCCTGAAGACGAAAGTACACCGAGAACTCTACGTGTGTTTGAGATTCTGAAAGAAATGGTGGCAGCTAATGTTCCATTCAAACAGACTTTTCTGATGTACATCATATGTACTATCCTGCGTCCTACCACAGGACTCACTATGAGCAATAGGTGTTACCCCGTCATGGTGAGTTTTTTTGTTGTTTGTTCATGGCTTGCAGTTTACATCATAACTTATTTTCTGCATTTGTTGTGTGTATATTTTTTTGTTGATTGCAATAAATGATTTGGAAACTTAGGTGGTAGCCATTGGTAACTATATCATGGAGTTGTTGGTAACTTACGTTATATGACATCGGTAAATTAAGCATAATTGTGGTGGTAACTTATGTCATATATGCCATTGGTAAATTTCACAGCAATTATCTGGTGAATATATCATGCAGTAGGTGCTAACTTATGTTACATGACATTGGCAAATTAAGCATAATTGTGGTGGTAAATTATGTTATGTTCCATTGGTAACTTTTCACATCAATCAGCTGGTGACTATATAATTGAGTATGTGGTAACTTATGTTACATGACACTAGTAAATTAAGCATAATTATGGTGGTAACTTATGTTAATTGCTATTTACAACTTTCACATTAAGTAGTTGGTGACTTATGTGATATGTTATTGGTATTTTTTAAAATTAATTAGTTGTTGTGCACTGTACATGTTCATCATGCATGTATTTCTTAATATGTGTGGTCTAATGATCAGTTATTGGTGCGACAAATTATATTCAATGCCATTGGTAAATTTAGCATTATGTAGTTGGTAACTTATGAATAATCGGTGATCTGTCAAAATTAATATATTTTTGTGGCGTGTTCTTTCAGTTGTATGAATGCTTGACAATTCAATATGATATATGTTTCTTTTTACAGGCAATTATCCATAATGTACACAAGTTGAACTGGTGTAAGTTTGTGGCAGACCAGCTTCATGATGAGCTATCAAAAGGAAAATTCAATAAGATGTGTCTATTCTTACTGCCAGTATGTTTGTTTTTGTAAATTATTCTAGATGTATCATCCATCTATGTTTTCTTGCCCATTCGTTCGTGATCCTTCATGTCATTATTTTATTTCATTTTACATGTTTCTGTGTTGCAGTTGTTGTATGTTGACTCGATCGATATAAGCAAGCTAAACATCGATCTTCCTGATGGTCGATTTGCTGTCAACATATGGTCCAAGAAAACATCGATACCGTTTTAGCTGCTGACTTGCAATTGGATGGAAAATCATATGGCAAGCTCCAGGTACCAATCTCATTACTGTTATGTCCTTAAGGGAATCTTGCGGCATTGTTTATTCTGATATTTCATTTTTATTTATATATTGCTGAATGGATTTTTTTCATGTGATTTTTGTACAGCTCAAATCATGTTTCGGTATGGATTTCAACATTTTTGGTGGGGCTGAAGGTTTCAACAAATGGATCGACACGTGCTGTGATCCAAGCTGCTCAAAGGAGGTATTTTACAACATGGTTTTCATTGATTTTTATTGTTACCAACAACGCTTTGTAAAACTCATTTCCACAGTTGCTTATCTTCTGAACTTCCATGTACATGTGTGTTTCAGCGAAAAACAGAGGTGTCTAACCTGATGGGCACATTTGTATCCGGGCTAGTCGGGTTAATCGGATCCCTTGTGCAAGGGTGGACAAAATTGCAACCGACGGGTGCTTCCAACATGGCTCAGCAGTTCGGTAGTTTTGCACAAGGATCAGTTGGCTCTAAACCTACATCATCCCGACCAGTTGGCAGGGTCACACGTTCAGCTACAGCTGCAAACACGTGTGGCCGTTCTTCTGATTTGGTCGACAGCCCTCCAAACTTTGATCGTGGTGTTGATGTTGATGGATTTCGTATGGATGATGCAAGACTGGAAGGGGAGTCAAGTGATGACGAAATCATCGGAGATTATGTATTTGCTGCTAGGAAAAAAATCAGGGAAGAATCTCATGAAGATGTCCCAGGCAGTGCTTATGATACTATGCTTCCAGATTATACTGCACCACCTGATGTGCCTCCACGAACTGATGTTGGTAATGTTGGTGTTGAATCTTCCAATGCAAAAGGTAGCGGGTATTTAGATGATGATAGTACCCACGCTGAACCAAATGATTTCTGTGAGAACAACACACCTCCCATGAAAACTGTGTCGATTTGGCAGTCGGTGCTTTTACTCTTGAGGTCCCTGATTCACGTAACACCGAAGTTCAGGTGGTGTAGAAGAGGAGGATTCAAACTGTTGGACAGAAACACTATGCTATTGCAAATATTGTCACAAGTGAGCATAGCCTATCAGCACCAACTATGAAAACTGCATACCATGACAAGCCGAATGATAAGCCAAAAGTGAAGAAGATGACCCCTAGGAGGTATGATCATCACTTTTTTTGTACGTTTTACATAATATTTCTGTTTATTATGTGTGGGTACATTCTGATCAATATTTAAGTTTATTTTTGGTGCATCTGCGTGATGTATTACCCGTAGTTCACAGTGGGATTGGGATGGTAGATTTAGTACATATGGGCTGATAAATATAGATATAAATGGTTGATAAATATTAGTTCATACGGGGCTAATAACCTTAGCTATAGGAGGTTGGTAACTCTATTTCATATGTGCTGCTAACAATATATATAAAGGATGGTAACTATTAGTTCATATGTGGCTGATAACCACAGATATACATTGGTTGGTAAATTTATTTCATATGGGCTGGTAAATTTAGATACAACTGGATGGTAAGTTTAGTTCATTTTGGGTGGTAATTATAGATATAAAATACTGGTAAATTTGGTCCACCTTGGCTGGTAACTATATATATTAAGGGTTGGTAAGATCCGTTCACTTTGGCTGGTAACTATATAGATATATAAATGGTTGGTAACTATTAGTTCATATGGGGCTGATAACCATAGTTACACATTGTTTGGTAAATTTATTTCCATATGGGCTGGTAAATTTAGCTATAACTGTTTGGTAGGTTTAGTTCATTATGGGTGGTAATTATATAGTTAAAATATTCTTAAGTTTGTTCACCTTTTTGGCTGGTATTTTTAGATACTTTTGGTTGGTAAGTATATTTCATATGGGCTGGTAAACTTAGCTATAAAGGGTTGGTAACTTTAGTTCATGTGGTCTGGTAAGTATAGCTATAAATGGTTAGTAAGTATTGGTTCATATGTGGCTGGTAACTTTACCTACACATTTTGGTTCGTAAGTTTTTTTCATTTGGGCTGGTAAGTATAGCTATAACTGGTTGGTAAGTATTTGGTTCATATGGGGCTGAAGAATTTATTTCATATGGGCTGGTGTCTAACATTTGTTGTTGCTTTTTTTACTTATTTGCAGGAAGAATGTTCCAAAAGTTAGTGCACAACCATCGAGGGCGTCACCTCGCCTTAAGGCTAAACATAGTGTCGTTATGGATGTGACCAATAATGTTACATATGCAGATGAAGATGTAACAGCACATGACCCATCTGTCGTTGAAGTAGTGGCTTTTGCAGATGCAGGTCGAGCCGGTGTAGATTCCACTGATGATATCACTGTCTCCGCAGCTCAGACTTGTGCAGTTCCACTGGCAGACACCGTTAGTGACACCAGGAAAATAGTTTGCCTTGCCACACATCCAGTTATTGGAAAAAAATAACAGTGATGAATCATCTGGTGTAGTTTCACTTCATGTAGGTGGCAGTGTATCAATGTCAGCCTCCCACTTGGATGGAGTTCATGCTTATGATAGTTTTGGGGTCATTTCTCATCCTCTCGTTGTCCATAACGAGGTGGCTCCCACGATGGTTGATGCCGTGTGCACATCAGCATTCAAAACAGTTGACGCTCCCCATAGTGTTGTGCATGCACCTGATGGAGCATATAAAACCATCGATGAAGTTGCATCTGGTCAAACACGAGTCGATCAAAGGATTTATGCAGGAATGCAGAAGAAAATCAGTGAATTAGCCTCCAAGAATGATGGTTTGTTTCCTACGAGTTTGCTGTTCTGCAATATAGAGTCACCCGAATGGAATTTTGGAAGCCCGTTTGACTCTACTGCTGCTGCCCCTCCTGACGCCGCCATTCTGGATGAAGCATCTCATGGTGAAGTTTCTTCATATGCTCCTACTCAAGGCAGACCCCAGCATGTTGATGATCATGCAGATGCGCCTCCTCAGGATGATCCAGCTGAAATTGCGGGGTCTGCGGCTGCTGGTGTACATGGAGCTCCCGGCTCAATCAATGATGCAGAAGCCGGTACAACAATGCCGCCGGACGCATATCCTGGTGAATCTAGTTCCCTCATTCGACTCGTCAAGCTGTCCGATGTCATACCACTGTCATTTGCAATGCCCACTTCTACTGGTAAGTTTTTCTTCAAACACAATGTTGTTCTGTAGCATATTTTTTATCATGTGTCGTCACCAGTTGATGAGTGTGGGTTTGTGTGTGTATGGTGTGTTGGAGGGGAAAGGGGGGCGGGATGGGGATAGATAACCTTTTTGTTTTATACATTGCATGTTTGTTTACATGGTAATTGTATGTTAACTCCACCATAAAGTGCCTGGTAAATTTATTACGACATGCTTGGTAACTTACTATATTGATTACATCATGCTTTATGTTTTACATACTAATATACTTTGAATAATATTTTCTTTATTTTAATTGTAACCTTTGCTTTGTTTTCTGTTTTTTTTCCTCTCTTTGTCTATCTTCTCTTTGTATCCGTGCGGGTACACGATTTTCTTCCGTGCAGATTTTTATCCATCCTATGTCGCGCCTAAATCTCCTTTATTTGGAGCGTCGGATATTGACGGTGCGGAGCACGGTGGGGACTAATGTATATTTGCACATCAAGTTCTCATATCCAGGATGAAGATTAGCTTGTGGAGATGTTTTTTTGGGGGGTGGTATTGGTGGAGTAGGCTAGCGGGGGGAGGGGGTTTTGGCTGTGTATGCTCATTATCATATCTCTTTTCAAGTTGTATGCAACTAATATTATTGAACTTGCTCTCACTTCCCCATACTTTTGTCGTAATAATGTTTGTTGTGTAATTATGTATGCGTTTGGACACATAATTTATAAGTTATGTGTTTTGAACTTTTGATCCTTGGTTTTTTTATTCACCATTTTTTTTATTGCTGGTGCTAAACATGTGGTAATTATTTACATTCCATGTGGGTAATTATTTACATTCCATTAGTTTATTTTCATGTCCACCTTCCTTTTTTTTCCCCTCTATTTTTTCTGCTTGTATCTAAATCTGACCCAGCGCCTTGCGTCAAAGGCAAAATGCCGGTCAAGTATGATTCTGGGGTCATATCACTTGATGAGCTTTTGCATGAAAAGTCGGAAGTCAAACAAACTGGTAGACCAAGGACTGTTGTATCAGTGAGCACGAATATCGATTCTGAAAGTAAGTCACCCACACCAATTTTTATGTTATATGTTACATGTTTCCAGTGTTCTATACGTTACATCATATTACACATTTCTTGCTGTTTTTGTATTTATCATGTTAAATATGCGTGTTTATCTTGTTTTCTTTTCCGCGGGTATGCAAATTAATGCAACTCCATATGTTGATGCACCTAGAAGCTCTGTAAATGCTGGCAGCAGTACTCCTAAAACTCGGCTTTGTAGGGAAAGAGTTATACAACCATCCAAGTTGTATGAAAAGGTGATAGTACACACTAATGATAATGAACTCTCCAAGCTTAAAGGGTATGTTTCTTTTTGATCTAAAATTATACTCTCCGTTACATTTCTCGTACTATTTCATATGGTCTGATAACCATATCTTTGCAGTGGTTGGTAACTCTAGTTCATATGGGCTGGTAAATTTAGCCATGGATGGTTGGTAGGTTTAGTTCATTTGTGCTGGTAATTTTAGATCACATGGGTTGGCATCATAAACTATATAGATGGTTGGTAAATATAGTTCACATGGGCTGGTAACTTTAGGTATAAAAGGTTGATAATTTTTTTTGGAGCTTATACATTGGTTGGTAATATTTTTTTCATATGGGCTGGTAAATTTAGCTATAAAGGGTTGATAAGTTTAGTTCATTTGTGCTGGTAAGTTTAGTTCATATGGGATGGTAAGTCTAATTCTTCTGGGCTGTTCACCTAAAATATAGACAGTTGGTAACTCTAGTTCTTATGGGCTGATAAGTTTAGATATAAAAGGTTGGTAACTTTTTGGGTTTATATGGGCTGATAACTATATGTAATTTTAGTGTATTGATAACTTAAATGTGGTAATTTTTTGTAGGACACATATATGCATTGTGTGATTTGTTTCCTTATTTTTTAAAAAAATAGTTTGGTGGATATGTTATATCTGATGAGTGGTATCTCATATAGTTTTACATATTTTATGGCAGTACACGAATCCTGCACATTGATCGAATGTAGGTGACAACCGGTGAACTTGCTGGCAGTATGAAGCTAGGCGGGAAGCTATCAAACACTGTTGCTGAGATTGGAATATCTGTACTTCGAGATTCTTGTCCAGATAGCAAGATCATCTTTCCGTGGATAGTTACATCGTACCTTCTTGATCGGAAATTTCACACAAATGTTCTAAAGAATTTCTTTAGGAGAGATTCCTTTTACAAGCTGAGTCATGATGATCGGTGATGGTAGCGTTGGGTTGTGACCCAAGCGAAGGCGTGGATGTAGTAAGTAGCAGTTTTCCCTCGTTAACGAACCGAGGTTTATCGAACCAGTAGGACTTTGAAATCAACAACAAAGTGAATGTTGAAGCTCTCTGGCGCTTAATCTTCCACAGACGTGGACCTCCACACACTCAACCAATTACTTTGCCCCCAATGGCGGAAAGGTTGTCAATCTTTCCGGTCTCGTAGAAAACAAAGCGGTTAATTGTATAGTGAAATAGATGAAAATATGAAAGTGGACCAGAGTAGTAATGATGATGAAAAGTGATGAATAAAGGTTGCAATCAATGTAAAAAGATGGATCGGGGGCCATGGGTTCACTAGTGGAGTCTCTCAAGTAAAACACTCATATGATGGGTAAACAAATTACAGCTAGGCAATTGACGAGATTATAACACAAACTTAGTCTAGCTATGACAAAGAGAACATGATAATATTTATGTAGACATCACGACAATGAACAAAGACCATTGAGTCCAACTGCATCTTTGTCTAAAAAGTCCACAGTGGTATCGCTATCCAGCCTGTCACCCAACGGTATTAAGTTGCAAGCAACAGACATTTGCATTAAGTAAAGCGCATGAAGTAAGCAATACTAATATCAAAAGAGACATTAACACCGCTATTTTACCCTTAGTAGCAACAGCACACCCTCGCCCTTAGACGTTTCTGTCACTCGTGCCCAGGAACAAAAGGGGGCATGAACCCACTATCTAGCATAAATACTCCCTCTTGGAGATACACACAATCACTTGGCCAAAGTAACTACGCACATCGGAGAGCATGCAAGAACATAAATCAACATATAAGAATCATGCACAATCCGATTATAACTTCATAATCCATCAGATCCCAGCAAACAAATCACATAGCATTACAATAATCGATCTTGATCATGTTAGGCAGCTCACAAGATCATAATACATGAAGCACAAGGGAGAGAGACTACCATCTAGCTACTGCCATGGACCCGTAGTCCAAGGTGGGACTACTCACAAATTATCCCGGAGGAAGGCATGGCGATGAAGAGCCCTCCGGGATCGATCTCCCCTCCGGCAGGGTGCCGGGATCAGCTTCAGAATCACCCCCGAACTAGGGTTTATGGTGGCGGCGCCTCGGGGGACTTCTTTGGAAATTAATGACCGCCTCGACGTTTTTGGGATTAATCTGATTTTATAGGCATCGGAGGGGGCCGAGGGGACCCACCAGGAGCAGGGACGGGTCCCACCCGCCGCCCTAGGGTAGGCCGCGGCTGGGGGTCGTCCCTGCCCTGTGGGTGGCCCCCAGGGCTGCCCTCTGGACTGAAACTCCGTTTTGGCGAATAAAAAATCCTCGTAAATTTTTAGCGCATTCCGAGAATATTTCTTGTGGTAAGTTTCTGAAACGAAAAGACAGCAAAAACAGGAAACTGGCACTAGGCATCTTGTCAATAGGTTAGTCTGACAAAATGCATAAAAATGATGTAATAAGATAGTAGAAACATGTAACAACATCACAAAACTAGCATGGATCAATTAAAAATTATAGATACGTTTGACACGTATCAGCATCCCCAAGCTTAACTCCTACTCGTCCTCGAGTAGGTAAGTGATAACAAAATAATTTTTGATGAGACATGCAACCAACACAATCTTGATCAAGATAGTAATGTAAAGCATAGGACGTGAATGAAGTGATACAAAACAATTTTCTATAGTTGATAGCAAGAAAGCAATGAATAACCAAGTTGAATCATTCAAGCAAAACCGTTCATAAATAGTACGTTAAAGACATGAAAGCAATGTGACCCACATATTTGACTAATTCTCAAAGGTAATGGTTCCACGACAAAAGTGTTTGAGAATCAACACAAAAGAAGATGTAGGTATTAGAAAAAAGCTTCAACTTCCAACGGATAATCTTATAGATAAAGTCAATATAAAGAGTCATGTTTAATCTGACGATGCAATATGATCAATGATACCCAGGATCAATGGTGTATGTTTGTTTTGGTGGAGATAGAAGGAAAAGGAAAACTGACTCAACATTTAAAAGTAAAAGAAAGGCCCTTCGCAGAGGGAAACAGGGATTAGTCATGTGCTAGAGCTTTTTGATTTTGAAAAACAGATAGAAAAACAATTTTGAGAGATGCATAATTCCGTTAACGATTCCATAGCTCAGAAGCTCATTAGTCCCCTATGTCAAGCAAGGTCTTTAGAGTTGTGAGAGAGGCTGGTTTTAGAGGAACGAGTACATTCCTCTTTCTCCTTTGTTTCACCACTAACCAATGTTTGAGCTGATTTCTCAGATTTTCATTGTGCGGAGGAGAATGGTGAGTTATATTTATATTTTTCTTAAGCCGCTCTCGGGATGATTCAAGTGAGGACATAAACCATCAACACCGGGTGAAATAGAGGGGGAAAAAAGAAAAAGAAAATAAAAACCTTGCTCGACATAAGCTACAACGAACCCCCTCCTTACTTCCTCATGAGCTTGAAAACAGAGGCACCAAAACGAGAATATTCTGAAGGTTTTTAAAGGTAGCACATGACAAATTTACTTGGAATGACAGGAAATACCATGCATAGGTAGATATGGTGGACTCAGCTGGCAAGATAGTTTGGCTTTGGGATTTGGATGCACGAGTGGACATCACACTCAGTACAGAGTTTTTTGGCTCAGCAAAAACGGTATTTGAAGCAAACATCCAACATTAACCGGTAACAGAGTAACATAAGACTTCAGTCAATCATAACCATAAACACTCCACACTGTCTCCCTTGTTGACCAAACAGTTCTTTTGATGGAAAGATTAGCTTTATGAATTAACAACTACGAAACACCACACAGTTTCAATCTTTTAATAGTATTTCTGTACTAATCAATTTCCACTCAAATAACCAGCAAGTTTAAGCATTCATCTTAATATCTCAAAACAATTGAGAAGCATCAAGTATCCACACAATGATCTAGAAGACTATGCAGGCTTTCATTTCATTCCAATATCACATGGATAGCATTTTGTCACTTTGACAATTCAAGCAATTTATCAATAACAACTCTCCAACAAGTATAAGTGAAGAACAAGAGAGTTTAAAATCAACAACTAACAGCTCTAAACAAGATAAAAGCTAAAAGCGAGAGCTTACTAGCAAACAAACAGTAGATAAGAATACTCAACAATATATAAGCGAAGCGTGCCGCTCTCCCACACAAATAAAGCTAGGATCCAACAAGGATATGACCATCAAACAAACAAAACAAAACTAAAAGCAAAAAGACGCTCCAATCATAGCACATAATATGTAAAGTGATAAAAACGTAGTTCAACGAAAACGATCTTATGATAGTCGATGAAGAGGAGGGGATGCCTTGGGCATCCCCAAGCTTAGACGCTTGATGGTTCTTGATATTCAGAGGGGGTACCATGGGGGCATCCCCAAGCTTGAGCTCTGATCCATTTTCAATTTCTTCATTATCCTCTCCTTTGGAACTTAAAAACTCCGTTCACACAAAACTTCTCATAAACTGATTAGAGAGTTAGTGCTCATAAATTAAAATGCACATGTGTTCAACTCAAGACAAATTGCAAACAACTTTATTGGGCATTAGCTACTGTTTACTAAGCCTCAATATGACACTCCACCTCTAGAGTATCACATTTGACGATAGTAAAAGAGACGAATACAAAATAAAAGCAGAATTTGTCAAAAACTGAACAGTCTGTAAAGATCGAATTTTTCAAGGCACTTATGTAGCTCAAATCAGAAAACCCAAAGCTAACGAAAGATAGATAAAAGTATCAGGCTTTCTGTCTAAAAATATCAGAAAAAGATAAAATTCAGGGATTGTTCGAGATTTTCTGCAACAGGCACATAGAATCTGTTTCTGGACAGCAAAACAATACCTCGCACTTTCAATGCATTAGAGGCTAAACTTGGCACAAAAAACCAAAACAAAAAGATACAATGAAGTTGCTACAGAGGAAACAACTCCATGACTAAGGAAAACTGAAAGGAAAAAGATAATGGGTTGCCTCCCAAAATCGCTTTTCTTTAACGTCTTTTAGCTAGGCGCAATGATTTCAATGATTCTCTAAAAAGAATAAGATTTGACAAAAGAGAGTATCAAGAAACAAATACCAAACATATTTAAGCCTAACCCACTTCCTATACATAGGCATCTTGTACGAAAATAATTCATTGGAGCATAAAGCTAGTAGCATAGGAAGACAAAGCAAGTACAACTTCAAAACTTGCAACAAAAAGAGAGGTGTCTTAGTAACATGAGAACTCCAACAACCATAATTTCCTCTCTCATAATAATTTTTAGTATCATTATTAACAAAGTCAACGATGTAACTATCACATAAAACATGCTTTTTATTATCATAAATATCAATTGGAGGCAGAGATAAAGGAGTATTATTAAATTCATCACAAATAACAGTAGGAAAAGCATTTGACAGTTTATTTTTGTCTTTCTTGAGCCATGGAAGTTGTTGCATATCATACAAAGTAAGAGTTAATGAGTTAATTTCATTGGAAGGTAGGTCCTCCTTTTATTCCTCACTCCCCTCCTCTTTTTCACCTAATGGGATCTTAGTTTCAGCAATTTCCTCCTCCATAGGGTCCTGCAAAGCATCGGTCTCTCCTTTTGGATGAGAGACTTTCTTAACATATTCAGTAATATAATAATTATCATTGTAATTCTCAAAGCAATATTTTAGTATAGTAAAATTCTCAGTTTGATAACGAGCATTATTGTGGCGCCCTTGCTTAGAAAAGCAAGAACACATAGTGAAATATGCTATTCCCTGGATCGAGTATGGATAGCAATTCACAAATAGATGTAATATCATGCATCGATGTCAAATAATTTTTACATCACGAGATCCATAAGAAAAATACAAAATGTATAGCCAAAGGCTAGCTTAAATACAAAGTTTGGCAGCGAAAACATAAGTAACACAGAGAGCTTCATCATCTTCATGTGCCACTGGCATACATGTTGATTGCAAGCTCGAAATGTAGACGTCCTCACTCGTCATCGTAATAACCTGCAACATTAACGTTGCAGCCCAGGGAATTTGGGTCAATACCTTGTGACAGGCCGGCAAGTGATACTTTGGTGGGATATAAAATGGCAAGACTATTACTACATGCTTATATGGCTGGTGGAGTTCAAGGCTATTGCGTAAAGCCAATTTTGTCCTACTTTTCATAAAGCATTTTATTCTCAACTTTTCAATATGAGACACACCCATGGAACACATCCAAGGTCTCATATACCCGTGTTCACCCATCAAATTTTATTCTGAATTTGGAATGAAGAGATTCTCCGACAACAACCCTGCTTAGTTACTCAAAATTGTCCATAACTGGGGACATGGCTAAGATCTTAGTTTTATTACTCTCGAGAGTTTGTGGCACTTTCCCCACTAGATCGATCAACCCATTCCAACCTTAACCCTCATTTAGTGAAAAGGAAAGGAGAAGACCGAGACAAGATCTTTCAGAAGAGCTTTCCCATACACATGTCCGAACAATACCCACCTACAACCCCTACATCTGCTTGTTCGTCCGGTCAGGTCCACTCAACTTACTAAATCAAGACAGAGCCCATATGACTAGTGGCTGCACTGGAAGTAAACTAAACATGGAGTGACCTCGAATCTCAAAACCCTGGGTGGCCATCCACAAGTGCACATACTCAGGTTCACACCATGAAAATGGGCCTGAGCAGCCACTCAACTTTAAACATCCGAAGCCATCCAATTCCACCCAGGTGGTTCATTAATTTAGTAGAATTTTCACTTAACTTACTACATCAAAACTTTCACAATTGCAGCAAGCATTTCTACTAAATTAATATAGGTACCTAGTCAATGGGATATGATCTAACAAGTTTGCATAGCATAATAATAAAGTACTCTCTATCATGCATACTACTGAAATAGTCTACAAATGCAGTTATAAAAACATAGTAGGTACTTCATGAATTTGTGTATGCACTTGCCTTTTGGAGTTGGTGTTGATCACACGCTTGGTAAAAAAAGGAACGTTCCTCTCCGTACAATTCTATACATACACAACGAAGCAAATATAAACAAACAATTCAACATACACCAAGTATAACATCAAACAATACAATAATATTGTGTCGTGTTAATATTCTTGTGATCATAGTTCAACTTATGATTCAATTTGTGAGGTGTGCTTTGCACTTAAATTTTATAGTTGATCAATTATGTTCATGGAATGATCTTGATTCAATTTTGTGAAAACCAAATAGAAATATTTTAAAAAGGTCGTTTCTAATGGTTAGAGGGTTTCACAAGAAAGCTACTGTACTTGGGTTCACTCAAAAATGGTTTGTAAAACTCAAGTTATGGTCAAAACATGGTTTTAAAGTTCTGCAAATTCCAAGTTCATGCACGGCATAAAAGTGGAATTTTATTGTTCCACTGTGTTCTAAACATTCTTATGAATCCATAGACTACAAAATTGTTGAATTTCGATTTATGGTTGAATTGATATGATTTTTGAAAGTTTGACAAAAATCTGTCCAAAACAACTCCGAAAAAGAAAAGGACTTGGCACTTGGCTGATTTTGTATGGATGAAAATTCGTTGGTTTAATCATAACAAGTTGGTATGATCTAAAACATTACGAATGGTATACATATAATATTAGAACATGTTGAGAGCTCACCAACGTGAAGGAAATATCGTCGGTGTCGATGAGAAGGGCGACAATAACGTACACGATGTAGACGAAGTAGTCGATGTTGATTACCACACTTGACCTCCGGGAAGTAGTTTATGTAGTCGAAGTAAATATGGGCCAGCACGAGGCGGACGGCATGACACGGTTAGTGATTCTAGTGGACCCAAGGCATACTCCGGCGGCGGTCTTCGACGTCGGGAATGACATGGCTTCGGCGGCGAGGCGACCAACAACAATGGAATGGCGTACGACCATGTCCAGGTGGTAGGTCTTGATGAGTGTAATCTTCTAGTGTGAGGTATTGACGAGTTGGACACCAAGGTTAACAGGATCTAACGATGTACTCGAGTTTGGGGAATATGTTCGCATGTTTGATCCGGTCTGTAGCTTGTTATTCAAGAAAATATTTCTGAACGTGAATAATAGATGAAGATGATTGACACGTATTGACGCGAACAAATCTTACTAAATCATGTTCAAAGTTGAATATGGCATACCTATGTCGATATCGGATGGCATGGTTAGAAGTTCGTGCGGACAACAACTAATATTGAAGCACGTCCATGTCCTGGAGGTATCCCGCAATTAGAAGAGTATACGTGTAAAAGGAATTGAAGGAACGTTCACCGTACACGACGCACCTGTCCGATGAACTCGGCAAGATCTAAAACAAAAACATCAATAGAATGGAATTTAGAGACTTCCTCTTGATATAATATGTTCAGCAAAGTTGTGGAGGAGGGAAAGAGGAGCAAGGTGGCACGCTCACATTACCTTTCTATGGGCTGAGGAGGGAGATCGGGAGAGGCATGCCATTGGGTGGCATTCGGTTCACGGAACCGAGTCGAATGATTAAGCCAACGAAATGGAAAATAAAATCTCTGAATGAAATCCTTATTGAGTGAGGGGTAAGTTTCGTGTTTGTGGAAAATCACTTCGTTGCATAGAATGGTCTAAAGGAGGAGGGGAAGAGGTGGCGGTCATGGACGTGTAACGTACAAACCTGTACGTGAAGGAAGAAGAAGAAAGAGCGTTCGCTCCGTCCGTTCGGCTGGACGGGCTTCGGCCCAGTTGGGTTCGGTCCCCCTTTTTTTCTCTTTTTCTTTTTCTGTTTTCTTTTTTATACTTTTTGATTTAGGCCTCCAAATCAATTCTAATAATTTTGTAAAAATTTGTAAAATTCCAAATATTCAAAATATTCAAAATAGACATTTAGAAACTATTTTTGGTTAAAACAAAATTACCAAAATACCCTTTTATCCAAATTTGTCTTATATGACTATTTGGGAATTTTCCAAATTAGGGTTTATAAATATCCCAAAATATTCAATTAAAGACCAGAGAATAATATGAGTAATATCATTCAAAATGATAACTCATTTTCATAATAAAATAATTTAATATATAACATTTTTATAAAGTAAAGCTTGGAAAAAATATTTAAAAAAAATATTTCCACAAATGTAATAAGGTTTATAATATCCACATATTATTTATTTGAAAACAAAATATCCAAAGTTGAACTTATTATTCGAAAACTCATTTAAATATTTTATTTCCAAAACTTTAAAGTTGAGATCGGAAAATAATAATAAAAAAATTTAATTTAAAATATAACTTTGAAGATGTCAAAACAATCTTCTGTAAAAGTTTTTCTTGATTTTTGGAGACTTTATTTAATTATTAATAAATTTTTTAAATTTTTGTGATTTTTAAAACATTCCAAAATTTGGGATGTTACAATTATCAATGTTCTCCAGCAAAGAAGAAATTTCATAGGCACCCTTAAAAGCAACAAATTCTTCAATCTGTTCAACATCAAAGAAATCAAAATTTTCCCTAGCATAAGAAGCTAAGGTTTCATTTTCATTGTCCTGACATTGGAAGGGGAGGTGTGGAGTGCGCCTCCCACAAGAACATTTTATATCATAGAGGAAACTTATATTTTCAGCATACAAGTTCACTTTTTTCAGAAATTCCCAAAGTTGTTTCCCATTTTGTGACAAGCGGTCTTCCTTATAGTATTTTTGTTGATCTTCTGTAAAGCCACAAAAAGATCTAGTTTCAAAGAAAGTAGCCATTAAGAACAACCAAAGAACTAAGCATACTAATAAAACAGGATAAAATACTACACTAATTTTTTTGGGTTTTAAAATTTTGAAACAAGAAAATAAACTAAACAAGAAATAAAACAAGCAAGACAAAAGCAAAGTAAAATGATTGAGAGTACGAGACTCCCCTTGCTGTAGCTCCAGAGTCACCGGCAACGGCGCCAGAAAACTGCTTGATGATCGGTGATGGTAGCGTTGGGTTGTGCCCCAAGCGAAGGCGTGGATGTAGTAAGTAGCAGTTTTCCCTTGTTAACGAACCGAGGTTTATCGAACCAGTAGGACTTTGAAATCAACAACAAAGTGAATGTTGAAGATCTCTGGCGCTTAATCTTGAACAGACATGGACCTGCACACACTCAACCAATTACTTTGCCCCCAACGGCGGAAAGGTTGTCAATCTTTCTGGTCTCGCAGAAAACAAAGCGGTTAATTGTATAGTGAAATAGATGAAAATATGAAAGTGGACCAGAGGAGTAATGATGATGAAAAGTGATGAATAAAGGTTGCAATCAATGTAAAAAGATGGACCGGGGGCCATGGGTTCACTAGTGGAGTCTCTCAAATAAATAAATAAAACACTCATATGATGGGTAAACAAATTACAGCTAGGCAATTGACAAGATTATAACACAAACTTAATCTAGCTATGACATAGAGAACATGATAATATTTATGTAGGCATCATGACAATGAACAAAGACTGTTGAGTCCGACTGCATCATTGTCTTAAAAGTCCACTGTGGGATCGCTATCCAGCCTGTCACCCAACGGTATTAAGTTGCAAGCAACAGACATTTGCCTTAAGTAAAGCGCATGAAGTAAGCAATACTAATATCAAAAGAGACATTAACACCGCTGTTTAACCTTAGTAGCAACAGCACACCCTCGCCTTAGACGTTTTTGTCACTTGTGCCCAGGAACAAAAGGGGACATGAACCCACTATCTAACATAAATACTCCCTCTTGGAGATACACACAATCACTTGGCCAAAGTAACTACACGCATCGTAGAGCATGCAAGAACATAAATCAACATATAAGAATCATGCATAATCTGATCATAACTTCATAATCCATCAGATCCCAGCAAACACATCACATAGCATTCCAATAATCGATCTTGATCATGTTAGGCAGCTCACAAGATCATAATACATGAAGCACAAGGGAGAGAGACTACCATATAGCTACTGCCATGGACCCGTAGTCCAAGGTGGGACTACTCACAAATCATCCCGGAGGAAGGCATGGCGATGAAGAGTCCTCCGGGATCGATCTCCCCTCCGGCGGGGTGCCGGGATCAGCTTCAGAATCACCCCCGAACTAGGGTTTATGGTGGCGACGCCTTGGGGTGACTTCTCTGGAAAATAATGGCCGCCTCGACGTTTTTGGGATTAATCTGATTTTATAGGTGTCGGAGGGGGCCGAGGGGACCCACCAGGAGCAGGGGCGGGTCCCACCCGCCGCCCTAGGGCAGGCCACGGCTGGGGGTCGTCCCTGCCGTGTGGGTGGCCCCCAGGGCTTCCCTCTGGACTGAAACTCTGTCTCGGCGAATAAAAAATCCTCGTAAATTTTTAGCGCATTCCGAGAACATTTCCTGTGGTAAGTTTCTGAAACGAAAAGGCAGCAAAAATAGGAAACTGGCACTAGGCATCTTGTCAATAGGTTAGTCCGACAAAATGCATAAAAATGATGTAATAAGATAGTAAAAACATGTGACAACATCACAAAACTAGCATGGATCAATCAAAAATTATAAATACGTTTGACACGTATCAAGTCACAAACGCTTGGTAAAACCCTTGTCTCATCATAATGTTTGTATATATTTTTTATTCTATTATCATCTTTTTTCCCGGCTGGTAACTTATTTTTTATTTGTTTTACTCCTTTCATAGCTTTCTTTCCCGGTTCTTCAGAAGCTTGGAATGCACCAGAAGGCAGAATCTCACTGGTACGTGCTTTCGCTGAATATGGATGCAAAGAGGTTCGAGGTGCTCGATTCACTGCGCGATGAAGATGATGAACAGATGATTGAACATGCGACTCGGCTGGTTGATGCGATCAAGGACATGTACCGGATCAATTACTCGGAATCGAAGAAACAAATTCAAGACTATGAGTTGGTGTTCATTGATGTACCAAAGCAGAATAATGGGTGAGTTTATATTTACCCATCGTCAACTGTAACAATGGCAGAATCAGATGCGTATGGCTAAATTGCTCTTTCATCTTTTTTTAATGCTTTTGTTTATTATTTTTTGCAGAATTAACTGTGGTTTTTTCATGCTCAAGTTACTTGAACTCTGGGATGGACGTGTTTCACCCGCCATAAGTTTCGATCAGATTCCAGAATTAAGAAAGGTGCTGACAGCGGTATGGCTAGAGCATCATGCAAACAAGCTAAAGAATTGGAGGTCCTTACTAGAACGTCACAAGTATTAAGGTAATTTTTTTTCGTTAGCATGTTAAATTTACTTATAACATAATGGTAACTTTAGTTATAATAGCATGGTTAATTTACCTATAACTGCATGGTAACTTATTCATTATGAGGAATCATGTCATCTTTCAGTGATATTAGCATGGTAACTTTATTGACAATAACATGGTAAATCTAGTTGGAACAGCATGGTAATTTTTTTATTATGAACAAGCATGGCATATTCAGTGATATTGCATGGTAACTTTATTGACAGTTGCATGGCATCTTTAGTTGTAACAATATGGTAACTTAACCAAAAATCCCACTCCACACTGCAGTTCACGAATGACTACGATACGATATGTAAAAAATTACATAACAACTTTGTTTCACACTCAAATGATAAACAACAATACGCATGATGCATGTAAGCCCTTTTTCACACTATATTTTCTTGTATCAGACCCATCTATCTCAACCTTTCTTCGCATTTGCAAATGGTGTGATCTGTAGATCCAGAGAAGCTGCATTTTCTTGGCTTCTTGGTTGCGAGATCCAGTGGGTTCTTGTTTGCTATTTCTTGGGGACTTCCTTTGGTGTTAGACCTTGGTGGGTTTCTGATTTTTCTGTTCTTGATTGATATGTTATTGCCTGAAGCGTTTGATGCTTGCNAGGTTTGTGCTCTCTACGGCGATACGATCACGATACTTCGGTTGAGAGCCCCTCTTGATAGTACGGTTATCTATCATATAATCCGGTCTCTCACTAAACAACATGAGACCGGTAAAAGAGAAACCCTATCAAGATCATACCTTTGCCTTGCGCATTAATCCACTTGAGGTCGATGAAGACGATCTTCATCCCCTCAAGATGAACCACCTTCCTCGATTGCGCTTCGGTGAAGATTCACATGTTGCTCCCCCATACACCAAGATGGGAGAGGCACCTCTTCGGCATATCTTCACATGGACTAGAGTGTTGATCAACACACACTTAGCCTTGATCAACACCAACTCTTCTTCCCTTAGCCTTGTCTCCAATAAATGGAGATCAAGCAAAGCAAATGGACACATCCTACAAGTAGCTCAATACAAATATTAGTCCATAGAGATTGTCATAATTACCAAAACTATGCATGGGGGCAACCATGCACTTTCAATCTCCCCCATTTTGGTAATTGATGACAATCCCTTTTAAGTGGGTTTATATAATGAATAAAGCATCCTTGCAAGACAAACTAGCAAGGATGCAAAGCGCATTAAAGGCAAATGCAACAAAAGCATAAACCCAAATTCCCTTAAACCCTTTAAACTTCTCCCCCATTGGCATCGATTGCCTAAATGGGAAGAAAAATTTAGAGAGCCAATATAATATGAGTTTCTCCATAAAAGTGATGACAATCCCTTTTAACAAAAAATTAGAGGAAATCAAACTATATTGAGGATCCAAAGATTGCAAGAAGATGAAATCATTTTAAACATCTCCACAAAGGAGAAAAGAAATCGAGAAGAGATCCAAAGAGAGAGTTCTAGATAAAAACGGAGAAGCTCCCCAATCTTCATGCACAATTGAGGAGTGCACAAAAATGGCATCCTTGCTCCCCCCAAAATCATCTAGAACACGCAACAATTACAAGAGTGCATAATGCAAAAGCAAATCATAGCACTTGCACCAAAGATGTGGTTGAGCCATAAGGAGATACCAATTTTCAAAGATTCAACATAAGATAGGCCCAACCGAGATAAAAGATCTTTTAAAGAAATATGTTCACAAGCTTAGGGATACCAATTGGAAACTAAAAACAATTGAAAATGCCAAAAGCTAGTGAGATCATTTAGCCAATAAAATTCAACATGCTCACCATCGTAGGCATGAAGTCAAAGATCATCAAGAAATACATGAGTGTGCAAAGATACCAATAAATAATAAGACAAGCACTCATGAGACAAATTTGGAGCCACCAAAAAATTATAGAAGAAAAACAAGGTAGCTCAAAAGAATTAAGATACCAACTAAAAGATGACCTCTATCATATGTATAGGTTTCTTATTAGACAAACCATTGAAGATATATATCCGCAAAGAAACATATACATATGAAATGGTTCGGGAAAAAGAGAACAAGGTATCCAAAAGGAAGTCATAAATATACAAACGAGATTGTTGCTTAAAAGCATAGCACATAGCTCAAATTTATCTCATTGTATATAAATGAACTTCAAATATATCAAATGCATCACACATATCACTAAGGAAACACATATATCAATTATACAAGTATCACAAACAAATAATATCAATTGAAGAAAAGGTTTTTGCAAATTCAACACACATATCACAAAGATATATTAAGTGAAGGAAAATGCCAAAACCACAACAATTGCATATAAGAGCTTTCAAGCCAAAAGGACAACCTACACAAGGTTGAGACTAGTAAAGTATGCATGAGATAGATACTTGTTACCGAGATGCATTGACGATGAAGATAATGAGAGTTGGTTTGACATCAAAGCTTGACTCCGACAATCACACGGTGAGAACACCTTCCTTATGAATGAGGCAAGCATCCAATGCATCTCCATTGCACCTAAAACAAAATTAGAATACAAAATGGTTCCCAAACTCATTGGGTTCCATAGTAGTTAGATCAACTACAATATATAGGAAACACTCCACATAAATATGTGCATATAGATATGAAATTGAATTTCATGCACATCTTAGCCGATTTAGGATTTGGTGGAGTATCCCCTATATATTGGATCAAGAAAGATAAGCATGCTAAAATAATATAAATTATTAACCGAGCATGCAAAGGCTTTCTAGAACCAAAAGAGATACAATTTGGACAAAAACACCAAGTAAACCAAGAAGAGAGACCACAAGAGTGTGACACTAAAGGTTGTCCAAATTATATCAAACTCCAAATCAACACATGATTGAGGAAAAATCAAACCAACATATGATTGATTCCAAAACACATCAACACATGAAGTGTGATATCAAAAGGAATCAAATCAACACAACAAATGATCGATAAGACACCAATTGAAAATAAGATACCAATTAAAAAACAAAAATACCAACTAGGAGAAAAGATACCAAGAAGAGGGTGATACTTGACCGAAATCAAGTAAAGTAAAATAAGGCAAAAAGGTATCAAGACCCCCACAATAAATATCAATTAGAACAAATATTTATGGAGGAGATATTAAATTCCAACTAATACCAATTGAAGGTACCAAACACAAGATAAAGAATCAAATGCCGATTGAAAGGATCAAATATTGATAGATAGAATAGTGTTCTAAATAAAAAGGAATGCTCCCCCAAGATTAATGCATTATCTTAGATATTTGCATTTGAATACAAAATGCACACACAAGGGATCATTACTCTCCATATTTTATCTATAACACTAAACAGTACTGATTGAAAAATAGGATCCTTGCAAGAGGCAAATAGGGCAATAAATAGGGCAATTTAAAGCAAGAGTCAATATGAAGATGGTCTACAAAATCCACCACAATTACTAGAATCACTTGTCATGGACAAGGAGTATATGGAGATATTTCTCGGTGGTATATAGGAATGATATTCAAGACCAACTTCACAACAATTAAGCATATGGCAAGAGATAAGAAATAAACGTAAGAAAAGAGAAATATGGCATTTTATTTCGAAAAAGGTTTGTTGGTAGTTTCAACTATTCAAGCCAACCGGCAAAGCCATGGTTAAAATAAGATAAAACAAATGGTTTCTCACATAATATATGGAAATGCATATTAGAGAAAAACCACACCAAGCAAACTCACACAAACAAGAACCAAAGGGTAACCATAGAGGAAAAATGGAACTTGTTTGAGCAAACATGCCACATAGGAATTAGATAATGTACAATATCAAATCTAAGTGGCAAACCTCAAATGTTCACATTTTTATGGGATTGTAATATGCACATAGCTTATTACTCCCCCATAATGTGATATTTCATTTTATTTTTAAACAAGAGGCAAATAAAACCAACTAGAGAAATTAATGGACATTATAGAATTTGAATTTCTCATGAATATGACATACCACATAGTAGCTAGATAATATTGAAATATCAATACTAGGTGGTGTGCCTCATGTACACACATTTTTAGGTTTGTGAGGTGCACAAAGCACATCACTCCCCCAAAATGGGATAGTCCATTAATATCTCAAAGAGCCAAATGAAATCCACATAAGATTCAATAAAGCTCAACACAAAGTTACACATACAAGATACACAACTATATTACATAACCTTGTGTAACAAGACAAGTAGGAAGGTAGCATATCACATACAAGCACATGCTAGGAACAAAACTAACACATGCAAGGGAGCAAGCAACTTTCAATGTATATATGAGTTAAATACATGTTACCGAAAGGAGGAAGCATTGGATACAATATAGATATGTGATCCTCCAATTGACTTGGCTTGAGAAATAAAACCATGAAGATCCCTTAATTCTTCAAAGATAGCCAAGTCACCAATGTCCTCCATAATCACCTATTGATCAAGTTGAATCTTGTTGGTCCCCAACCAAGTTGGGTCCTAAGAGGTTAGTCACAATAGGTTTGGGAACCCAAATGGTGCTGTTCTTGACACCACTTTGAGCTCCCACATATTTGGCAAACACATTGCCAACTCTATCCTTTCTAAGAGAATATACATCATCAATTATGATAGGAGAGGAAGAGGTACCGTTAGTGCATGAAGAAGCAAAATGACCTTTGCCACGACAAAGGTAGCAACACCGACTCTTCTTCTTCTTAATAGGCTCCTCAACTTGAGGAGCAATAGCTTGAGTCTTCTTAGGAGGTGGCCTTTGTTCAACTCGTGGTTGAGCACGAGATTGACCAAGAGGTCGCTTCCCTAGTTGCTTCTCACTAAGAGGCTTCTTCTTCTTCATTGGGCAATCCCGAACGTGGTGCCCTTCTAGCTTGCACTTGAAGCAAGTGATCTTGGCCGGATTCTTGACTTGAACTTGGCACTTCTTCTTGTTGGACTTGGACTTGTTGTTGGAGTTGAATCCAAGTCCACTCTTGTCATTTGGGGATTGTTGCACACTCAACATGTTGTCAAGTGCACTCTTCCCCTCATGACGCTTTTCCAAGCCTTTCTTCAAAGAAGTGGCTTGGGCCTTGAGCTCGCCTCTATTCTCTACATGGTTAGTGACAACACAAGTACTAGAGGAGGTAGATGCATCATTGTTAGAGCAACAAGACAAAGCAAGTAATTCATCACATGATGTACCAACATTCTTAGTGGATGAACTACTAGGACTAGCACATGGCAATATAGCATTATTAATTAAAGTTGTGCTAATATCCACATGAGGCTCACTTGGTGTTACCTTTGTAGTGATGGCCTCATGAGCTAACTTAAGACAAGCATAGGATGCTAGGAGTTCATCATTAGAGCTAGATAGCTTTTCATGATTTTCTTCCAACTTCCCATAGGATGCTAGAAGATTATCATTAGAGCTAGATAGCTTTTCATGACTTGCTTCCAACTTCTCATACTTGCTAGTTAGTAACTCTAGTTGAGCCCTTAGCTCAACATTCTCCTTCAAGGTAGATGCTTCACAAGAATTGGAGTTAGTAGCACAAGCATCATTGACATTAGGAATAGAAGAAGACAACTTGGCAAGCTCATCATTTAATCTAGCATTTTCATTTTTCGTGACTTTATATTTAGCATGAGCATGGTCACGTTCTTTAATGATCTTAGCAATTATTTCATTATGAGACTCCTTGATATTTTCTAATTTCTCCTCAAGAAAAGCACGAGTCTCTTGCTCTGCCTCAAGAGCATCTTCTAACGATGCTTTCTCCATAGCATCATCTCTTTCAATCTTACCCTTTTCTTCAAGGCTTGCTTCCAAAGCCTCAATAGTTTTCCCGCGCTCAACAAGGGTGCTCATGATTTCATAGAGGTTATCACAAGCAATTTTATTTTTTGAAAGAGACTTAAGAATCATTAAACCTTTATCATGAAGGAGAGCATCATTATTTTCCTCATCATCTTTTTCATCATTATTATCATTATCATTACCATTGCTAGAAGAAGATTTAGCCATAAGGCAATGAGAGGTGGACGACGAGGAACAATTAATTTTTGAACTACTCAAATTCATATCTTGTTGCATAGCAAATTGGTTTTCCTCTACATTATTATTAATGCAAGAGTTAGAGGGAACACAATCATTTTTATCATGGCAACAAGATAAAGCAAGCATATCATAAAGAGATTTGTCCAAGAATTTTTTTGATGATATGCAAGGACTATCAACACTAGCATGTAAATCATTTATAGTGCTATGTGTGTTTATGTCCAAAGATGAAGCATTGCAACAAGGTAGAGATAAATGATCATCAATAATGAGCTCACTATCAAAGTTGCAAAACCTATCACTACTCACCATCACATTGGTTTGTGGCCTACCACATTTTGGTGAAGTAGACAAAGACGAGAGCTCATCACGGCCGGAGGTGGAGGGAGAGCAATCATCCTCAAAAGAGTTGGACACTCCATATTTTTCTTGAAGCTTGGTCCAAAGCTCATGAGCATCCCGGAGAGGCATGATTGACTCGAAAACTACAACACTCACAAATTTGCAAAACTCATTAGAGGCTAGAGCATCTAGATATAAGTTTTTCTCATCCTCTAAAGTTGTACTTTCGTAATCCTTTGGAGGAGAAAAACCTATATCTAAGATATGCTCAATATTGGGGTCCAAGACCCGTAAGTGACTAAGCATATGAGTTTTCCAAACATTAAAATTTGTGCCATTGAATATAAACATGGAATTGTGCACTAAATCCCTAGACGACATCTTTACTCTCTAGGCGGTAAAGCCAAACAAGAGAGACGAGGCTCTGATACCAATTGAAAGAACAAACGATGTCCCGATGTCGCCTAGAGGGGGGGGTGAATAGGCGATTAAAACTTTTCTATTTAGGGGCTTGATAATTGCGGAATAAAACTATGTATTTAAATTAACAAGCTAACAACCTAAAATACTAGGTTTGCCTAAGTGCACCAACAACTTATGCTAAGCAATATGACAACAAGGTGATAGCTAGATAAGAACTTCAAGCACGATGGCTATCACAATGTAAATTGCATAAGTAAAAGCTCGGGTATAGAAATAACTGAGGCACGCGGAGACGAAGATTTATTCCCGAGTTCCTCCTTGTTAAGGGAGTATGTCTCGTTGGAGGGGTGTGAGCTTGCCACAAAAGGCCTACTCAATATGCCACAAAGGCCTCACCCTATTCTCCGATGAACCGCACCCAAAGGTTTGGTTCACCTTCCACTATCGGAATCCTCTGAGGCGGAATCCGGAGCCTTTACAACTTTCTTGGGGCACACACCCACAACTCAATTGGGGGCTCCCAAAAACGTGCCGAAGCTTCACAACTCGAAGTCTTCGCGGCACCTCCAAACCGTCTAGGGTACACAATGCACCCAAGAGGCACAAAACTCTTGGGAACACAATGCACCCAAGAGTAACAAGCTTCTCAACGTTGATCTTCACGTATCACCGTAGGGAGAGCAACCCGATGCAACAAATGCACGAGGCAAGAACACACAAAGTGGTCAAGTCCTTCACTCCCAAATTCCAACCAAGCAACAAATGCTTTGGGGGAAAAAGAGAGGAAGAACAAAGTGGATGAACACAAAGCAACCCCAAAATCTAGATCCACTAGTTCCCCTCACTTAGAGGAGATTTTGATTGGTGGAGTTGTAGATCTAGATCTCCTCTCTTGAATCCCTAAATTTGGGCAAGAATCATTGGAGGGATTGAGAGGAATTAAAGCTTTGGAGGTCAACAATGGAGGAGTGAGAGAAGCTCCAAAACTTGGGAACCATTGGGGAAGAAGACCCCTTAAATAGGTCCCCACCAAATCCAACCGTTGGGGGCAGTTTTTCCTGCGCGGGCCGGAATTTCCGGCACTTACCCTGGAATTTCCGGACCCCCCGGAGCGACCCGGACGCCCTGGGAACTCTCTGGACATGGTCCGGAAATTTGGGCCGGATATTTCCGGGGGGCCGGAAATTCCGGCCTAAGGACCGGAACTTCCGGCCCAGTGAAAAACTGCACAAAGAGCAAAACGAAAACGGGCATATCTTTTGCATCCGGTGTCGTGGGGTTACTCTTTGACTACCCCACAGTGGTGATACCTGGGTCACGCCAAGTCTATCAACCCTATGGCAAGGGTCCAAGGAAGGCCCAAGAAGGACGACGTGCGGCCCAAGATAGTTGACGTTAGGTCATCAGCCTTGATCGTCCTGTAAGTGCCATCGGCACCGTTCACCTGAGACCCAGCCTATCATATAAAGGCTGGGAGGGTCCCCCGTCTAGGGTAACTTAACTTCAACTCATAGCCGCCATATCAACCCCTAGCGAGATCGCCATCTCGCCATTGTAGCCACGCTCCACATCAATACCAGACAAGCAGGAAGTAGGGTGTTATCCTCCGGGAGCCTGAACCTGGGTAAACGCCTCGCCTGTTAGCCGTCGTGGTCACCAGCGCTCATCTCTCTCCCCTCAATCAACCCGGGGTACTCGACCCAGGGATTTGCCGAGTCCTAACCTCGTCAATTGGCGCCGTCTGTGGGAAAGAACGAGCCCTGGGACCATGGTCGCACCGGCTCCATCAACCTTGAAGATCGACGCCTGCACCAGGGAGCCAACCTGCCTCGGCTCCCTCGAGTACGTCAGCCACCCGCCGGCCCATCGCTCGGTGTACGCTGAACTGTGTGAAGGTATGTGGATCACCTTTGGTACCATGCACTACCTCATAAACAGCTACGGAACACTCCGATCTACGGTGGCCGCGCTACGCGCGGAGATGACACCCGCATCTGCATCAACTACATCAACCACGCCTTCACCTGCCGTGGAGATCGCATCTGCTGCGAATGCAACGATCGCGTCTTCGACTGCCGCGAAGATCGCATCTGCCACGACTACGACGACCACGTCATCACCTGCCGTGATCGCATCTACCGCGACTGCGGCGATCGCATCTTCGACTGCCGCAAAGATCGCGCTCGTCTTGACTGCACCAACTGCCTCCGTGGCAAAGATTGCGCCCAATGCGACCACGACACCCGCATCTCCGGCTGCCAAGGAGATCGCATCGGCTGCGACCCCTGCGCGGATCAAGTCTACTTCAACTACCTCGATTGCGTCGCGGGCAAGGCCAAGATCTACATCGACTCCGACTACGTCAGCCACGGCTTCACGCCGCGAGATCATCCGCAAGCCAATCGCACCCGCGCCGACGACAGCGACTCCAATCCTCGCGTCCACGCTGAAGGTCGCGAAACTCTACGGGAAGAGCCTCAATGGCGACTGTGGTACCCACAACGTTGCAGCCATTTTCGACTCCGAGCACGGCTCGGACGACGGAAGCAGCAGTGGAAGCATCAGCCCCACTCCCCAGATTTACCCCGCACAAGTCTACATGGCCGGCCCGTCGCGGGCCAACGGCGACGAACCCGTATATCCACTGGAGGTGGTCATGCCGGACCAGACACGACTCACCATCACCCGCGATATGGCAATCAGAGCCCTGAAGCACGTTGAGGAGGGCACGTACCCCCCACCAGACGCACCCCGAGAGGACCTCATGGCGGTCCAGTACCTGCTGCGGAAGGAAGGCGAACGACTCCGCGCAGAGAAGGCCGAGCTACTCCGAAGCAAGGAGGAAGCCGACGCGGCGAGTGCCAGGAGGGCCGCTTATTCATTCACAGCTGCCTCGACAGAGGTCTCGCAAGGAGCAAGGCGCCACAGGGCCCGCGTGCCCCGGATGACAGAGGCCGAACGCGCCGGAATCACCCGCAACCTCGAGTCGTCATACATGACTGAAGACGCGGATGGGATACCCGTCCCCAAAACACCCGGAGCTGCCCTCATGGCAGTCGAAACATACCTGCGACTGACGCAGCCGCCTGAGGGTGACGCCCGTGCTCTCCTCCACAAGCAACAAATCATGTCCATCAAGGCAGTTGAAGAGGCTCTGGCGAACAAGGCGCCAACAGAAAGGGCGCAAGAAAATCGGGGTCGCCGCGACCGCGAACCCGCAGCGCTCGCAGGCCCAGCTCCAAGACAGCCGCAGCCAGGCGAAGACCTCCGCAACGTCATCACACAGAGGACGGTAGACCGCAACCGCACCCAGCGGATTGTCAGCACACCCAATGCTGACGACCGCGACGATAGCGACTTCGAGCCACGCGGCGCCCCATGCTTCAGCTTCAACATCCGCGACACAAGAATGCCCAAGGGCTTCAAGCTCACGGCAGAAGCGGTCAAGTACGACGGAAAGCAGGACCCGAGAGACTGGCTGGAGGACTACCTCATAGCCTGCAGTTGTCAGGGCGGTACTTCGACTACAGCCATGCAGTACATCCAGCTGATGCTCACAGGATCTGCACGCGGGTGGCTCAACACTCAACCCAAGGACGCCTTCAGCACGTGGGACGAGTTCGCGGACGCCTTCGTCAAGAGCTTCCTGGGGACGTACTCAAGGCCAACAACTTTCGTCGAGCTCCAAGCATGCAAGCAAGGACGGGACGAGCCGCTCCGGTCATACATCTAGCGATGGACCCTGCTCCGCAACACCATGGAAGCCACCTCGAAAGACCGAGTGATGGATGCCTTCATGCATGGCGTCTATCGCCGCGACCTCCGCGAGGAATTTGGTAGGCTCCGGCCGAGAAACATGATTGACCTCATGAAGATAGCCAACCAGTGGGCAGATGGAGAGGACTCGGTCCGTGATACTTCACGCTACTCCCCAAGAGACGAGACCGGACCAAGCAACTGGCGAGAAGGACGCCATAAGAAGAAGCCGCGTTACCACGGCAATGACTCAATAGAGTTAGTAGCGGCGGGATTCGAAACCCCCTGCGAGGATGAAGCACGCGACAACAGTGGCCACTACAGTCAAGGGCAATTCAACCAAAGCGGTGGCAGCACCTACCGTGGCGACGGGAGCCGCAAACGAGAGTGGCAGAGGCGCACGCTGACTCCGGAGGAAGAGCTGGAGCAACCCTGCAAGCATCATATGTTCAGGAACCCGGAAACGGGCAAGTGGGGATCCCGCCACCTGTTGAAGGACTGCAAAAAGGCACGCAGGATATACCAGGAAATGCAGAAGATAGTCGCTCTGCAAGCCACGCAGTTGACTCTCCAGGCAGCACCCGCAGCGCGGCCAGTCGCGCAGCTGGCTCTCCAAGCAGCACCCGCACCCATACCTGCAGTCGCTAATCCAGCATAGGCAGCAGAAGCTTTCTATCAGCAGCAGCAGCCGCAGCAAGAAGCCCCTGACGCATATCCAGCGGCAGGCGAACAGCTCAACATGATACAGAAAGGGCGCCCTTCAAACAGGACCCAGAAGATCATCACCCGCCAAGTCTACCAAGCTGTCACCTGTCCACCTTCAGTACCCGAATACCTGAGAGGGTCAGAGACACCAATCACGTTCTCCAGAGCAGATCATCCGCCTGCGGTACCACGACCCGGGCACGCCGCTCTGGTAGTCGAAGCTCTGATCGGGGATTACACCTTGAAAAAGGTGTTCATGGACGGAGGCAGCGGCATCAACATTATCTTCGCCGACACCCTCAGAAGGATGAACAGGCCAACAACAAATTTGACGCCATCAGAGACCACCTTCCATGGCATAGTACCAGGGCAAGCAGTCACGCCCATGGGAACAATCACACTCGACGTCATCTTTGGCACACCCGACAACTTCCATAGGGAGGCGATCGACTTCGAGGTAGTCGACTGGAAGTAGTACCATGCGATACTTGGGCGCCCAACCTTTGCCAAATTCATGGCGATTCTTCACTACGCTTACCTTATGCTCAAGATGCCTGGACCCAAGGGCGTCATCACGGTGCACGGCGACTTCGACCGCTCCAACAACTGCGAACGCAAATTCAGCAAGATCTCTGAGTTTTTCGGAATGGAGGAGCACCTTGCGCTGATGGCAGTCGACAATGACAAGACCATCTTCCCGCCATCCAAGAAGCCAGCCAAGGGCTCCGCCTTCAACACGACTGACGACACAAGAACCCATCAAGTCCACACGACGGATGCCAGCAAGACAGTCAAGGTGTCGACAAGCCTGCCTATCGCATAGGAAGGCGCGCTCGTCGAGTTTCTACGTGAGAACTGGGAGATCTTCGCCTGGCAACCTTCTGACATGCCAGGCATACCCAGGGAACTCGCCGAGCACTCCTTACGCGTCCACAAGGACGCCAGACCCGTCAAGCAGACCATGCGATGCTTTTCGGGTCCCAAGCGAGACGCCATCAGCAAGGAGATCGACCGGCTGCTCCACGCCGGATTCATCCGAGAGATCAAGGACTCGGACTGGGTAGCGAACCCGGTCCTGGTGGAGAAGAAGAAGACGAAGACACTCCGCATGTGCGTCGACTTCACCGCCATTAACAAGTGCTGCCCCAAGGACCACTTCCCGCTTCCGCGCATAGACCAGATCATCGACTCGACTGCAGGCTGTGAGCGCCTATCCTTCCTGGACGCCTACTCCGGGTACCAGCAGATCAGGATGAAAGTCGAGGATGAAGAGAAAACTGCATTCATCACACCCCATGGTGTGTTCTGCTACCAGATGATGCCCTTCGGGTTGAAGAACGCTGGAGCCACATACCAGCTCACGATGCAAGCCTGCCTGAAGGAGCTAATAGGACAGATCGTCCAAGTCTACGTCGACGACATAGTTATCACCACTCGAACGGAGGATAGTTTAATCGCTGACCTCCGCAAAGTCTTCGCCGCACTCAATGAGTATCAGATCAAGCTGAATCCGGACAAGTGTGTTTTCGGCGTGCCAGCCGGAGAACTGCTCGGGTACCTCGTCTCTGCAAGAGGAATCGAAGCCAACCCCGAGAAGGTGCAAAACATACTCGCAATGCCAGCACCAACCAAGCTTCATGAAGTGCAACGCCTAGCCGGCCGAGTCGCAGCTCTCAGCCGGTTCATTAGTAAGCTGGGAGAAAAGGCCCTGCCTTTCTAACAACTGATGAAAAAGACGGATAAATTCGAGTGGGCAGAAGAAGCGCAAGACGCGTTCGACAAGCTCAAGAAAACCCTCACGACTCCTCCAGTACTGGTGGCGCGACTGGAGAACGAGCCACTGTACCTCTACGTGTCAGCCACGAACAGAGTGGTCAGCACGGTACTCGTAGTCGAACGAGAAGAAAAGGGCACAGTCACCCTGTTCAGCGGCCTGTCTACTTCCTCAGCGAGGTGCTAACCTTGTCCAAGCAGCGGTACCCGCACTACCAGAAGCTAGCTTACGGAGTCTTCATGACATCAAGGAAGGTCGTCCACTACTTCTCCGAGCACCCCATCACGGTGGTAAGCTCCTCTGGGCTCTCCGACATCCTCACCAACCAAGCCGCGACAGGACGAGTCGCCAAGTGGGTTGTTGAGTTGGGACCCTGGGGGCTGAAGTATGCGCACCCGAAGGCAATCAAGGCTCAAGTTCTTCCAGAGTTCACCACAGAGTGGATAGAGGCCCAGCTGCCAGACATACCCAACTTGTCCAACGCATGGACAATGTACTTCGATGGGTCCAAGAAGTTCAGATCAGCAGGGGCGGGAGTCGTCCTCATCTCACCCAAACGCGACAAGCTGAAGTACGTACTGCAGATGGACTTCCCAACACCCTCCAAAAACGAGGCAGAGTATGAAGCCCTAATCCACGGCATGCGGATGGCCAAAAACTGCGGCGCAACTCACCTCATGATCTACGGAGACTCCTACCTTGTCGTGCAGCAAACCATGAAGCAATGTGACGCCATCGCCGACAACATGATAGCCTACAGGGACCTATACAACCAGTTGGAAGGCACCTTCGACGGTTGCGAGCTGCGGCACAACGGCCGCGAGCAACGAGGAAGCCGACACCCTCACCAACCTCGGCTCAGACAAAGCACCGGTGCCACCCGGAGTCTTCCTCGAGTGCATCACGCAACGCTCCATCAAGCTCCGACCTGCGCCGGAATCCTCTACACCGACAACGAGCACCACCAACCCGCCTAGCACGGAGAAGGAACCCATGGAGGTAATGCTGGCCGAACCCACATGGACAAGCCCATACCTGGCCTACATACTACATCAGAAGGTGCCAATGAACTCAGTCGAAGCCAAGCGCATCATCCGCCGCTCCAAGAGCTTCACCGTCATCAACGGGGAACTCTACAAGCGAAGCATCTCAGGAGTCCTCCAAAGGTGCATCGACCCAGTCGACGGTCAAGCCATCTTACTCGAGATCCACGCCGGCATCTGTGGACACCACGCCAGCAGTCGAGCCTTGGTGGCCAAAGCCCTACGAGCAGGGTTCTACTGGCCCACCGCAATGCAAGACGCAGAAGAACTTGTGAGGAAATGCATCGGCTGCCAGGAGTTCGCCAACAAGCCGCACGCACCAGCATCAGCACTGAAGACCATACCACTTGCATGGCCCTTCGCTCAATGGGGGCTCGACATGGTGGGTCCACTCAAGAAGTCTTCTCCGGGCGGACACACTCATCTCCTGGTGGCAGTCGACAAGTTCACGAAGTGGATCGAAGCCGCGCCCATCACAAGTTCGACTGCCTCCTCGGCAGTTAACTTCATCAGGTCGATCATCTTCAGGTTCGGTGTGCCACACAGCATCATCACCGACAACGGCTCGAACTTCACAGCCGAAGAATTCAAGGACTTCTGCTCTGACCAAGGCATCAAGCTCAACTACGCATCTGTATCGCACCCGCAGTCCAACGGACAAGTCGAGAAAGCCAATGGCCTAGTCTGCAAGGGCATAAAGAGGCGCCTGCGAGTACCATTGAGGCGCGCCGCAGGTGCCTGGGTCGAAGAGCTGCCATCAGTGCTGTGGAGTCTGCGTACCACGCCAAACAGATCCACCCAGTACACGCCATTCTTCATGGTGTACGGCGCCGAAGCAGTCCTGCCGTGCGACATCAAGTTCGACGCCCCCCGAGTGGTGGCCTATGATGAGTCTGATGCAGAAGAAGCACTCGAAGATGACATGGACACCCTGGACGAAGCACGCGACATCGCCCTTACCCGCACAGCCGTGTATCAGCAAGACCTACGCAACTATCACGGGCGGCGACTGCGGCCCAGAGCGTTCTTCCCTGGCGAACTTGTCCTCCGTCTCAAGCAGAAGAAGGTGCACAAACTTGCCTCCCCGTGGGAGGGTCCATACATCGTGACAGAGCCAATTGGTGGCGGAGCTTACCGCCTGAAGGACTCGAAGACGGGGGCAGTCTGCAACAACCCGTGGAACGTTGCGCAACTGCGCCGCTTCTACGCCTGATCGACCCCAATTTGTAACAGTACAATGTCAAGAAGCGGCAGGTTTCAGACGCACTCTTTCCCTCGCCAGGGTACCCGAGGGGACTGCAAGGGTTTTAATGAGGCGGCCTGCTCGCAAAAATCAATAAAGTGATTTGAGGAACAAGCTCTCCCCTCTACTTTTATCAGCAAGCAACATAAACCTAGGCCGCCACCTGATGCACTCGGGGGCTGCGCCATACAGGTCAACTCGAAAATCCTCGGCCGCCACCCGAACCACTCGGGGGCTGCGCCGCACAGGTCTAAGTCAACCTAGGCCGCCACCCGAACCACTCGGGGGCTGCGCCATACAGGTCCAACCCTAAAATCCTCGGCCGCCACCCGAACCACTCGGGGGCTGCGCCGCACAGGTCTAAGTCAACCTAGGCCGCCACCCGAACCACTCGGGGGCTGCGCCACACAGGTCCAACCCTAAAATCCTCGGCCGCCACCCGAACCACTCGGGGGCTGCGCCGCACAGGTCTAAGTCAACCTAGGCCGCCACCCGAACCACTCGGGGGCTGCGCCATACAGGTCCAACCCCAAAATCCTCGGCCGCCACCCGAATCACTCGGGGGCTGCGCCGCACAGGTCTAAGTCAAAACCTAGGCCGCCACCCGAACCACTCGGGGGCTGCGCCATACAGGTCCAACCCCAAAATCCTCGGCCGCCACCCGAATCACTCGGGGGCTGAGCCGCACAGGTCTACGTCAAAACCTAGGCCGCCACCCGAACCACTCGGGGGCTGCGCCATACAGGTCCAACCCTAAAATCCTCGGCCGCCACCCGAACCACTCGGGGGCTGCGCCGCACAGGTCTAAGTAAACCTAGGCTGCTACCCGACGCACTCGGGGGCTGCGCCATACAGGTCTAACGCGAAAAATCCTCGGCCGTCACCCGAACCACTCGGGGGCTACGCCGTACAGGTCTAAGTCAACCTAAGTCGCCACTCGAATCACTCGGGGGCTGCGCCGCACAGGTCTAACTCAAAAAAGCCTCGGCCGCATTCGAAGCACTCGGGGGCTGTGCCGCACAGGCTTGACTCGACACGCCTTGGCCGTACTCGATCCGCTCGGGAGCTACGCCATACAGGCGTACGGAGGTCTACAATATACAATTTACTCACCCGAAGGTTACCCCCACCTCGGCATACATACACTCATGCTCCCACTTGGGAAAAATATCTTTTACAAACTAATGCTACACAACAACAGTCTGGTAGTCTTAGGGTGTGTTTATTTGGGCTTATTTTGGCTTTTGACTTTGGCTTATAAGCCAGAAAAGCACCTAAATAGGTGCTTTTTTGGCTTTTGGATTTTGGAAGCCAAAAGATTTGGATCTTTGTTTTTGGCTTCCGAAATCCAAAAGCCAAAAAAGCACCTATTTAGGTGCTTTTTTGGCTTATAAGCCAAAGCCAAAAGCCAAAATAAGCCCAAACAAACACACCCTTACTCTACAGGCTCATCCTTTGGCGCATCAAGCGGCCCTACAAGTTGCTCACTGAAGCTTTGGACCTGTTGAATCATCTGATGCGCAGCCGCAAGGGTATCGGCATAGTCATCTGCTCCAGGCAAGCCGTCAAGCACCTTGTCCAAGGGAAGATGAGGTCGGTGCATTCGAATGTACGTCAGCGCCACGTTCGCCCCGCCAACAAGATGGGTGTGCTCGTTCCTTCAATGCCTTGCCGTCGCGGAATCTCTCCAGCAGCGCAGCCAGTCCATTAGGCTGCTCGTTGTGCGGAAAGTACACCTTGTTGATCTGCAAGAGGGTCTTTCTACAACCTTCCAGGAGCAAAGCAGCCCGCCAGGTGCGATCCAGCATTCTAGCCAGTACACTCCCTTGGGGTTTGTTCGACCAAAACGTACGCGCTTCGGGTGAGTCATGGGCGGCCTCCCTTTCCACCCACTCGTCCACTCGACTCTGCTCGGCTTTCCAGTCAGAATTCACATCTGCATCAAGACCCAGCACTTAGAACAGTGGAAGCATAAAGAAGCCAAAGCAAAGCGCCAGAAGACCAACCTTGCAGCTGTCGACTGATCAAGTCTATCTGGCCAAGAAGGAATTCCTCACGCTGGGAGAACGGCGCAGCGGGCCGTGACTTCAAGCGCTCCAACTCCAACTCGGCAACCTTCAGCTTCGACTCGAGCTCAACAACCTTGTTCCTCATGTAGGTGAACACTCGTTGATCATTCACGCTTCGTACAGGGGCTGGAGAAGCTCGACGACGATGGCGAGTGGGTGCAGCCGAAGAGGTGTCCTCATCCTCACCCGCACCAGTAGTTCCAGCAACCTCAGGAGCCTCGCCCATCTCAGACTGCCAAGTTCGACAGTGTCAAGCAAGGAAAAGAGCACATTCATTCTAGCATAAATATGACAGAAGATTCGAAGGCACAAGTTCACATTTCAACATCAGCATGTTCGCGGCCAGAAGACCCGCAAACTATATGGTTCATTACAGACCAAGACCAAAAGTAGAAGAATCTTAAAACAAAAGAGTCTACATCGCAGATTCCGACTGAGAACGGTTCTTCCTAGCGGCCAACTCTGCAGCCTTGGCGATTTTCTTCTCGAAGGTGGCAATCAACTTCGCAGCCAGCTGACTCGCCCGCGCCTTCACACCGCTAAGGGACGCGGTTTTGCCATCAGGCCTCCGAGGGAAGTCGCTGACAACCTTCTCAAAATCACCTACGACTTGGTGACCAAGTAGGAGCTGGAAAGTGAGCTCTGAGCCGCGTACCGTCTGCGCACGCGTGTAGTCCGCCATGGTGGTCGCGTCGCCTTCAAACGGAGCCGCAAGCGCGTCAACAGCGACTGGCGGTAGCTGGTTGGGGAAGATGCTCCGGTGCACAGTCGCCAAGGCGCCTGTCGACTTCTGCAGCGCCGTCGAGGCATACGCGCAGACGCGGTCGATGAAGCCAACAGCTTCTGTCAGGCCGACATTGGCACTGGAAGTTCCTTCTGGAGGAGCACCTCCGGACGCCTCTGAACAACGAAGAGAAGACCACTTGTAAGACATCAGAAGTCGACACAATACAAAGTAGGCAATGAGCCGAGATACTTACTCCCAATAGAATCAGCGAGTGTGAGCAAGTGTTCAATCTTGGTCTTCTCCAGATCATCCCGGGTTCGCTCACGCTCTTGGGCTTCACCCAGTGATTTCTCCAGCTCCGCGACCCGCTTCGCCATGCTCTCCCTCTCGCCTGTGGATCACCGGAGCACAGTCAGCAATAAAGATAGTCGAAGCACCTCTTGAACGCAAGGGTTAGTACTCACTGTTTGCTTTCTCTAGAGCAGTGCGGAGTCGATCCCTCTCCTTCTCCATTCGCACGAAGGCTCCGGCCCCCTCCATCAGCTGGCGACAAAACGGCTGTGGAAAGAACAAGACATCAATCTGCGCCCGACTATCCTAGTCACGCACATCTTCGGGGGCTACTCCCATCGGGAGCGCTGTTCGCGCACCCAATACAGATTTTGCAGACTGAGTTAAGGGACACTTACATGCTCAAGCAACCCAGCGTCCACCGAGGTCGCATCAGCAGTTTTCTCTGGCACGGAGGAGGTCGAAGCTTTCAAGGTCGAAGCGTCACCCGCCTGCGGCTCTTCTTCGGTCGCCTTCGCGGTCTGCTCGAACACGGGAGCAGAAGTGTGCTCCATCTCTGGAGGCGAAGAACCAACAGCGCCAGTACGGTCGCTGCGACAAGATAACTCAATTCAAATACTCGCAAAGTCAAAAAGTGCACTCGACAAAACAAGGTGATGGTTGCAAGACTAACCTGGTGACGTCCAGATCATCTTCGCTGCCCAGGGAAACGGAGGGCATCCTCGCGAATCCAGTCGGCGGTGCAGAGCTGAGGGGAGGCACGACCAAAGGCTCCGTCGGGTCGCTCGTGTGCCTGGCACCAGAGGACGACCCGCTCGCCTCGTCCACGTTCTCCACCTCCACCTGCTTTGCGGGTGACGAAGCCGAAGCAGACTCGCCACTCTTTCGCTTCTGCCGCTTCAGCAGCGGCTCGTCATCCTCCTCCAAGGTTTCACTCCAAGAAGTGGCGGAGGGAACTTCATCGTCATCAACCTCTTCATCCTCAGGGAACTCTGCCTCTTCATGAGGTCCATTCTCCATCAACGGAGGAAGGCTGACAAAGCTGGAACGACCCTGTCAAAAAATTCGGGTCAGACAAAAGAAGATTTCGACAGAACGTACAAGACATAAGCAAAACAAAAGAAAGCTTACCTCAGGCAAAGGGTTGTTCGGCCCATACGGCTGGGCCGGGCACTTGACGTTGCACGGATCGGCGGCTCGGAGACTGGTGATGCTCCTCACCTACGACTCAACTTCGTCATCGCCGAGTTCATTGCCGTGCTCAAGCGCCCACATCGGGTGGACGCGAGCGCGGAGCGGCTGCACCCGAAGCCTGAAGAAGGTGGCAATGAGATGCACCCCACCTGTCTCGCGCCCAAGGCTCTTCAGCAGGCCACGGAGAAGCGCCAGCAAGGGTTGAGTCGCCTCCCTGTCCCCCTTCGACAGCGGGTGCGCCCATGCCTTTGTCTTCCGCAACTCGCGATCAGCCGCGAAGGGAAGAAGCCCCTCCTGGTCGCACCTGACGTAGAACCACTTCTTCCGCCAGCCTTGGACGGAGTCGGATTTCTTCATCTGGAAGAAGGCGGTGTCGCCACGCACCTGGATGCCGAAGCCGCCCACCGGGTACACTTGCCCGCTCTTCCCCACGTTCCTCTTGACGAGGAACAGCGACTTCCACAGCAGCCAGTGGGGTGCGATCCCCAGGAAGCACTCGCAAAGCACGATAAAGCTCGCGATGCTCAAGACGCTATTGGGAGTCAGATCGTGGATCTGAATCCCATAAGCGTACAGGAGACCACGAACGAAATCGTGGAGGGGGAACCCGAAACCCCGCGGAAGGAAATCCACGAAGCACACGCGTTCCCCCTCGCGAGGGGAAGGAAATACCTCCTTCCCTGGAGCGCGCACCGCCGCCTGGTCCGCCGGCGGTAGCAGTCCCTGCGCGCGGAGGGCCTCGAGATCGGCCTTCTTCACCGACGACTTCGTCCAGTCGCCGTCGGGCTTCTTCATCACGCTAGCCTCGGTGGCGGCGACGGCGCCGGCGGCAGACTTCCCCCTCTTCATCGTGACCTTGCTCATGGAGGGTGGAGAAGAATCTGACAGAGGAGCAGCAATGGAGGAGAGAGCAGTGGAGACGACGGCGAAATGGGGATGGGATGAACTGTTCCCCACCGCGGTGAAAAATATATACCGCGGGGTCAGTTCATCCTGGCCGTTCCCCACGAAACCGCTCTCCACAACCTCATCTGGCCGTCCACGCGTCGCGCAGAGATGCCAACCGTCGCCGCCCACGCCGCCCACTACGCGCGGGAATCGAGGAGCCTTCATCACGCCGCGAAAAGTTCGCGCCCAACGGTCAGATCAGTCAATGCTGACACTGGGACTACCATGTCACGTCTCATCGCATGCAGAGTGCGCTGAAAACGTCAGCGCTGACGTCACCTGCGGAGGCGTAGCAAGTAAGCCAATGGGCTGATGGAGCACCCGGATAGTTCATTCGAGTGCAACAAAGATACAGTAAGCTCTTAGAGCTGAGTAGACTCGACAAGTCCATTCGAGTGCAAAAGAAATATAGTAAGCTCCACGAGCTGAGCAAACTTAATCAGTAAGCCAAACCGGCCGAGTACAAAGTATGTAACGCAAAGCAAGTTTCGACTCCATCAATTCGAGTCCCTTCTTCACTCCCATCGGGAGCGGGCTTTTCGACTGAAGAAAAATTGAGTTTAACCTCAATTGCAAGCAATTCAGCTTAATCTCGGGGGCTACTCCCATCAGGAGCGCTGTTCGCGCTCTCGAATGACTCAGAACAATCGCAGTCAAAAATCACCGACCAAAGCAGTACTCGCAGTTTTTACCCTGCAGTCGATGTTTCGACTAAGAAATCCTCCATAAGCCCTGAACGGCCGGAGTCGACCAATTTTATTTGTTCCTTTCAGGAACCTGGTGGCGTGCCCAGAAGGAAGGAGTCCTTTACCCGACTCTACGATTCGACTAAGCACTCGGGGGCTACTGTCGTGGGGTTACTCTTTGACTACCCCACGGTGGTGATACCTGGGTCACGCCAAGTCCATCAACCCTATGGTGAGGGTCCAAGGAAGGCCCAAGAAGGACGACGTGCGGCCCAAGATAGTCGACGTTAGGTCATCAGCCTTGATCGTCCTGTAAGTGCCATCGGCACCGTTCACCCGAGACCCAGCCTATCATATAAAGGCTGGGAGGGTCCCCCGTCTAGGGTAACTTAACTTCAACTCATAGCCGCCATCTCAAACCCTAGCGAGATCGCCATCTCGCCATTGTAGCCACGCTCCACATCAATACCAGACAAGCAGGAAGTAGGGTGTTATCCTCCGGGAGCCTGAACCTGGGTAAACGCCTCGCCTGTTAGCCGTCGTGATCACCAGCGCTGATCTCTCTCCCCCTCAATCAACCTGGGTACTCGACCCAGGGATTTGCCGAGTCCCAACCTCGTCATCCGGACTCCGTTTTCGATGATCTTGGGCTCGTTGGAATCGTAGCAACGAGCTCTACAAGAATATACAGAGAAACATTATAGTCCAACAAGGGAGGATAAAACCAAATGGAGAAAGGTAAAACCTCTCTATAAAAGGCGAACCGATAAACCTTCAAAACCAAAAACCAACAAGTTTTTCATCAAGACTCCGTTTTCTATGATCTTGGGCTCGTTCGACTCGCAACGAAAAGCTCTACAAGATCATGCAGAGAAACATCATTGTCCATCATGATATTATAAAAGCAAATGGGGAAAGGTAAAAGCTTCTTTTCGCAAACCGAAAAAGCCGAATCTTTTGCAAATGAAGTCCGAATGAAATAAAACCAATTTTGTTGGAAAGAGGACGACAAATGCTACCTTTGAAAAAGGCAAACAAGCAAAGGAGATTTTGCAAAGAAATGGAAGAGATAAATCTTCCGCACAGAAGAACCGGCAAAATCTCCAATACCGAAACCGCCATAGAAGACGCATATGAAAATCGTTTTCGGTGAACTTAGCTTTGTCATGACAAGCACGACAAGCACCATGACCACACCACGATAAGAGACAAATAAGAACCAATAAAGATGATTGCATGGATGCAAAGGTTTGTGCTCTCTACGGCGATACGATCACGATATTCGGTTGAGAGCCCCTCTTGATAGTACGGTTATCTATCCTATAATCCGGTCTCTCACTAAACAACATGAGACCGGTAAAATAGAAACCCTATCAAGATCATACCTTTGCCTTGCGCATTAATCCACTTGAGGTCGATGAAGACGATCTTCATCCCCTCAAGATGAACCACCTTCCTCGATTGCGCTTCGGTGAAGATTCACATGTTGCTCCCCCATACACCAAGATGGGAGAGGCACCTCTTCGGCATATCTTCACATGGACTAGAGTGTTGATCAACACACACTTAGCCTTGATCAACACCAACTCTTCTTCCCTTAGCCTTGTCTCCAACAAATGGAGATCAAGCAAAGCAAATGGACACACCTACAAGTAGCTCAATACAAATATTAGTCCATAGAGATTGTCATAAATTACCAAAACTATGCATGGGGGCAACCATGCACTTTCAATCTCCCCCATTTTGGTAATTGATGACAATCCCTTTTAAGAGGGTTTATATAATGAATAAAGCATCCTTGCAAGACAAACTAGCAAGGATGCAAAGCGCATTAAAGGCAAATGCAACAAAAGCATAAACCCAAATTCCCTTAAACCCTTTAAACTTCTCCCCCATTGGCATCGATTGCCTAAATGGGAAGAAAAATTTAGAGAGCCAATATAATATGAGTTCCTACATAAAAGTGATGACAATCCCTTTTAACGAAAAATTAGAGGAATTTGAGGGTTTAAATCATACGGAATTTAAGTTGATATTGAAATTGGTTCAATCCAATAAATTGGTGAAATATATACTTAATCTCAGGGTTTGCCCAAAAAGCCCGCACAAAGATGTCTGATAAATAAAGTACACTAATGGGCCAAGTAAAAACTCGACGAACCAAGCCCAAGATTTTGTGAGATCTGCACAGATTATTCATGTACACATATTCCCGTTCCTTTGTCTAAAAACAAAAGGTATTCCCGTTCCTCAAAAAAAAAGTACTCACTCCGTGTTAAAAAGCATGTCATTTCTTTGTTCAAATTTGAATGTATTATGCACTAAATAGTTTATAGATATATTCAAATTTAAATATATCTAGACACTATTTAGTGTCTAGATGCATTCAAATTTGGACAAAGAAATAATATCTTTTTAGGACGGAGGTAGTACAAACATTCCCTCAAGCAACATTCCCAAAAATGAAAAAACAATAACTTCAACACTATCAAAACTCCTTGCATCCAAAACCGGGAAGCTGCTTTTCTCGAAAGAAAAAAATAAACTTGCATGAAAAGAGAATGGGGCGTGCTGAGCGTCCCCCGGGGGATAATTTCGGCCGATCCCCCGGGTGGAGAGGCTGACACGTGTCCCGTTTACCGGTCAATGACGGAAATAAGGTCGCTTTGTTCTCGTTGTCGCACAGGAAAAAAACCCGTAAAAATCCTTCTTGTCCATGGCGCCCTCGCAGAACCTTTCCCCATCCGCCCGTTGCTCCGCCCCGCCGTCGCCGGAGAACATGGCATCGTCGGAGAAGACGTCATCGCCGGAGAAGGCCGTCGCCGGAGAAGATGCCATTGCCAGAGAAGAACGGTGTCGCCGTCCCGCGTCATCTCGGTCGAGCGCACAGGCAAGTCCTGACCCGGCCTGTCGCCATAGGCCGGTCAGCTGGGCACCTGACCGCCATCCAACTCCGGCGAGGGCGGCATCCACGCCGTCAGTAGCGTCGGTGCATGCCTACTTGTAGCACCTATAGCATCCGTCGGTAGCATCAGAAAAGAATAATTTGCGACAAGAAAAATTGTAGCATGTGAAGAAAGAAATTTGCTACAACAATATAAGAGGATTTGCATCCAAAGAGGAATTTTTTTTGCTACAATCCTTTCCAAAGTTTGCACCACACTGGAAAATTGCATCACCTCGTGAAAATAAATTTGCTACAATTTTGTGGATTTGCATTCAGAGAGGATAATTGCTACAAACACTCTACGAATTTGCATAAAAAATAAAGAAAAATTGCTACAAAACATACAAACATTTGCACCAAAAATCAAAAGAAGTATGAACAAAAGAAAATTGCTCTAAAAGAACGGTGGATTTGCACCAAAAGACAAACAATTGTGCTACAAAGCTTTGAAATATTTGCACCGGAAGAAGAAAACAAGCCGCAAAAATCAGCGGAAAAATTCCTCTAGCAGCACCACTGCCCGCAATGGCAGCACCACCGCTGACGCCAACGGGCGGTAGCACCGCCGTCCCCATGGCAGCATCGCCCCTAAGGTCTGGCAGCATCGCGGCGCGCCGCCAGTAGCATCTCCGCCCTTCGCCGGTAGCATCAGTGATGCCTTTGAGCGTGGAGGACAACACCCGTACCTGTAGAAGAGGCTGTCCATGGCTGCTGTCGCAGAACCGATGACTTGGCTTCACACCGACAGGACCTTGAGGCCTCGGCCATGACGTCGAGGAAGTCGTGGGAGAGAATCCCGTGGGGCGGCCCGACCCTCCGAGGTGGAGATCAACGGCGAGGCGCCGAGGAAAGTAGAGGAAGGGACGGAGGTGGCCTCCGCCACAGTAGTAGGGGCGGAGGTCGCCGGCGGCGCAGGCGTGCGAGCTCCTGCGGGCTTGAGTTCGGAGGAAGGAATTGGGGATTTGTTTCCTGGAGCAAGAGGATGAGGATATTCAGCGTAGCATCCGGAGCGGTGGTGTGTGGGGTCCGCGGAACACGTGTCGCGCGTAGCATCCGGAGGTTCCAACGCGCTCGATCCCCGGGTGATATTCAGCGTTTCCCAAAGAGAATCGACATTTGACGGACGATATTCGTATGGTGGGTCACTATTTATGCTGCGAAAATTATCACACGGAAGAAGTCAGCATCTGAAGAAAGCACCCCGGAGTATGGCGTACGGACAAACGGCTCTGCAGAAAAGAAAAAAGAAATTAAGAGAAGAGAAGAGGCGGAGTATGGCGCACACCCGAGCCGTGGCGCCGTGCGCTGCGCAAGCGCGCGTCGGTCGCTCCACGCGGCCCCGGCCGGACCACACGTCACGGCGCACGAGGTAGTTTAAACCACCGGCCGGAACGCCCACGCCGCCTCCTCCCGGAGTCGAGCGGCCGGCCGCCACGTGCAGCGCCGCCGCTGGCTCATTCCCACACCACACGTACGTGCGCCATGCAATGCAGCGGCCGCCATGCCGTGCCGGTCCACGACTCCGACCGGGCGACGTACGGCTTCGTCGCTCTTCGTCCCACGCGTCCGCCGCGTTCCGGCCACGTGTGCTCCACGTCCGAGCTTCGCCTTAATTTTCTTCATCCGGCCGCGGTGACTCGAGGTATATAAATAGACGGCACGCGGGAACTCGCGCTTCTCTCCCTCACCACACGATCGAGAAAGCCTAGAACAAAACCCATATATAGATACAGTTTCATCTGCAAGATCAATGAGACCTGAAGCTGCTGCGGCAGGGAGGAGGGTGCCGTCCATGGAGGAGGAGCGGGAGCCCAAGGCGCTGTCCCTCCACGAGCTCAAGGACGCCAGGGAGGCGGCGCTCTACGTCCTCAGAACGCACTCCTCCGAGGACGCCGTCCGGATCTTCACACAGGGTCTCAAGCCCGTGCTCGGCGTCAGGAAGAATAACTCCACCATGGCTGAAGACTCCGAGGATGACGACGGCGGCGGCGGATGCGAGGACGATGACCTGTTTAACCCGGACGATGCGTTTCTTGACGATGACAAATTTTGCCACCAGCACTATGGCGGACGCACCGACGAGGACGAACGGGGCGTTGCTACCGCACCCTTCTGATTTAGCTTTAGCACCACCTACCTACTACCTCCGTTTCACAGTGTAATCCTTTTTAGCATTTCTCTTCGCTGTTACACTGAGAAATGCTAAAAATGCTTACACTGTGTAACGGAGGAAGTAGTTGTTAGCTGTTTGGATCACCTGTACATATATAACGGATTTGCTAATTATTAGGTACCTGATATTTTCTTATGTCTCAATCGATTAGCTCAGCCGTCCATGTTTTGTCCAATCGTTCGGAGTTTTGCCTCCTGTCCTGTGTGTATACTTTTTCTTGTTTTGTCTGTTGACTGCTTCTTGGGCTTTAATCGGTAGTTATTGGGCTGCATTTTTTTGTCTTTATTCGCTCTATTTGATGTTCCTGATTTTTATTTATGAATTATTTCTAGAAATATCTTTTACCGTGAGTGTGTTTTATGCGGATGGCCTTTTCTTCTTTCCTCTTTTTTATTTTTTTTTACCATTTTTCAACCACACCGTAGTTGATATTGTTTTATTGTTTTTTCGCTTTTTATTTGGTGCATATTGTATTTTTCACAAGAAATATACATCTAGTAACCAGCTTTCTATATGAATTGTGTTTTTCTTGAGAAACGTGTAACTAGCAACTAATATTCGATATGAGTTGCACTTACAAGAAATGTGAACTCCAAACGATTTATGATATGAGTTGTACATTTCTCTCAGATTTGTGCAACTTGTTAGTTTAGTTGTGTATTCTTTCAAATTTGAGTAACTAATCGACCAGTTGCATATTTCTCTCAGATTTGTGTAACTGGTTATTTAGTTGCTCATTTCTTTCCAATTTATGCAACTAATCGACCAGTTGCACATTTCTCTCAGATTTGTGCAACTGGTTAGCTTAGTTGCATATTTCTTTCAAATCTGAGTAAGTGATTGATCAGTTACATATTTCTCTCAGATTTGTGCAACTGGCTAGTTAGTTGCCATTTTTTTCAGATTTGTACAACTAATCGACCAATTGCACAATTCTCCCATATTTGTGCAACTGGTTAGGATAGTTGCATATTTATTTCGGATTTGCTAAGTCACAGGTGCTTGATTTTTGCTTAAGTCTCAGTCGACGAGGAGAACCGTCTGATCTGGCGTCAAGAATCTTGCGCTTTTTTGTCTGTCTCCGCTTGTTTGGATCTTTCGTACCTAGACGGACCGGTCGTTTCCCGCAGAGCAGTTGTTAGTGGATGGGCCTGTCCGTCTTATGGTCTTTTTTTTGTTTTTTGTTTTCTCCATAGCCATTTTCTTGGTTGAGAGTGAGGCCATTGCTTAATTTCAGAGAAGGGAAAGGGGGACGTGGGGAGGAGAATGCGCAACTGTCATTTGTTGCACAATTCACAAAGTAATATGCAAATTATTTCGAGAAATGTGCAACTAGTAAACTCAGCTGCAACTTTTTTTTAGTTTTATGCAACTAGTAAACTGAGTTGCATATTTCTTTTAGATTTGCGCAACTGATAAAATGAGTTGCACTTTTCTTTTGAGAAATTTTGGTTGCACCTTTCTTTGAGTTTTCTGTAACAAGTAAAGTAAGTTGCACATTTCTTCTAGATTTGTGCAACTAGTAAAGTCTGTTGCACCTTTCTTTGAGTTGTCTGTAACAAGTAAAGTTGCACATTTCTTCTAGATTTGTGCAACTAGTAAAGTCAGTTTCACCTTTCGTTTAGTTTTACGCAACTAGTAAAGTGAGTTGCATATTTCTTCTAGGTTTGTGCAACTAAAAAAATGAGATGCACTTTTCTTTTATAAATGTGTAACTATCTAATAGTTTTTATATAAAGAGTGTATATTAATATCGCGGAGATACAAATTACACCCAGCCTCTGCAACAACGCAATAACCAGAGCCATTACGGATGCACACAGCCGAAAGACAAAAAGAAGAAGAAATAAAAAAGAAAAGTCCCGCTACGGAGTTACAGTCCTTGCGGCAGCCGCACAACCACCACCAAAACAACACCTGAAGTCCAATTCTTCAAAAGCAACGCCTTCAACAAGAACAGTGCTAGGCACAACCAATTAAGGCCAGACCTTGGGTTTTCACCCTGAAGATAGTCCTCACTCTCAAAACAATGTCTCCAACAAGACCACTGTCAGGCACAACCAATTAAGGACAGACCTTGGGTTTTCACCCTGAAAGATAGGACTTTGGACTTCACGTATGTTGTCGCCCCCACTTACAAGCCGCTGCACCAAGTCATGAAACACCAAGCCAATTCCTCTTCGCCAGAAAGATTCGAACCACCATTGCCATTCCTCAGATCTCGCCTTCCACGTCATTCTCCGCCAGCACCACGGAACGAGAAAGCGTACTCCATGATATTAACAGCCAGCAGAGCTTCGAAGCGCTCCCTCTGAAACCAAACGGTCAGAGAAAAAACACGGGTGCGCACGATCGAATACCATCTGATCCAGCAATCTCCAGGCATGAGACGCCCAATGGAGTTTGCCGGCGGAGCCTTCCGAAACACGACCGTCCAGCCAGATTGATGGGACAGGCATCCGGCAGATCTTCGTCTTGCCGCAAGAGAAACCCTAGGACCACCGCCATTATTCTGTAGCCTCACCAGCCCCGACGCTGCGAGACCACTCCCAGCAGGAACATCAGAAGGGGTAAACCAGCGCACAAATTTTGGTCGCGGGCGTGGCCAAGCCACAGCCAGATCACCGCATCGGCCCTGGCTGCCACACTGGCCCAGATCGGATCTGCTGAGACCAGATCGAGACCAAGGGGCCTAGGTCGCCCCTGTGCAGATCCGCCTCCTGAACGCCATGGTTCAGATCGGCAGGCCGCTCCGGCGGCGCCCCACCACCTCCTCCACGCCACCCGCCGGGAGCCTCAAGCCTCGGTCAGATGACCGTGCCGCCCCGTATCCGCCGCCAGCGCCCTACCGCCCCCATGAGACGCCACGGAGGAGCACCTCCCCTGCCCACCGTCAATCGACGGGATGGGCGCCGCCACCACCGTCGGCGAGGGTAGCAGCGGCGGCAGGGGTCAGGGACGGGAGGCCTTGTAGGGTTGGGGCCTGGGGATGCCTCCGGAGCCGCTCGGAGGGGAGCGACTCGGGAGAGCTACGACAGATCCTCCGAACATCAAGTTGCATGTTCCTGTATGTACTAAAATCTTGCTCCATGAGCTCAAGTTTCTACTGTTAACTGTGTGTATCAGTGAATTATGCCTCTGAGAGGGAGTGAGTGGACCTTTCTCTTAAAAATAACAAGTTCATGCAATATTAAATTAGAGTGACTAGTTCGTGATAGTTTCTTATCTTATTTAGCAGAAATTCCTTTGGTAAATTGTTTTTAACAGAAATTCCTCCAAAATACCCATTTAAGCAGGTCTGCTCTAAAAATTACCCCTTGTATTAAAATTCCGGTATGAACAATCATGGGTTGGAAAGTTTTTTCTTGTTCTGTAATGTGAGGCCCATCTTCGGTCTGACGTAGTGCGCTGAATCTGTCTGATGTGAAAACCATTGACGCCTTCCTAAGACAGGCTCTTTGTGAGCTTCATAAGAAGCAACATAGCAACCATCATGTTGAACCTGAATTTTTTTTGATCGGGAGAACGGTCTAGAGGATCCCCAAACTTCATTCAAAATGATGGGTTACAATTACAAGGACCCCAAAAATTAAATTACAACATGGACCCTAGATTTTACAAAAATGACCTCGCACAAATTGCTGAAAGCCTGAAACAGGACCAGGTGCTCATCCACCATCGCTGAACCATCAAGGACATAACCACTTGGTGAATCCTTGACGATGAACGCCGCACTGAGGCAGAAGATCCTCCAAGCCAAAAAGAAGAAAATCGTCGGAGTAGAAATCCCGAGGCGTGGAGAGCCCCCATCGGCCTATGGTAGAACCGACCCAATTTTCACCACTGTTTGGAATCTCCACCATCGAAACTTCCCCATCTTCACGGTGGCCAGATCCAAGAAGAACTGCAGCTCCACTGCACCAACGACCGCTCGGCTACCATCGTCGCGAACCTCCCAGCTACATGACGCCATTTTTCAAATAGGCAACACTAAACCTAATACCACTGGGGGCCGACATCCCCCATTGTCTCTGGGAGGCAGAGCCGCCGGGGATATGAGGGGAGGAGGAGCCTGTGACGGCGGTGGAGCTCTCAAGGAAAGGAGATGAGGAGAGGGAGAGAGAGAGAGAGTCCCCTGGGTATGTTGACCTCGATTTAGTACCCATTGTTGCGCAACGTTTCCTTCCATGCTAGGTCGTCATAGTCGGGTCGTTTCGGAGTCCCTAAACATAGTCTGCACAATAAGGGCTCGTTTGGTTGCTCCGGTTCCCCCGGGATCCCAGCCTTATCCGTGGGGCGAGAAAACACGGGCCGATCGTACCCTGGTAGCCTGCCTGTGAGTTTGGACACCCACCGACGGGGGAAATATCGGCCAATCTGCGACATTTCCATGGAAGAAGAATCCACGACTCTCGACATCGAGGCGTAAAGCCCCGACCTGTCTCTCTTCTCCTCGCGTCTTCATTCGCCTCCAAGCCCCCCTCCGCCTCTCTCCATTGTCTTCTGTGGCGATCTGCTCCACGAGCAGCGACACTGGTGGTTCTCACTCCTGTGAGCAGTGAAGGTGGCGGACTCGTCTTCCCATTTGTGGTGAGCAGCGACGGCGGAAGGCCTTGCCTTCTCCCTCCCGCAAGCAGCAACGCCGGCGACCTGTCTTCTGACTTCCGCGAGCAGCAGCAGCCCTATGTCGATACTCACCCATAGCGCTCTCCATCCTAACCCTAGAGCCTAGCACCACAAGATCTGGAGTGAAGGATTCCTCTCAGCCTCGTCCCCTGTCCCTACTCCCTAGCCACCAAACGACCCTCCCACAGAGGAGGATATTTCCCCTCGTGGTGGGAGGAGAATCCCTTCTGCACGAGAAAATCTCCCCTAGGGGTTCAGTTCCCTGGGCTTAACTCCCCCAACAACCAAATTAAGCCTAAGGGTGAGAGTAATTTAGATGGTTCGGGTTAACCAGGCCATGCCCGCCCGAGTTACTGCACTGGACGCACCTTGAGAAAGTCTCAAGGTGACATGTATGTGACGCCTGACTAGGTGTGTCACGGACCGAAAGTGAGCCCCACTCGTGAGAATGTGACAAAACTTAAGGGGTTCAAAATAGAACAAACTTGCTTAAGCCTTAAATGACGTATTTTGAGAGATTTCGACCAAGCCAGATAAAAAGGCATCACAAACTCCATCTCATACGGGTGAAAAGATAAATTCACTCATTATTTATTACTCTTGTTATACTAGTATTTTTGGTTACGATCTCGTGTTCATTTAAAAAAAATGATCTCGTATTTACCGTCGTTACTACGGAGTTAGTATTATTTCCATTATCTGCGTGTGTTTCAAACACGTTTACAGGTTCATTTGAATTGTCAAGTAGGACAGTGGGCAGCGGGAGGCGGGAGCGGCGTTTTGGCTCCGGATTGCATATACACCCTTGATTTAAAACATATTTAAAATGTATTTTGAAATGTAAAAAAAACATTCTTAAAAATCTTCACACCTAAATCTTTGCATCCTATATGTTCACAAAGTTGTTTCACGAACAACCGATTTTTTAGTGGCCTATGTAAAAAAGACAATGTTTTGATGATAAAACAACCCTTTTCACAAGACATAGTTTTGCCTTTTTTACACAAGTCACACAAAATGTCGGGTTCCTCTGAAATTTACGTGCGCACATAGAACATGGGGATGTATCATGTATGTTCCAAAAAAATTTCGACATTCCAGATTTGTTTTTTGTTATAACTAGCAAATATGCCCGTGCGTTGCAACGGAGAAAAAAAATCCTCTTATATGAAAAAGTGGCACAATCCACATTTAGCACAACACCCCTACGTCACTACAGTAAATGTGAATTGTCGTGAACCAAGGTTGGATACAGGTGAGGCCGGCTTCTACCCGTAAGGTAGGAACATAAAGCTGATGCAATAATCGACCAGGAACCTCTCCTTTTTATACACCTTTAAAATTGTCTAAATCGAGTTTTCATTTACAACCAATTTTCAACATCTACTTATTTGACAATATCGGCTCGTAACATAAATATTAAAGTGCAATTTAAATCAAATAATACAAATTATTAAATTTACATAGTTTAATTTATATTTTAGTTATTCTGAAATCTTAAAAAGGAAAATGCAGTATTTAAATTCAGCAGCATCAAGATATTTGTATTTAAATTCAACTACCGTATATAGCGCAGCTAGCACCCACGAGCTAGCTACTCGTCGTTCTTTTAAAAAGAGAAGGATATCCTAGTTCTACTGCTTCCCGTTTTGCTAGCACTCAAGGGCAGCCGTTTTCTGTTCTAAAATAAAGAGCAGCCATTCCTCGTTCTGCTGGCACCTATAGAGCAGCTTTCCCAAAAACAAAAACAAAAAACACCTACAGAGCAAGCTGCTGCGTGCGGAGGCAACGCGCCAGAGGAAGATCTGCCACTCCCACGGCACGGAGGCGACTCGTCGGAGGAGGTTCTCGCAATTATGCTCGCGGAGGCAATTCGCCGGATTAGAAGCTGATGGGATGTTCCTCCCCAAGGCGACGCGCCGGATGCGGTGGACGCGAGCCGAATCAATCGGCAGCGGCTAGGAAGGTCGGGGGCGTAGTCATGTAGGCAAAAAGGGGAATCGGGATTTTTCCATTGCTCCACAGGTGTTGCTTGCGCGGTTGCGCCCTTGTCCTCTAACTCCTTCGTCGCTCGGCCTGCTCCGCCAGTCATGGTTGTTCTTGCCGCGCTAGCTGCCTAAAGGATGGGAGCTCGTGCTGGAGGCGCTGCCGGGATCCGGGTCGCAAGTTTTGTGACGGACGGACGAAACTAAATTCGTCGGGTTTGGCTCATGGTACGTGTGGGATATCTCGGACCACACGGACGGGACAGGGGAAAAATTCGAACCGTTTTTTATTTACCGATGGCAATGGCAGTGGTGGGTAATTTTCTCACAACTTCAGGACAATTTCAATGTTGGACGAAAATTTTGTGAGAAGCAACTCTTCCTTTATTATTAATAGCAAAAATGCCCGTGCGTTGCTACGGGGGACAAAAAATTGTATCACTAAGATGTACAAATTATCATCTTCTTGTTAGAGCCACGACGTCTCATAGAAACCAAAAGTTAGTGTTTTGCTTTCGATATGGAATAAACAAATATGTGCTTAGAAATCTAGGGAAAATAGTGATATTACTTATATAATCATTACTCACCGAGTAACCTTCAACTCTTTGGATCTGAAACAATTGTTGCATCACCCTGCTTTACTTCATTCCATCTTTTATGACCCAAAATAGATATAGAATAAGAATCCCCAGCTTGCTCCTTGCCCTTCACTGTCGCCGCCGAAGCCTATCTCCCTGCCTGGCTCATCCTTTCTATTATTATTCAAATATCACAACAATGACATTGTTATTGCATTATAAAGATGCCCGATTTAACAGATATTCTGGCAAAATATATAACTTTTAAGATTCGATCATCTGAGGAGATTTCAAGTGTATCCACATGCTAGATTGAATGTGTTACATACGAACCATCAATATACATAGTACCCTCTTGATTTTACCAAAGAAGAAGCATGTCTTGACATTTCTTAACGAACCCATGCAACAATTGTTTGTCCGCATCTGTTGGTGAAGTGGGCTCCTTTATCATAGACTTAAGCTCACGATTTGATATTGGCACATGAATCCTCCCGCTGATAGCATGGTAGCAGTTAATCTAGTAGTAGCTGTTGAGACCCTCAGACAACTTGATGTAGAATTAGTCCGTGTTACTTATTTTCCTCAATGGGAAGCGTGATGCACTTGCTGGACAGGCATGTGACACCAATATATGATTCAGAGATAAGTTAGTAATTGGGATCTATTAAGTTCCACTGATATTTTTTGACAGCTCTAAATGATGTCTACTACCAGCAAGGGTTGCATCAAGTATCTGCTCAAAGTTTCTGGCAGGGGCTACATACTGATATCGTGTACTTCTTCTTCAGTTAACTCATCAACCTCATCAAAGCAAGTAGGATCCGAATTGACACCTAAAATGGGAATCGAGCTATCCAAACAATGGCTAGCCCGCATGTGCCATCACCACCAACGGTAATAACAAGATTAACATCACGTATTGGATTTGACAAATGAGTTTGCTGCACTGGGATCCAGTCAAGAGCCGCTCTACTACACTCTTACAGAGATTGGTTGTGTCCTTGTGAACCCTGCATGTCTCATCCAGATAAAAGATATTGGAGTTTGCGGACGCGACGGCGGAGGCGCTAGCGAGCGCGGAGGGCAGACGTCAAAGGGCTTGAGGAAGAGGAGCATGTGGACCATGTGGTGGCGCACCCATGTTTGCAGCAGGGAAGAGGACACAACCACCTCGGCTTCCTCTCCCTCGCTGGCATGCCGCGCTCCTCCTTCGGCTGTAGGGGCGAGGCCGATCCTCCCCATCCACCTATCTGAACTCGTGGTTAGCGTGGGACCTGGGACAACAGAACGCGGAGGCGGCCTGCGGCCATGCTCGGGGATAGATGCAGCGGCGGCCGTGCAAGCGATGGACTGGATTAATGGGGTGTTCCACGAGGCTGGGAGCTCGTAGTGCTGTAGGGGACGTACCACAAAGACAACGGGAGGCCACGGCGCTGCCGAAGGGAATCGACATGAGACTGGACCTTCACCGAGAAGAGGATGAGGGGTCGTGTGTACGGTGACTCAACCACGAATCGGAGCTACTCGTGCAGGGAAGGCAGGAGGGGCGAGACTGGAGAAGGACGGCGTGACCGGCGGCGCACCTGCCCGCGCTAGCCAGTCAGGCGTAGGTGCTGGGAAATCTGGCTGGGCTAGAGGCTGCGTGGAGACGCGATTGGTTGTCGGAAGGAAGGGCGCCCGACGGCGTTGACTCGGGGGCAAAAGGCGAGGGGCGAGACGCGGTCGAGGAGAGGAAAATTAAAACCAACGAAGCGGTACAGTGGCAATATGGGTGTATTATGCGATTTGGTGGGAGGGTAAAATCGTAAAAGTGTTGACGGACCAAACCAAACCGCGGAAGCTTGATTGCTTTTATTATTAGGTATAGATTATTATATTATTATTATTAGGTATAGATATAGATATAGAGAGGGAGCCAAAGCGAATTTCTGAGTGGGCAGCAGTGTTGGCATTTCCGTGAGTCCGTGACCGATTTCACATGAAAAGCAACAGCAGCCCTCTGCGCCGCTCCCAATCCCAAGTCCCAGCAAATTCTCCTTCCCTTCGTCTTCCTCCCGACTTCCCCCAATCGAGCCGCCGCCACAGCCTCACCTAGTACACCTGCACGGATGCACGCCGTTCCCCGGAGTCGCCGCCGCCCGTTGCACGTTCCACCACCTCTACCCTCGCCACGGTGACCACTGCCCACCCCCACCGTCTTCCTACCCACCTCCTCGTCCTCCTCTTGCGCGGCCGTCGGCGCCTCCGCCGTCTCTCCCCTGGCCATAAAGTCGAACGGACGTCCGCTGCGTGCTCAACGGAACGCTGATCGAACCCTGAGCACAGGGGAACCGATCGACGCCCGCACACCACCTATTCGACGGAATGCCGAAGAGGTGCAAGCACAGCGAGGAAGAGACCGATGCCACCGGCGAGGATCGCATCAGCGCCCTGCCAGACGCTATCCTCCAGGTCGTGCTGTCCTTTCTGCCCTCAGATGAGACGGTGCGGACGTGCATGCTCTCCCGGCGCTTGCGCCACCTCTGGAAGTCCACACCCGCCCTACGCATCGTCCAGGGTGGTCAGATGTACTGGAATGCCGAGGAGATGAACAACTTCGTGAACTACCTCCTGCTCCTCCGTGACCGCTTGCCCTTAGATGAGTGTGAGATCAGTTACGCTGATCCATGCAGCCCGGAGGAATACTCTGAGATATTCCGGTTCTCTGGTATGTGGATCCACTATGCCGTGTCGCTGTGTCAAGCTCAGGTGCTCAAAGTCCGCATCCGCAATGTGCACATCCTCCTGATGCGTGGCAACTCGGCTCTCGTCTCACAGTTCCTCAGGAGGGTGGAGCTTACCGGTGTGATTTTGTGGGAACATGCTATAGACTTCTCAGGCTGCCCCAAGCTGGAGGATCTGAACCTGTCCTCTTCCAGAATTTATGGCCGCAAGATCTCATCCCAATCATTAAGACGTCTAAGCATCACTCAGTGTGATTTCAATCCGGATTCCAATTCCCGCATACGTATTTCTGCCCCATGTCTCGTATCCTTGCAACTAGATGAGGTTGGAGGTGTTCCTTTGCTTGAGAGCATGCCATCATTGGTAACAGCATTTATCAGGCTTGGTGGCTGTTATCTGGATACCTGTACACATGAAGATTACAGGGATTGTGATGAATGTTTAGCCTATGTTGATTATGGTGGCGGCAATGACTGTGTGCTCCTTCAAGGCCTATCAGGCGCCACCAGTTTGGAGTTGATAACTACCGATCGTGATGTGGTATGCTTGCTTTTTTTGCTGTTAACCCGAAAATCTCCTAGTGGCTAGTGCTGCTTGTCATGTGGTATAGTATTTGTTCATCAACTGAAATACATGAACACACTTCAAATATTCTCCTTACAATTTGCATTGTCGCCATGGGAAGTCTATGGGTAATTATTTTTCATGCGCAAATCTACTAACTTTAATTCATGATAATGAATTTGGGTATATTCTTCAGATTCATCACTGAGCCCTCGTACTTTCAGTTTTATCAATTGGCTTGCCATTCAACTACATCAGTGTGTTAGCTTCCATTAGATGGGGAGTTGGATGATCAAGTATATGTGGATGTGGTGGAATCAAATTAATATGTGTACACAACGTAATTGAGCAACCTAGCTAAAAGAGGATGTCACTGTTGGTATAGTGTAGCACATGTTGAGTGATCTGTTCCATGTGGTTCCAGATTTCGTTGACCATTGTAATTGCAGTATGCATTATTGTTATAGCACTTATTACTACAAAAATACATGGAACACATGGTTATTTAATCCAGCAAGAAGCCAAATCCAAGCATGCTACCATTGAGCAACCTAGCTAAAATAAAAGTCACTGTAAATATATTGTAGCACATGTTGACCTGTATGTGGTTCCAGATATCCATGACCATTGTAATTGCAGTACATAGTATTGTTATATAACTATTACTACAAAAAATACATTGAACACATGGTTATTTAATTCAACAAGAAGCCCTTACCCATAAATCCAATCATGTCACCATTGAACTGAGATTTTAGCACATGAGGATCTCTGTCGGCAGATCTATGGAGTATGGATTCATAAGCATATAGGACTTTGAGCACATGGAAATAAAACTTTGTAACCTCTTATTCGACCATAACTGTAGAATTAAGATTATATCGTTATTTTTGGGTGCTTTCTCTAGGATTAATGTTGGAGGTCGAAAGGAGTTTCCAGTGTCATAAATATCTCTGTCTTCTCTATAAGATCACTCTAGACTTTTTAAAAGACCTAGCAAAGCTCCTAGTCGTTCCATTATTACTGGAAAATTGGAAAATACTATCTAGTACTCTTAATTTCGATTTGATTTGTTCTTAATGTTTGCGCTTGGTCCAGTTCATTTTCAGAGAGGATTTGAAACAATGCCCTACATTTAGCATGCTAAAAACATTATTACTCAATGAGTGGTGTGTGGCGGCTGACTTTGGTGCACTAGTTTCCTTTCTCCAGCACACACCAGTTCTAGAGAAACTTATTCTTCAACTTCAACTTGATGAGGTATATGTTATCCAAGTATTATAGCTTTGCCTTGTTGGAGATAGTATGTATCATTTATTGATTTGTGAAAAATATTTTGTTAGCTACAGACACAGAATTCTATGACAGAAAGATATGAAAGCTGTAACCCAAAAGTACAGTTCTTGGTATTGAAGCATCTCAAGGTAGTTGAAATTAGATGTCATAAGGAAGATGAGGTGGTTCACCAGATTGTGAAGATCTTAAGTACCTTTGGAGTATCTTCTGATCAAATTGATGTCCAAGTTATCCACCATACCGACTTTTCTACAAGTAAGTTAGCGTTTAGTACTTTTTATGATTCATGTGTTTATGAAATTTGCATTTAAAAATTTCTTGATACTTACCATCGCAAAGTAAGTTAACTACTCCATGAAACTGCATTTCTATGTTTGTTGAAATATTTAAAAGAAGATATTTTAATCAAGAAAAGAAATGTAGTAATCAGATGCACCCAATGCAAGTTGAGACCTAATCCCAAGCAGTATTACATCCCTATATTCTGTTGCTGGCATTTCCCTGTCTTTTGGCTGCAAATGCCAACATAGCACCATCAATATCTGGAATCCACACTGGCAGTCCTGTGTAGTGTGTAGGGTGTCGATACTGCGCTGTTATCAGCATAGGTGCAGAGGGTGCCTAGCTTCATCTTTTACGAGTTTCGAAAGAGTACTTGTCCATCCCCAGTAGGATACCTTGTTCTAGTGAATATGAGAAAAGTTCAGTCCGTCAACGTCATAGGAATGGCTGTAGATCATGCTAGCAAGAGCTGATGCCATCTTGATTATCTACATTAGATGACACAACTCCCTGTGCTGTTTCATCTCTTCACTCAAGATATGAGCACCGGTTAAATGGGAGCTTATATGTTCTTATAGTGACACCTTAGTATGAGGTGCCCTTTAGTTGCGTTGTAGACTGCCGAAAGGGTCAAAATGCTACCATCTGAAGGCTGTAGATAAATTAATAAGCCAAAAGTTTCAGTCAGTTACAAGTTAATCCCTCTGTTTCAGCCGTGTGCTGTTGCATCTCTTTAATCAAGATATGAACACTGGCCAAAGGGGAGCTTATCTGTTCTTGTAGTGACAACTAAGTATGAGGTCGCCCTTTGGTTGCTTTGTAGACTGCCGAAAGGGTCAAATGCTACCCCTCAGAAGGCTGTGGATCAATTAGTAAGCCAAAAATTTCAGTCAATTAACTGTCCATAACTCACACGTGCATGCAAACCAAGGACAAGGAGGCATTTAACCTCTCTCAAAACATTTAAGTTGGGTATGTGTAAAACAATGCAGTAAGGACCTATGCTCTTCATTTATCTCACTTGGACAAGTAATTTGAAATGGAGACTCCCAAGGTTGCAGAAAGATACAGTATTACAGTGAAACAGACTAGTAGCACAGACACCTTGCTTTGCAGTAATTAGATCAAGTTGCATCCCGATGCTAGTGTATAGACATTTCATGCATCGCAAGATCGAGTCCTCCCCTACTCTCCAATACTTACTGTGTTGTGTTATGTTTCTACAGGATTCAGTTTCGAGCAGACATAGATCCTGAGTTGATGATGGATCTTCAATCTCCTGACCACTTCGATATTTCTGTTGTAATCTGCAGTTATGGGTTCGTGGCCATCTGTTTATCTGAACGTTCTATCAGTCTTGTTCTTATTGAATCACGTTTGAGTGAGTAGTCGGACGTCCATGTTATTAGCTAGGGCCTCAGGATCATTATGCTGGGTAATTTGGCTATCTTCATGTCATATGGTTAGCTTGTTTACTTTTGGTGAGGATGGCTGTTATGCACTGGTTGTCCATGGAAAAATGTTTGACGGGTTCGAAATATTGTTTGTTATTTGCTCTGTGCAAACCACCAGAGCAGAGGTCGTTCAGCTTCTGGATCGAGTTACTCCGGTAGGTTCTTGCTTCCTGGATATTAGTTGGGCAGATTTTCTGAATGGTCGAGTTTATGTTGCCAATTTGCTTATATTATTATTAAGGCCGTTTCCCTTTTCCTTTTATGTTTCCTTGGATTGATTCCGTCAGCTGTGTTGCCTGACATTCTAGTTCAGTCGTTTCCCTAGACAGATCTGTTGAGCCGATTGGAAGAGTTTTTATATGGTGCCTGTACGACTACGACCTCGTCGAGGGAGGGAGTTTGTGGGGTGCTCCTATTTCACGCGGTATGCGCAAGGAAGCCGTGACGCACGCATAGCAGTGATTGTGGGCTGCATCCCACCAGCACCATCTTCTTCCTCATGCTCGACGACACCCCCCCCCCCCCCCCTCCCCCGCCATCCTAACCGCTCGCTCGTACCATCCGCGGCCGGCCTCGCCATCGCGATGCCTCGATGCCCCACCCTGCTTGAGCCGGCACCTCTGCCGGTTCGCCGTCCCCAGCCGGCCATCCCTCTAAACCCCCCGCACCCCTAACCGTAACTCCAGTCATCAGCGAGCTCCCGCACCCGAGCCCCCTCGCTAAGTTTCTTCGTCACTTCCACCCGCGTCGCCGCGGCTCGCCGTCTATGGTGAGGTCCATTCCTCATCTGGCCGGCGACGTCGCGGCTAGCCGCGCCGTCCTCGTCAATGGCGAGTGCTACCTCCGGTCGTCTCTTCCTCTCACCGAAACTGGGCCGAGCCCATAAGCATGTTGGGGGTGCGCGGAGCCGCATAAGGTCCATGTTACGTAGCAAATAGGATTTCCGAGTTTGTGGCCACGAGACGAGAACGGACCTCGGGGGATCTGAAACGGGCCTATAGCTGGGCCTCAGCCGAGTTTTCTAGGGAAAGATCGATTAGAATATGACCAGGTTATTAGATTGAAATCTGCCCACTGCATTGCCTCCACGAGGATACTGCACGGCTATCAGCGGCGAAAAGATGCCTAAGAGCATCTCCAACAGGCTTTCTATATTTGCACTCAATTGCTATTTTACAAATCCTGGATGAAAAACCTCCTCCAACAGCCTTTGTATAAGTGGTCCCCCACCAATTTTTTTTGCAAAGCTTGCTATCCTTGCACCCAGACTTTGCATATTTGCAAAGTGGAGAGGCCACTTGCTATAATTTTACAAAGCCACCTAAAGTGGTCCCCTTCATTTTTTTGTCTCAATGACCGGTGGGCCTTGTATCCCAAAACCAAAGCGGGAGAGTCAACGACTAGGCCCGGGAATTTTCCGCGGGCACGCGCGACCTCGCCGCTGCCGTCTCCGGCCGCCGCAGCGGCCATGGAGGCCACGGGCGACCTCCTCCGCGCACTCCGCCGGTGGTCGATTCCGGCCCCGGCCCCGCTCACCCACCCCGGCCTCCGTCGTGCTCGATTTTGGCCCTGCCCGCACCCCCGCGTCTCCGCCTTGGTCGATTCCGGCCGTGCTCGCGCCCCGCGCAGCCGCCGGTGGCCTGTGCGGAGCCTTCCCCGGCACCGGCGACCTCCATGGGGCCTGATGCGAGCTCGCTTGCCCCCGCTCGCGCGGGAGCACGCCGCCGTCGCGCCCTGCCCGCGCCCCGCTTCCCCGCCCGCCGTTCGCCGCGCCCCGAGCCGCGCCCCACTTCCCCGCCCGCCGTTCGCCGCGCCCCGAGCCGCGCCTGCAGCTCCACCCCGCCGGCCGCCGCCCCGCCGCCTCCCGGTGACGAATCGAGCTCCGATTCCGGCCTGCTGTACTCGACCGGCCTATTGTACAAGAGGACCCCACAAGTCATTGTGATACATACAGAATTTAGCAATCTAGGTATACAAAGGCTACAAAAGCAAAAAAATGGTTGGCTTTGTAAACCCTCTCTCTCCTCTTGCTATCACCTCTTTTTACAAATTCATTTTGCAAATGCTGTTAGAGATGCTCTAAGAGCACACAAAAAAGGAGGCAAAGCCTAGCCGTGACCCGGCACCAAAAAGTGTGCACACGGACAAAAAAAATGTAGTGAAGAGATCTCCGAGAGTGAGGTGCATAGTCGGAAACAAAAGCGCAAATGCATCCCTATGGAGGCATGTGCTAGACATTAGTACTTCCTTCGTCCCGAAAAGGATGTCATTTCTTTATCTACATTTGTCGTCGTGGTGAACAACAGATGCCTAGGGGTAGGCTTAAGTTTGGGGCCGATGGACGCTAGAGGATTCGGAGAGGGATTATGCACTGAAAAGCACACACGAAGAACACTACAAACACAAAGATCTACCCTGCTTCGGGGCCCTCGTGGGGAGGTAAAACCCCTACTGCAGCATCTATCCTACTTTGGTGTATTCTCATCTCATATGCGGTGGGTACAAATGCTCCTCGAGCTGTATGGAGCTAGCCATGGAGAGCTGCTCAAGGAAGAAGAAGAAGCTAAGGCAAAGGGGGAAATGAGCCCGTGCCCGCGCTGGGTGGTCGGGAGTGTTCCCCCTGGTGCTCTTTATATAGGGAGAGCCCAGGGGACAAGGGGTGGCCCGCAGAACACTATGCACGGTAAGGGTGTTGCACTGTAGATGAAATGACTACTGGGGTCTAATCAACACTGCACATGCGTCATCATCTGTACTCTAGTCACGTCCGCGTCTCTGTAGCCATGCTGGCTGTCCTCTCCTGGTCTTGCTCCTGCTTGGTCAACTGGTAGCCGTACCAGGTACGAGATGGGAGCGTCCCAGTACCTGGTTGTGCTGGATGTCGGGAGCTGGATGCTGGAGTGGGTCGGCTGGGTGGCGGATGTCGGAGTGGGCCCGATGTCGGATGAACAGTGTCGACATATGCCGGATGAATAGTACCCGGGGTGAACATAGCTCGGGTATGTCGGATGAACAGTACCGGATGAACAGTGCCCGAGGTAGACATTACCCGGGTGAACAGTATCCGGGTGAACAATACTCGGATGAACAGTATCCGAGGTAGACATTACCCGGGTGAACATTATCCGTGGTGAACAGTACCGGGGTGAACAGTACTCGGATAAATAGTACCCGATGTCGACATTACCCGGGTGAACAGTATCCGAGGTAGACATTACCCGGGTGAACAGTATCCGGGGTGAACAGTACCCGAGGTAGACATTACCCGGGTGAACATTATCCGGGGGTGAACAGTACTCGGATGAACAGTGTCCGAGGTAGACATTACCCGGGGGTGAACAGTATCCGGGGTGAACAGTACCCAGAGTAGACATTACCCCGGGTGAACAGTACCGGGGTAGACATTACCCGGGTGAACAGTATTCGGGGGGTAGACATTACCCGGGTGAACAGTAGCCGGGGTGAACAGTACCCGGGGTGAACAGTATCCGAGGTAGCCATTACCGGGGTGAACAGTATCCGAGGTAGCCATTGCCGGGGTGAACAGTACCCGTGTGAACAGGATCCGGGGTGAACAGTATCGCCAGCCATACCTGGGTCTCGCATGAAAAACCACCAACTCTGGGATACCCGGGGTTATATCCCGACAACATTTAAATGTATGTAGACACTATTTTTTTGCGGGAAAAGAGAGCTTTACTGCATCAAAGAAAGATAGTCTTTGTTTACAAAGTCATGCACAACATCAGGTGGTACGCAGGTCGAGATGCAACTGCCAGTGGATCTGGCCATTTTAGTAAGGGCATCAGCTACCCTGTTACTCTTCTAGTTAGACTAATGCAGAAATCTCTATCTTCTCTACTATTATACTTAAAAAAATAGTGTTCCTCAATCTTAGGGATGGCAATGGGGACCGTTTAGCCGAAACCCGATGGGGGTTTCCGCCATTAGGGGCCGGGTGTGGTATGTTATTTGCCCCCATGGGGACCTTCACGCTAACCATTTGCCCCCCATCGGGTACAGTGGGGCGGGGGGCGTTCCATTAGTCCCCATACCCGAACCCCACGGAGCCCCGCAGCATATCAAACAAATTACAGAAATTCATTGACCCTAACTTAATTTCGGCTAATCAGCCGATCTGTTGCCAAATAATGCGTCTATATAAGCCAACGACCGGTCAAACCCTCGTTTCTCAGACTCTCACCCGTGCGGCCGTCATTTTCAACCCCTGCTTTTCTCCATCCCACCTGCCGCCGTCCTTGTTTATTCTCCATCTCGGGGACACGCGGCGAGATGGACCCTTTCATTCGTGATGACAACCAACTGCTCCAGGCCGGAGCAACAACGGAGGGCTCGGTGTCGGGCGTGCGGCATCCAGGGAGCCAGGCCGGAGCTGTCACCATCGAGGGAGCTGTCTTCGGCGACCAGCATGCAGGGAGGCTGGCCGGAGCAGAGGCCGTCGGCGGCTCAGTCTTCTGCCTCCGGCCGCCAGGGAGCGGCCAAATCCCTGGGCGCACCCCGGGTGGCCGGGTGGACACCCACCAGTCCGCGCATCTACTGCATCGAACAGATTTGTTGCTGCTGCTGCTGGTTCCTCCCGTTCCGTCCATGCTAAGAAGAAGAAGAGCAGCATGTGAGTATCACATTTCTTATTGTTCTCTTGTTAGATTAACTAGAAGCATGGGTGAATATTTTATTGAGTGAATGATGTGAATCCCTGCTGCACACAATATGCGATGATTGCATCTTGAATATGTGAGAGTGTGAACCAACCGATCTGTGATATTTTTGTGTGTGAATCGATCTGTGATGCCTAGATCTAGTTAATTTGCACAGTGATTCAGTTAGCTAATTAATTTATACTCAGATCTATTTACGTAGTGTAGATCTTTCACTAGTTTTCAATTTTATGTGAAAATCAGTAGTGATCACCAGTGTTTACACTAGACTGAGATGTTTACATAGTGACAGCATCATTATTCTGTTTGTTTGCTGAAAAATATTTCCATTGTTAGCACCTGCCATCATACTTGTTAAAAATATGAATCATTTGCTTCATCATATTTACTTTGATGAATTGATAATATTATTTTGTACTATTCTGTAGACTGAATGGGAGTGCCAACAAAAGCCAAGATGCCCAAGATTTAGTTATATCAGCCGCCTCATCCTCACAGCCACAAGTAGTTGAGCACGTTCATGAACCTGTAGCAGCTGAAGTGGAAAATGCCAATGGGCCCGTGGAAATTTCCGATGATGATGACGGAGAAGAAGAACAAGAAGAAGCTGAAGGTGAGGCTATTGGCCAAAAGAGAAGGAAGCTCACCTCAGCTGTTTGGAAGCAGTTTAAGAGAGTGAAAGTAGGAGGAAAATGGAAGGCCAAGTGTGTTCATTGTTCCAAGAAACTTGGAGGAGAAACAAAAAATGGTACCAAGCATCTCCATGATCATCTGAGAAGTTGTGTTTATGTGAAGATCAAGACCAAGGGAAAGATGTTGGCCCAGTCTTCTTTGAGGTTTAACTCCCAAGATCAAGGCAAAATGTCAATTGAGAATTACACTTTTGATCAGGAACTCGCTAGGAGGGAGCTTGCTAACATGATGGTGTTACATGAATATCCATTATGTATGGTTGATCACACTGGGTTTCGTAGATTTGTTAGTGCGCTTCAGCCTCTCTTCAAAATGGTGACAAGAAACACTATTAGGTATGCACTTTAGTACCTCTCCATCATTGTTATGTTGTATTTACATCATCTTATATTAATGCAATTGATACTCGTTTTTAATTTTGTAGGCAGGACATCATTGATAATTACAAGGAAGAAAGAAAGAGGGCAATTGAATACATGGCTACCAATAGAGTCGCCATCACAACTGATCTATGGGCATCAGACAATCAAAAGAAGGGATACATGGCTATCACAGCACACTTTATTGATGATAATTGGAAACTTAGGAGTGTTGTTCTGAGATATTATTCTTATGATGAACAAAGAGTATAAATGCTACCATTCTTAACTCGTTAATGATGTTTTCTAATAAAGTTTCAACATTGTCTTGTGTTTTATGTAGGTTCATTTATGTGCCAGCTCCACATACGGCGGATGTTATAGCAGAGGAACTCTACGAGTCTCTAGTTGCTTGGAATCTTGACGAGAAGCTTTCTGCTGTGACTGTTGATAATTGTACCACAAATGACAAAGCAGTTGAGTGTAGCATTTTGGACAGCCACACCAAAAAGAGTAGAGAAATTTGAGGAAATTGCCAAGTTCCAGAAAATAAAGATAGAAAAAAAGTTGGCACTTGACTGCAAAAATAGATGGAACTCTACTTTCACCATGCTTGATACTGCTTTACCTTATAAGGCTGTGTTTGAGCGTGCAAAGAAGGTTGAGAAACTATATGATTGCCTTCCTAGCGATGATGAATGGGCTTTTGCTTCAGATGTAGTAAAGAGGCTAGAGTTGTTCTTCGAAGTAACTGAATTGTTCTCTGGAACTGATTATGTCACTGCCAATATTTATTTCCCCAAGATTTGTGAAATCAAAGAGAAAATGAGACAGTGGGCTACATGTGGTGATTCAATTGTAGAGGCTATGACAATTAGTATGAATGCAAAGTTTGATAAATATTGGTCTGACATCCAAGGTCTCATGGGTATGGCTACTCTTCTTGATCCAAGATACAAAAATGAAATGTTGCTTGTTTGCTTCTCTAGTCTGCATGGTGTTAGTCCTGAAGAATGTCATGGTCTTGTTAGTGAGGTTGTTGCTACATTATGTACTTTGTTGGAAGAATACGAAGCTGATGAGAACGAAGATAATGGAGAATCATCACATGCATCAGTACCTCCACCAAAAGCTACAGCTCTTATGTCAGTTTTTAGTGCCCGCATTGCTCAGAAAAGGTCTGAGTTAGATCAGTACATGATGGATGATTTGGTTCCATTGACAAAGGATCACTTTGATGTGCTAGCTTGGTGGAAAGTGGCTGGTACACGCTATCCCACATTGAGAAATGTAGCAAGAGATATGTTTGTTGTTCCTGTAACCACGGTTGCATCAGAATCTGCTTTTAGCACAAGTGGCAGGGTTCTTAGTGAGCACCGAAGCCGTCTAACTTCTGATCTGCTGGAGGCACTAATGTGCTCGCAAGATTGGCTCAAGAACAAATATAAAGGTATATATGCTTAAAATAATCTTGTTTATCATTCAAAGATTTCTTGGAGCCCTTTTATCTTTGCATATTTCATTATCAAAAAATGAACATAACTCATGTATACCTTTCGTAGATGCAAGCAAAGCTAAGTCTGTGAGCTTCTGGTCTTGTCTTGAAGACATACAGGAGGGATTACAGGTTTGTCTCTACAACTTATTAATTATGCAAGCTTCTTTATTTCATTTGTTTCTTCAACTATTTTATAAATGTATGTAGGGGCTGGCACTGTGATAGAGTTGCGTTTGCGCCACTTCAAAGTTCAAATATTGGAAGAAGAATAAAGAAGCTGCTGGTGATTTGCTGCTGCTGGTGGTCTTTGATGCTGCAATAAATTATTTCGCTACTGTTAAAGTTTAATTTCGTGTCACTCCATTCTGTCATGTCGTCCTGTGAACTATTTGAGTCAAACATAAGTACTCGTTATGTCTTATGTGTGTCAGTGTGTGGAGCTGTGACTCCGAGCACGTATTAAGTTATTGTTGAACTTAAATCTTTGAAATATTTTAATGGCATGTCTACTCGATGCTTGTTATTTCCCCTCCCTTCATACTGCAAGACTTCATGTATGATTTCTTTTAGTGTTTGTTTCTGCAAGTGAAAATTTACTTGATTGATGATAAATCTGCTAACTAGTGCTTGTTGGTTGTTGCTGGCTAGTGGCTACTGCTATATCTGTTGCCTACTGAAATATTCAATTATATAGCTGTTTGAACATGTTTGCATTTTTTTCAAGCTGATTCGCTTTAGCTGCATGATTGCTTGTATATTTGAGGTGGGGGTGGGCAACCCGTGGGTCTGCTATACCCGATGGGTGACGGGGACGGGAGAAAATATTCCCCATAGTGGGGAATGGGGATGGGGACGGGTGAGTTTTGTTTGGATGGGGACGGGGAGAAAAGGCACTCCCCGAGCGGGGGCAGACCCGTTGCCATTCCTACTCAATCTGCCCGTAAGAGCAAGTATAATAGATCTACTCAGCCGGCTACAACCATTCCACGTCGACAGAAAATCTAGCTGGAGGGGAGAGAAGTGAGGAGAGAGAACCAAGCGGGCGCTTCTGCAGTCGCTCAGCTACACACAGAAAACGAGGGCCTGCAGCTCGTTTACAGCCGGCTAGAAACGCTAGAGCTAGCTCTATACTCTATTTGAGTCTTGCATGCACATACATGTATTAATATTTAACTATTTTATGGAGTCAATAAATAGCCAGCTTATTGTATGTGTTGGCTATGAAGCTAGCTATAGATGACATGGAAATCGGATAGAGCCAACGGTTGGCTCTATTATTGTTCTTGCTCTAAGCCGTTTTGCGCATTGTTTCGTCCAACCCGCTACGTCATCGGCCTCCACCACGTTTTGCCCTATCGTAATTAGCGCAAAACTAACGCCAGGAGAACCGCGTGAGATAAAAACGCCTTCGCTCGACTCTGTTCGTTACTCTGTCTCTCACCAAGCTCATCGGCGCCCACCGGCGACCCCTCATCGACCCCCGTAGATTACTGCTGCATCCTGCGCTTGATGATCCTTGGCTTTACCGCGTGCATCCCGCGTTGCTGCTCCTTGGCGCCACCGCGCTGCTCCTCCTCGGCACCGTCGTGTGCCCAGCCAGCCCCACGCCGTCCCGGCTGCGTCGCGGCAAGGATGTTCTTGGTCCCGAACTCGAGTTCAACGCCGGGAGCGTCTACCCCGCTGCAACCAACACCGCCTGGAAGTCTGGACGGCGGGCCGATGCGGCGGACACGGGCGACCTGGACTATTAATTGCATTTTCATTCAGGCAACACCTGCGCGTGCGCCGCCAGACGCCCAAGATCTGGATTGGCTTGCACGTCGCCGGCGCCGCCGCCAACTTTGCCTCTCGGATGAAGGAGCGTGGGGGTGACCGTCGTCACATCTGTGCTCGACGGCGCAGGGAAGCCAATGAACGAGTTCATGGAGGCCAGGGGCCTGTTACCGCTGCTACTATCGCAGGCGCACAGGTTCCCCAAATTTCCATGAATCCATCCCAACGAGTTATTCTTGAATCATTGTAATATTTTGAGCTGAATTATTCCCCTCTTTCACCGAACTAATCCATCATCATTCTGATTTGATGTTTCTTGATCCATCTAAAGGTGCAGTTGAGCTATGAGCCTAGCATGGTCTCACACCATCCCCCCGCCGCAGCTTCGGTAATGCCGTCCGCAAGATGCTCGTCCTCACCTACTACTTCACCAACTCCCGCCGGTAAGAGCGCTTCGTCACTGCTCCAGGAGACGTCGGGGTCATACAACGAGTCATGCTTGAGCCCAGGGTCGTACAACGAGTTCTGCTTGAGCCCAGGCACCTGTACCTTTACTCGATGTTGTACACATTGTCTGTACCTGCAAATTCTGAACTAGCGCCTCTCTTCTCTGGACCGCTCACACGTCCCGGTAACTACGAACAAACAACACGACTGTCGACTCGCACCACAACTGTTCTCCTGACTTTCTTCATCTAATTTTTACTCCAAAGTTGCCATATATATTGTAATAATTATAGAAGTCTGGATGCTTTACTTTTTCTTTCAGTTTTCAGCCTGCATCTGCACACGAATATGAATATTATGCAGTTAGTATTAACAAGCTAAATTTTATGGTTTTGTGAGATGATTGATTGTAAGGATAAATCAAAGTTATTGAGACATAGTTTCTGAATCTAGAAGTCACCGGTCCGTCTGTACAGTATTGCATATGTATGCACAATATCAGGTCCTGATTATCGTTTGTCAATAGAGAGACATTCTTGACTAACCAGATACACACTCTCTTAGCATTATATTGGACATAATACCGCTTATCTATCAAAATTCTTTTTGGAATAGGAATAAGTGAACCACTTGATGGACAACAATCCTGATGAGATACGTCGGTTTGTATACTCAGACAGTTTACCATTTCAGTTGAGATGCATATGATTTAGTTGATGCAGTGTCCACTAGATAGGTACTTATCCATTGGCCTCCTTCTATTCGTTCTCATGGCTACAATTTGGATTCTCATTCTTAACTAATGGTTGTTCTCCTGGATGCATCGTTTGGTAACATGCTGCTGCTGGGGTACTACTTCTACTTCTTCGTGAGTGTGATTAATGGTAATGCAGGCTATGCTCAATTGCCCATCATGTATCTTCATGTGTAGAGTTTACTTTTGTCGAACCAACTTATGCTAATCAATGTCAACACCCACCTTGAGGCCTCTACATAAATAATATAAGAAAAATGTCTCGAGCAGTTTACATGTGAATATATAATTGAAGATCGCTTCTATCAATTACCAGAGCCACATTACTTGATATTTATTCTATTCAGTTCAGTTTCTTTATTAATTGGTATCGTTTTGAATCATTCACGCTATTTCATTGCTTTGCATTCTGCACTATTTTTCTCCTTCATGTATGCTTGATGTTGTTTTCTCCCTTCATTCACGAGTAGTGGAAGTTTTCAGGTTTGCCGGATTACTCCCACGTGCGGCAACTAAAATGTGACAAGATTTGCTTAAATGTGGTAAAATGTGACACACCTTAAATGTGATGAGTAGTGTCTGATCATGAGAGACATTAAGTTGTCGGACTCAGTGAGAAATAAGATTGTCATCATGTAAAATGTTGCTTGTTTTTTATTGCCTTCCAAACGCAAGTGTATATATGAGAGATTTAATGATGGTATTTTATTTTGGAAAAAAGGTAACTTCCTAACATGAAAACATGTATCTCTCTTTGGTTTTTATGCTTTATTCACAAGTGAGCTGTAGAGAAACGAATATACTCTAAAAGAAAACATGGGTGCAATGGTGCATTGAAAAGGCTGTAATGTATTCGCCCACAAATAAACTATACTTTGACATTTTGTCAAATAGACACGCATTATTAAGGTCACCAACTCCAGATTTAGAAAATTTAATTTTTTCCCTTATGCTCCTATGTGGTGTGTTTGATTTCCTTCTAGGCCTTGATATAGCCCCAATTGTTTTGTGACCAGGGGAATTGTTTTTTCTATTTTTTAGAGGAAGGGCAGAAATTGATAATTTTGCACTAATGCAAGTTCAGTTCACCGAGGTTAGCTTTTCAATTCCTCTTATTATTGAATATGTAGCATCATCAGACTATCTTATACCATTATATTACTTACGACTGTAGCCCTATCATGCAGTCCTACATAATCATGTTGGCATCCACCCCCTCTAGGTCAATACATATCCTTCCACACTCTCCTAAACAAGAAATTAAAGTGACTTGGTAAGAATTTCTGAACTTTGATACATGTGAAGTGCTAGGATTTTACTCTGAACAGATATTGCATATTGTCCCCTCTTCCATTGATACTTCCACATCAACTTTGATACCAGGTACCTACGCATTTGAACTCATTTTTACATAGTTTTAGATGAAGCAAACAATTCTCATCTCAGCTCATTTTCCTGTATTTAATCGGACTGGTTGTTCTTGCTGATATGCTTTGCTTTAAAGGGCAACCTCCATCTAGGGTTATAAATGCTTTTCTCCATGGAGAATAAATTGGGATATCAATATAGCGACTGTAGTATGTTTTCGATCTTTCACCTATAGGTTTATGTTTAGTTACATGAATTTCTATGTTTGGTTACACGAATTTTGGTGGGTAACGTCGAATTTAGCAACTGATGCGTGCTACAACATTTTGCTAACATGCGTTGGATCTCAAATTGATCAGAACATTTTACGTATACACAAATCTCTACTACTTAAAAAGAAAATAGTGTTCCTCATTCTGCCTCTACAATGTTTAGCCCGACGTTTCGTCCAACTCTCCCTCAAGTACCTCCTCCCGCAACTGTTTCATTCCCGCACATAATTTCCCCCTGTTTTTTCGCCATCAGTTAACAATCCACAACAATCAATCAGAAGTGATGAACGCCTTAATCAGTGGTAATTAAATTTCTTTATCAATCACCAGCGGTCAATCAGGTGTGATCCAACTTTTCTGGATCGAAGCAACCTGCCTAGAAGATCCATCGGCGCCCAGAAGAAAGACGTTGGGCAGTCGCCCGAGCTTCCATTCGAGGACGATGGCCCGCACTTCTCATCCCCGTTCCCCATGTGCAGCGTAGTTTTTGTCGGGCGCTCCGGCCGTGAGGAACTGAGGATGGAGAGGTTGGGTTCCCCGGGCACCGCCAGGACGGGGACAGCTGCACGTCTCCATGACCAGGTATACTGGCCTGACCGCTCCTCACCAGCTGCTGTGCCCGATGGAGAAGGAGCAGGAACCGCTGTCGTTCGCCTCACCCCCTCTATCTTCCATCTTTTCTATCTCTCTCTCACCCCCTCTGTTTCTCTCTCAGCAGGCAGCGACGAGGATAACGCGGAGGCGTGGGCTCACCGGAGCTCGAATCCCTGGCGAGCGGCACCTGGTCGCCGGCGCGCCCCGACCACGACGGCACAACTCCACGGCGAGCGGCGGCATCTTGCATCGGCAGGTTGCAAAATGCTTCTGCAGCTGCTCTTCGCTATTTCCTCTTCTCTTTCTTCTTGCTTTGACTCCCCCGTTTCTCTCCTTTATAGGACCAACCAGATAACCAGCAGCAAGACCGGCACCGTAGCAGCCCCCAACTCCACCTTGAACAAGCTCTTATCTCCCTAATTTCTATGTCAGCGCTTGGTCTGTTTTTCTTATTTCTCCTCTATCCTTAATTGTTTCCACAATCTGATCGATGCATCATTTCAGGAGGTTCAAGAATTTGGTCTACTTGATGGAGGTGCACAGAGCTCATAATCTCAGCAAGTGAACGGCAATAAGTTGACATCAATTTCACCCTCCCATGTGGGTGCTCTTATAAGCATGCATACATTGTGTTTTAACTGCTGCGTACTGGTACAATATGTACAGAATAATTCAAGTTATTGTTTGGATGCCAAAAAACTTGACCATACGTTGATGGACGAGCACGCTGCCCTTGGCGAGCAAACGATATCAGAGCACCAGCGCGCCCAATGGCTGCCATTGGGTGGTCATTGTGGCGAGCTCCGTATCTCTCCCTCTTCTTCACTTCTCTTTTGTCCCATGGCTTAAGCAACACTTAGTTCATGCTTATTAGAATTTTGGTGAAGGACATGCGACCTTGCATTTCATGTCTCATTCAGTGTATCATCTTGAACATGTTGCCATGTGTTAATGCACTGGCCGATGGAAGCAACAACAGTTGAGAAGATAGAGAAATTTTCACTTGAATTTTATGTGTCTCATAAGGAATTTTATGCGTCTCATACATTCTCTATTATTGAATGAATTTGTTTTACATAGCATCTGTCTACACAGACGATATTCACAAATGATGAATCTAACTTTTTAATAAATGCTCAGTCAATCACCAGAAGAAGATAATGACAAAAGCTGGTGATGACTGTAATAATTTTTTCGGTAAGGATTGAGCCAGAATATGAGAATGTAATAGTTTTTGCCTTCTGGGGTTATTAATTTGGATAATTAGATGAGCCTCTCCATGTTCAGAGCTGATGCTTTCTATTGGTAATATAATAGCTCACAAATTATACATTGTGAATCGGAATGGTAACATGTTCAGAGCCTCTTCGTCTAAGCTAAGCATCTCACACAGTTTTGGTATAAATGAGGATGATCTTGATTTCTTAATGGAGACTGACAGTGAGTTGGAGGTGCTACACGTGCTAACCAAGATACTGAACAAGGTAGGCTAACTATAGGCAAATGCACAGGTTCTTGAGCTTGCAGAAGACCACATGAGTACATGCTGACCAAATGTAGTTGTTTATTTGGCATGATTCAAATTTATGTTCTTGAAATTCTAATTTTACGGATCCAGCAAGTATAATATTTGTTTATTTGGCATTATTCAAATTTAGTAACCGGTTTGTTTTACGTTCAAATCCAACATCTTAGTTTGGGAACACTTTTATGCTTAAATTCCACTCGACAGTTTCCTGAAATCACTTGGACTTGAGAAGTGTTCTAATCTCTCCCAGGTAGAGGAGGTTTGGTTATTCTCCTAAATCTCTAAACTGTGTCTTTTTCTATTTGGTTGACAATTGTTTCTTGCAGGTCAACATGGCGGCCCTACATCACATGACTAAAAGAGACATCAAGGCCTTGGGCATCCCGATGGTAAGTGCATCACCAGATCACACCTACTAAAATCGTCCATTTTTTGGCTTCTCTGTCTGTCAATCGTCATCTATAGAGTAATTTCAAATGGGCTCGAGGTTGCATAAATTGTAGACTAAACTGTTAAACAAGTACACAAAAGTAGTTAGAATGCTGAGTCGGGATCATTTTGCTGAGGAACTGGACCGGCTTACAAAAATTCCGTTTGCACTTACCTTTAGTTGACTGAGGACTTGGTACATAGTCATTGCCAGATTCGATGTAAAGTAATTGTTAGTCTGCATTTTTTTCTGGTGCATATGCATAATTTGATTTGAGGTACAAAGGTGAAGCATAATGTGTATGTTCTTTCAGGGTCCTAGGATTGGAACTCAGAGCTTAGCGCATGGCCACTGGGCCGTATAATGTAGAAAAGCAGTGACATGGGGTAGGTTTTGCTCATCTGCAAGTCCGGCATATCTTGGAAAGTGTACAGTCGTGATAAGCATGCATCAACCAGGTTTAGAGGTTGCTTAGAACAACAAGGTGTGGTGGTCAAGAAGGATGATGTTCTAGCCTGTAAGTTTGTCAGTGCGTTGTTATTTATGTGGTCTGCATGCCTTGTTTGTCAGATTAGCTGATTAACTGATGCAGTATTGTGGAAATATTCTCATCATTTTATACTATTGTTAACATATCCTTGTACATCAGATGGATGCATTTAAACTAGGATCTTTCAGAATCGCACTGTTGTTATTCTTCCGTTGGTATTTAAATTTTATGGTGCTAAGTGAAAACATTGTAGATTTGTGCATTCTCTCGCCCAGTTTTTTTGCTCAGCCCATGTCTGCAATGATGTGGAGTTTTTCAGCGGGTGTCGTAAGAAATTCCAGGATTTCAGTTTAGCCTTAAATTTTGTATTTTTTACAATCAATCCCTCATTTCGAATTGATCGTGCTTATAGTTTGGAATGAAAAAAAATGTCGGTGGATCCAAATCACATTACATCACTCACATGACGGTCCACTGCACCAGGGACGATTCGCCGGATAGTTGTTCTACATGGATGATTTGCCGGATAGTTGTTCTAGAGATGTGCCACTGCTCAATTTTGTTGCTACCTAAATCGGCATTGAGCATTTTAACCCAGTGAAATAATTTGGTGGAAACCAGCCAGCAACAACTATATTCAGGATTTGAGTTGACTAAGTTCAGTTCACCAAAATAGAACAAATTTAATTCCTGAATAAACATCATACCTGCGGCATCTTTCAGCTTTCTAGACCAAACACCGTTTTAACTTTCGGGCTGAGTTTATCCACCTGAAGCCTGGAAATTCATTTTCATTTCAAAATGAAATCTCAAGGTTTGTAAACCGAACATTATTATTAGGTTGCAATAGTATCCTTCCCAAAAACAAATCCTCCAATAAACTAACCTAGAACAAATCCTGGCCACCGGACAACACCAATCCACACTTAAGATTTACGAACTTATTAATTTTAATGATGGTCCTATATAAAACATTCTAAGATTTATTTGATGGAACATTTCTCGTGTAAATAAAGTTGGATTGGGGAGGCGGAGATAGTTGGTGGATGAAGAAGTAGATGTCGACAATGTTGTTTGAGACACATGGGATATAATTGTTGTTTCACACAATTTGTGTTGAACTGTCGAAATATGTATGTCCCCGTAGCAACGCACGGGCATTGTCCTAGTCATAAAAAAATTCAGCAGCTTTTTCGTATCGTCATAGACAGTCCCGAGAGTAGACCTATCAGGAAGTTCAGAGCGAAGAGCAGCTGCAACATTGGCGCTGTCCACTTTCGACAATATTCTGGTATCCCAACCCGGCGAGGAGCTTGACGCCTTGAAGAGCAGCGAGGGCCTCCGCCTCCTCAGCATCTGCCCGATGGGTGAGCACGCGGCCAGCAGGAGGCCGTCCTGTATGTAGACACTATTTAGTGTCTATATATATTTAACTTTAGACAAATAAATGACATATTTTTTTAGGACGGAGGAAGTATCTGGCTTTTTGTTTCAAAATTATTTTAGATAATTTGTTTTGATAAAATTTCCTGCTAACTATATAATAGATAAAAATAAGCACATATGTTTTTCCAGCCAAGAAATTAATCCTCCAAACACGCTTGCTGCGCACTTGCTCCTCAGTTTGTCACTGCTACTAACTAGACCGGCGAAGCCATCCGCCGGGGTGGTCGATGCCCATTGGTTGTAGTGCGAGACATTAGAACCAAGCTTTTTGTTTCAAATTTCTTCTTTCAGGCAAAACTTTCTACTAACTATGCAACATATAAATATAAGAGAATATATATTTCTAGCGAAGATATTAGATCTTCAAAACGGCCACTAGTAGAAAAAAGGCTACCACTGGCAAACCTAATTTAGCTACCACTGGCGAACATGCGGTTCGCCAGCGCTCATATCGCCAGTGATAACAGCTTACCGCTGGCGAACACCATATTCGCTAGCGGTAAGGCAGGTTACCGCTCGCGAACCAAAAGAGTTGTTCACCAGTGATAGTTTTTTCAGGTTTTAAAAAAAGTCGGGCCATGTCGCCGTCGGCCACGGCCGCCTGACGTGCCGCCGTCGTCCTCGCTTGATGCCACCCGCACTGTCACCGGTGCCCGATGTCTCCTCGTCGGTGGAGAAGGCGTCGATGCGGAACATGAGTAGCTTGGCGGAGGAGAGGGCGCCGATGCGGAACACGGAGGCGCGCAGTCGGAAGAGAGGGCGCCGATGCGGAACAGGAGGAGCTTGGCGGCGTGCAGGCACGGGGCGACGGCTGGGGGCGGAGGAGAGGCGCGGAAGAGGAGGAGCTTGGCGGCGCAGACCAGAGCTTGGCGGCTGGGGTCGGAGGAGAGGCGCGGTGGCTCGTATGCAGGGGATGAGGAGGAGCTCGAGGTCGGACGCGCAGGCGAGGTCGACGCCGCGCTCCGACGGACGCGCAGGCACGGCGGCGAGGCGGAGTAGCGCGGGATGGCCTGCGCGCAGAGGAGCAGGGGCCGTTCGCGGAGGAGCAGCGCGTCCTGCTGCTGCTGGTTGCGTGGGTGGTGGTAAAGGAAGAGAGATAAGGAGGATAAGAAGGAGAGGGAGGCCGGGGGAGGCGAGCAGAGGAGGGAAGATGACGACGACGGACAGCGGGTGTGTGTGTGTGGTGGAGAACGACTAGAGATAAGAGGATAAGGAGGAGAGAGAGGGAGAGAGAGAGGGTCGGGTGTGAGGCGATAAGGGTGTTGGGTACTGGCGAACGGGAAAATAGGTTCGCCAGCGGTAGGTGCGACCCAACGGCGCTAACTTACCGCTGGCGAACATGCTATTCTGTTCGCCAGCGGTAAGTGGCCTACCGCTGGCGAACGAGTAGTGCTGTTCGCCAGCGGTAGTTGGCGTCGTTGGGGCCGTCCGAGCCCGCCATTACTACTGGCGCACCTCATATTTCGTGTTCGCCAGCGCTATATACCGCTGGCGAACAGTTTATTGTGTTCGCCAGCGGTATCCTGGCGGCTATAAACAGTTTCCTACCAGTGGTTAATGCACTTGCTCCCCAGTTCACCGCTGCTATACTAGCTAGACCTACGTATCCATCCGTCGTGGTTTTCGAGGTGCCTTCAACGATAAACTAGATATTAGAGTTCGTATGTAACTGTACTCATATGATATGGTAGTTTATAAACCATACCGTATACGACTAGTTTATAAACCATATCGTGTACGACTCCAACTGTACTTGTACCCTGTACCAATATATATTGAGACACCGGCCGTGTAGAGCTGCGTGCTAGCTATCCGAGTTAATTGCAAAATACCACCACATTTGGGTCAACTACTTGAAATAATCACCACTATTCAGAACTTTTGCAAATCGCCACCGGTTTTGGGGCAGCTCGTTTCAAATATCAACCAGTTTATCCTAAACAGGTTCATTAGCTAAGTTAACCATACCACTGACAGTGGGGCTCACTATCAGGGATGACGTGGCACATAATTGGCACACTGTTTGACTTAGAATTTGACTTATCTGTGAGCCCCACTTGTCATCACCTTGACCCAAACTTTTCCTGGTGGACATTTTATCGAGCACCTCGTCTGCACCGATGTACCGAGGGGAAAGCAACGGCGGCGGAGCCCGTTAATTCAAGCAGAGTCGCACGGCCTATCGGCCTGCGGGTGGTCGAGGCTGCTGCTATTGCTCCTCCCCGCGCCGGGTACGACGAACGCGAGCGCGAGGAGGGCGACGACGGCGGTGCCCGTTCTAGCCTAGCCAGAGTCGCGTGGCCGAGGCGGCTGCTGATCTTGCTCTGCGCTGCACCTCTGCGCCTCGTCTAAGCTCGCCGCGCCCCAGCTCGATGGAAGCGCGCCGCACCGGCCATGCGCCGCGCCTCTGCGCCTTTTCCGCGCTCCCCCCGCCCCCCCCCCCCCCCCCCCCCCCCCCCCCGCGCGCCGCGCCTCGTCCACGCCGCGTTCGCCGGCCGCGCGCCGCGCCGCCACGCCCCCGCTCCTCGTCCGCGCCGCGTCCGTGCTCGCCGCGCCCCTACGCATGCATGATAGGTAGTTGTGTGTGATAAACTATGTATTGTATTAGGACTCTAACCTGTAACACATACGGTTTTGGATTGTATAACCAACCGTATATACCTCCTGTAATTAACCTGCATATATATACAAGTGCAGCCCCATTGAGAGGCGCACGGTTTACCCCTACAATACACATATCGCTACTCCTGTTTTTCAGTGTGTGCTCGTGTACGTGCTAGCTAGCGTGCGTTCGCTGCCCGTGCGTGCGTGCTAGCTGGGCTAGCTGGGAGGCGCACAGCTTGGCAGCTTGTCCGGGTGCACGGCGACGCGCGCCTGCGCGTGTGTGCCCAGCCATTGCTTGGCAACTTGTGTCTGGTCAGGCGCTGGCACGGGGAGCTCTGGCCAGGCGTAGTAGAGGAGCTCCGGCGATGGGGCGGGAGAGCTCTGGCCAAGCTCGGCCGAGCGCTGAGGATGTCCGGTCAGGGCGGGCGAGGTGGTGGGGACGGAGGTGCATGCTCACCGGTAGAGCGCCCGTCGCACACCAGGTGCTTTACGTAATGCCGAGTAGACTGGTCATCAAAAATGCCGTTAACATGCGACATCATTACTCACAGTGGGCTCAACTGTCAGTACTGCCGTTAAGTTAGCTAACAAACCAGTTTAGAGTAATCTGGTTGCTATTTGAAACGAGCTGCTCTGAAACCGGTGGTGATTTGTAAAAAATCCGAATAGTGGTGGTTTTTTGAAATAGTTGCCCTAAATGTGATGGTTTTTTGCAATTAACTCTAGCTACCCCTGAAAACATAATTACTACCGATTCTCTCATGGTATCAGAGCTGAAGATTTAGGACCCGTGATGACTACCTCGTCTTCGATCGCGAGTTCTTCCTCCAGCAGCTCGATCTCCAACAACTCGAGCTTGTCCGCCTCCGGCGTTGGGAACTCTGTTTCCGCCGGGGTCCAGTCCTCCACGATGGCTTCGGTTATACCGCCGTCGCCGATCAGCCTCTGCAACAAAATTACTCTGAAGCTAAACGCCGGAAATTACCTATACTGGCGTGCTCAATTCCAACCGATTCTCCGCAGCAATCGGCTCATGGGATTCGTGGATGGATTGCTCCTCTGCCCAACGGAGACGATCCCCAATCCTGATGCTGCTAAGAGCATCTCCAAGAGCATACCCATATTTGCTCTCAATACCCAAAAACTGCTTTTTTGGGTATTGGGAGCAAAAAACCAGCTCCAACAGCTTACCCAAAAGTGGTCCCAACAAATTTTTTTTGGGTCACTACCCATAATTTAGCTCAGAATTGGCAAATTTGGCAATCCTGGGCCAAATACCCATCCGACCCAAATCGAGCGCGCGAAAGCAAACCGCCCCGCCTGGACTTTTCCTCTCCTCCCCGCTCGACCCCGCCACCGTGAGCCGCCGTCGCTCCGGCCACCGCCGCGCCATGGAAGACCCGGCCCTCTTCCCCGCCGCCTCCGCCGTCCCTTCCGTGCCCCCTCCCGCCCCTCCCGCCGCCCTGCCCGCCACCATGACGGCCAAGTCGAAGGCCGCACGGTGCCTAGGGTTGGCGAAGCCGGCGCGGCCGGTCGCCGCCACCTCCGCGACCCCCGGCACGCCGCCCGAAGGTCGCCCCCACCTCCGTGACCCCCGACGCCCTCCTCCCAGGCCTCGCGCCATCCATATCGGCCGGAATCAAGCGCGAGCCGCCGCTCCTATGGCGGCGCCGTCGGGCCAAATTCTCCGTGGCTGAGGCATTGTCCGCCGTGGCGAAGAAGCCGTCGAAGAAGAGGCCGCCTCGTGACCCCTCGTGCGCGTCGAAGAGGGGCGGCGACGGTAGCCACCGTCGCTGGCTGGGGCGTGGTTGGCGCAGGGATGGACGGCGGCGGCCGAGGCTGGGGCGGGGCGGGGTGGCGCGGCACGGGGATGGACGGTGGCGGTTGTGACCGCGGCTGGGCGTGGTGGTCGGGTATGGGGGCGAGGACATTGCGGGGCGGCGGCGGCAGTGGTTGGACGGGATGGAGGAAGAAGGAAGAGAGAGGGAAAAAAGAAGAAAAAAAAGTCTATCCCGCTGACATGTGGCTCCCACATGTAGGATGTCATTTTGGGTATCCAAATATGGGTAAGCTAGAAAAGCAGAAAAATTTCTAGATACCCAAACCTTCTCTCTCCTCTACCCATAATGGTTTTGGCTACCCAAAATATAGGTAAGCTCTTGGAGATGCTCTAAGGACGGTGAACCCCCTACCGTACCAAACCCACTCGTGACTGCCTGGCATCAACAAGACCAAGAGATCCTGTCCGCGATCATGTGCTCTCTCTCTGAGGATGTGATCGGGCTGGTGATGCTAGCTTCTACCTCTCGCGAGGCTTGGGAAACACTCTCTGCTAGCTTCTCGTCACAATCCACAGCACGGATGATGCAGATACGTGGAGAATTACAGAAGGCGAAGAAGCTGGACATGAGCGCTACAGCTTTTTACAACAAGGTCAAGCAATTGTCTGATACTCTTACGGCGATTGGACAGCCCCTTCGCCCAGAAGAATTTACCGGATACTTGTTGTCAGGGCTTGACGGTGATTACGATGCCCTAGCACAGATCGTCGGTGCTCGCAGTGCCTCCGACCCTATGCCTATACGTGACGCAAATCCTCAGTACAGGAGCAGCGTGTCGAGGCCAGGAAGGCAGACCTTACTGCTGATATGCATATGGCGCATTATAGCGCCAAGTCTGGTGGACGGGGGTGTTGGTTGATCTGTTTCGGTTAAAAGAAAACAAACCGAGTCAAACAGAAAATAAAGAGATAAGTCAAAAACGAACAGAAATAAAGAGATAAGTGGAGGCCCACGAACCAACGTTCGGAACATCCACGTACGTAACCAAAACGCCCTGATCTGGGGCATCCTAACCAACTAATGGTTCTGGCCCCCGTTGCATGCGCCATATATAAGGGGGGAGTCTGGCGACTGGCAGTCTACGAGTTAGTGCCCAGTTCATCTCGCTCCCCTAAAATCCTCTAGACCTGCACCGATCGCAGTGAGCGCATAGCAGCGGGAAGAGCTGGAACCTCGCCGTGCCGTGCCGGTGGAGACCGGAGGGGCACCGGGTGATCCAGCGATCTTCATCGACCTCTGCTACGACTACTTCGACTACCTCGACTCTCAACCTCGCCTGCACCGAGCAGGCGACGATGGCAGCGACTCCGTCACTTCGTAATCACCTAAACCCCTCTCTGTTAGATCCAATTGTGTGTTCTAGATTGCTATTACATGATCTGGTCGTTTCCTAGATCGTTTTAGTTCTAACATTGGTATCAGACGCCTATGTGATAGCATTAGAATCCTTTTGGATCTGTTTTGATCAAGTTTTAGTCAGATTTCATTGATTTTTGACTCTGGTTGATCAAGTTGTAGTCGTTAAGATCATGTTTTAGGCAAATAAGTTCATGTTTAAGCCTCGGATTACTCTAATTGCCCTATAAACATGCACTGTTAGTGATAAAGATCAAGTTTAATTAACACTATATGTTTTAATTAAGCAGTTTTCTATTTCGGTTAATTAAATTGATCAATTGTTAGTCATGTTTAAGCAATTAGAAGGAGGGGAGTACGAAATTATCATCAAAAGCAAAATCCCCTCCCTGTCCCGAAACCCTAACCCTAGAAAAATTCCCAAGAACCCTAATTGCAAAATTGGGCCAAATTAAGCACACGATTGGGGACAAAGATCTCACCTTAAGGACGCCGGACCGTCGCCTCCACCTTCGGGTCCGTGCAGCCATGGAGCTGCACGAGGGCGATGGCCCCGCGACGCCGTCTCTCTCCCGTCGGAGAGGACGTGCGGAAGGATGCGCTTCGGCGCGGAATGGACGCGCGCGTCGTCGGTGGCACCAGCCACCCGTCGCGGCCGTCACAGCAGGGCCGCTGGTTCGCCGGCGCGCCACCTCCTAGTCGCCCCGAAAGAAGACGACGCCGGCAGCCGTGTTCGACGGAGGAGCGCGCGGGACCTGGTCCAGCGCACGCTCCTCTGGCGAGCATAGCCACCGCGTCGGAATGGAGCAGGGGGAGTGCGCCGCACCGCGGCCGTCGCTCTCTCTCTCTCTCAGTGAAGCGAGGGGAGTGGATCGGGAGAGAAGTGAGAAGGGGATTATGGTTAGGGTTGACCGGGACCAGTTTTGTTCCACCGCAACGCGAGGACATCCGTTGGATCTCATCCGACGGGCGAGCGTGCTGCGGGTAAGTTTCGGGCCCCGGGAGTTATACTGGGCCAAATTCTGAGGCTGGTCTGCGGCCCATGTTGGGCCAGTCCAGCAAGTCGACTGGGCTGACGTGTTTTAAGTTTTATCAGTCAGTTTCAGTTTTTATTTCAGTGCTATTTTGAGTTATTTAAATTAAGTTTTATGCACAGTTTTAAATTCAGAAAATTATTGCCTAAAATATGATTAGAAATATGCTATTGTTCTGAATAAAAATGAACCAACGTGATTTTTTGTTTAGAACATTTAGCATGTTTTAAATGTTGCAATATCAAATTAGACATCAAGTTATAAAGTTTTCCTTATAAGATTATTGTTGATGTTTAATTTGAGAATGTTTATGATAGTAAACTCTGACGTTGTGTTAATATTACATGTCAAACCCCTAAAGTTTTCTGATTTTACGTCAGTACTGCCCAACGGTGTTTTGGCATAGAGTTGGAATTTTTTGAGATTATTAAGGCATGTGATGCATGTAAAATGCATACATGAACTTTGCACTATAATACTTGTATTCCATTCATATTTGCATCATATAAGGGGTATATTACTGTTATTTAATGATTTTTGGTAATTAATAATGATTTCCCCTTTTTATGGAATTAATCCCGCGCAGGCAGAAAACCACTATTTCTTTTCTTATTTATTTCAGGACCTTAACGACGTCATAATGAGCTGCAAATTTACGGAGATCATTATTTTGGAAGGAGGAAGACCTAGGAGTGAAGGAAGCAAGTAAACGGAGGCCGGAGGGGCGAAAGAGGGTGCCCCACGCGGCCAGGTACAGGGGCCGCATGGGCCCACCTCTTTTAGCCCTCGTGGCCCCGTTTGCGACGATCCTTCTTCCTGAAGCTTCCTCGTGGCCTAAAAACGCCTATATAAAGAGCCCCCCGACGTTCTTGGAGGGAGAGCCGCCACACAAGAGAAACAAGAAACAGAGACCAGGAGGCTGCAGATTGGAGGGGGGAAACTCCGGCGGAGCGCTGCCGGAGAGGTCTCCTTCTTCTCCATCGACATCTCCACCGTCTCCATGATGAAGATGGAGTAGTCCACCTCTGAACTATGGATTTGTGGCAGTAGCATATGTATCTCTCTCTCTTGAGCTTCACTAATTAGCACCGTATGAGCTGCTGAACATGATTACGGTTATCGTTGTATTACCTATGTGGTGGATCTTTTTATGAGTTAATATATGTTGAGATTGCAATGTTTACACTACCAGGAAAAGCATTATAGGGAGGTTGCCTGTCTGTGGCGCACCCTTAATCCATGCGCCACAAAAAATAATTCTGTGGCGCATGGCTGTCGATGCGCCACAGAAATTTGAACATTCTGTGGCGCATCATTAGCACATGCGCCACAGAATATCAACTTTCTGTGGCGCACGGCACGCCATGCGCCACAGAAAGGGAGAATTCTGTGGCGCACCACTCTTCATGCGCCACAGAATATGCGTGGGCCCCACCTTCAATCAGCGGGCCGTGGTTCATCTCGGCCTTTTCTGTGGCGCACCGTGGCTGGTGCGCCACAGAAATTCATCTTTCTGTGGCGCATGGATAAGGATGCGCCACAGAAAGTTGAATTTCTGTGGCGCACCAGCCACGGTGCGCCACAGAATAGCTACTTTCTGTGGCGCATCAGGGCCCGTGCGCCACAGAATGTGGACGCCCAGATCTACAAAAAGGTGGTAGACCACCTTTCCCCATGTGACCCCCTTCTTCTTCCTAGCTCCCATCTTACTAACCCGAGCTCCTTCTCTCTCCCATGCCATTTTGACCATCCTATTCTCCATTATTTGTTATTAAACCTACCACAATTTGATATATAATTGGTGAGGGCTTGGGAGAGTCTCCATATATATTCTCCTCCTCTATTTTTGTCCACTATTTTCTCTCCATCACCACACACTCTCTCTCATCGATCACGGTCACGTCTCGGCAACGGATCTAGATCTACAAGGTGGGTATTGGTGTATGGATGTTTGTTGAAGGCATGAGAAACTTGTCGGCGGGCGATTTACACGTATATGCATGAAACTTGTGTGTGTGGTTTGATTGAATCTTTGCATGTTGTAGCTTGCGCCGGCGTGGTGCATGGATGTTTGCCGAAATGTTGATTCATTTCCATTTCGGTGAATTTTTGCACCACCCATATGTCCTACTTTTAGGGGAAGTCATGCCGAATTTTTCCGACTTCCCGCATGAGAAGCTTGTATGTGTGTGAGCATGTTGCGATTACTTAATTCTAATTAATAACACATACTCTGTATGTATACCGCGTAGGCGACCATGGTCATCAAGATGAGCTCGGGTCGAATCGACAACTACAAGGAAGAAGCGAAGGCGGAAATGAGACGGTGCAACGGGCGCCAGATACGATGTCCGTGTCGAAGTTGCAAACTTGTGAGATGGATCGACCCTGATTCCGGACAATTGGAGGAACACCTGCTCAGGCGCGGTTTCATGCAAGGCTTCAACAAAGCGCCGACACCAAATGCTGCGCCTGAAGACGAGGGCGGGCAAGATGATCGTGACGACGGAGATGCCGACATACATGGTCATGATTGTGGTGGAGAAGACGTTGACACGCCGCAGAGCTCGCTAATGTCGGCCTTGATGGATTCTCATGTTCAAGAACTCCTCCTGAAGAACGCGAACACCGATAGAGAGAAAGCCAAGCTGGCGCAAATGGAGATAGACGGGAATACTCCGTTGTATCCTGGGTGTCGGCCACAGGATACGCGCTTGCAAGTAACGCTTGATGCTCTGGAGATGAAGTCGGAGAACAAATGGACCGATGCGAGCTTCAACAAGAACATGCAATTCTTCCACGAGCGTCTTCCCGAGGGGAACACATTGCCAACTAGTATCGAGGAGGCCAAGAAAGTCGTTGCCCTCTTGACCTACCGCACGTTAAATACCACGCCTGCGTCAATGATTGCGCAATTTATCGGGGCGAGTACGAGGACCGAACCACATGTCCGGTGTGCGGCCAAGGACGATACAAGAGCCGTGGGAAGAAAGTTCCTCAAAAAGTGGTATGGTATTTTTATATCACTCCCCGTCTGCAGCGGTACTTCATGGACCCTAAGGAAGCAAAGCTCATGCAATGGCACGCGGAAAGGGAGAAGCCCGAAGAAGATCCGGAGAAGGGCAGGATCCTTACACACCCTTCAGACGCTAGCCAGTGGCAAGAGTTGGACGCCGTCGCCAATTTCGGAGGCGATGCAAGGAACGTCAGGCTCGGTATGAGCACCGATGGACTCAATCCGTTCGGTAACCAGAGTAGCACGCATAGCACCTGGCCCGTGTTTGTATGGCCTTACAACCTTCCCCCGTGGTTGTGCATGAAGCAAAGGTATATACACATGAGTATTCTCATTCAGGGGCCGAAACAAGCAGGTGTCCACATACATACGTATCTCGCGCTGTTGAAAGAGGAGTTAGCCACGTTGTGGGCGACGCCAGTCCGTACGTGGGATGCCTACACTGGAGATTATTTCCCCATGAGAGCCGCGTTGCTCACGACGGTGCAGGACTATCCTGGTTGCGCATATGTATATGGCCAGGTAGGCCACGGATTCTGCGCATGTGTCAGGTGCATGGATAGGACCCCGCATCTCCAGCTACCAAGGAATCCCGGGTCTTCGAAAACTGTGTACCCAGGGGCTCGAAGGTGGCTTCGCATGGATCACCCGTGGAGAAAACGCGGTGACCTGTTCAATGGTAAGGAGGAGCTCGATGGAGCCCCGAGCCCAAGGAGCGGCACAGAAATCGACGAGCTGTTGAGAAATTGGGAGGAGTGCCCCGCGCCGGGAAAGAAACGACCGAAGGTAGATCCGCTGCTGGGTGTATAGAAAGCGAGGTCTGTTTTCCACGACTTGCCGTACTGGAAGGTCCTCAAGACGCTACATAGCCTCGATATGATGCACATTACGAAGAATGTCACCGAGAGTCTGCTTGGCACTCTTTCCAACATGCCGGAAAAGACCAAGGATGGGACGAAAGCAAGATACGATCTGAAATGCCTTGGTGTCAGGAAAGATCTTCAGGCCCCCGATAGTGATGACGACGATGGTGATGATGATCAGACTGAAGGGACTCAAGGTCACCGCAAAAGGCTAAAGAGGAACACGGTGGTGCTTCCCGCTACATGCTTCACTATGAGTCTGGAGGAGCTCGAGCAGTTTTACAGGTGTCTTGTAGGAGTCAAATTTCCTCATGGTTACGCGGGGAGATAAGCAGATATATGGACGCAACGAGAAGAGGTTTACCGGGATGAAGTCTCACGATTGTCACGTGCTGATGACGTAGATACTTCCCGTTGCGATTCGAGGGATAATGGACGAGCATGTCCGTGATACGCTGCTTGCTCTTTGCAACTTTTTTTACGTCATCAACAGGAAGACGATCGGCGTGAGGCAGCTCGACCGGCTACAGGAAGAGATCGTGCTGATACTATGCGAGCTCGAGATTTACTTTCCGCCCTCATTCTTCGATATCTGCGTGCATCTCCTTCTGCATGTCGTTGATGACATCAGGCAGCTCGGGCCAACGTTCATGCACTATATGATGCCATTCGAAAGGATGAACGGTGTCATGAAAGGATACGTCCGCAACAGGTCCCATCCAGACGCAAGCATAGCAAGGGCTTTCTAACCTACGAGTGCATCTCCTTCTGCCAGAATTATCTAAGCACCGAGAACCAGGATGTTGGTCTGCCCACGAGGAAACACTTCGGCAGGCTCAATGGATATGGTCACCGAGA